>JARIHR010000027.1:1200000-1522631 GCA_029281495.1 Mycena filopes
TCCCTAGCTCCCAGTTTGAGCTCGTGACTGTCCAACAGGAACATAAGCAGGGGTGAGGCTCAATTTTTTTCTCGGCCTTCACAAGCCAGTGACACAACGAGCATCTCTGACGGTTTCGGACAGGTAACGGCGTTTGCGGGTAGCACTTACCCTAAACGAACGCGTCGCGTCCCGAGGGAATCCCCAGCAACATATATTCGAATCTCGGCGCAAACACGCCGTAAGTGGCTGGAGCTGTTAGCGTTTACATCTCCACTCCACCCTCGTCGGATCCCTCAGTTTTTTGTCTGCCACCAGCCGGAATGGACCGCAACGAGTCGTACGAGCTCATGCCGGCGGAACCAGACCACAACCCCCTGCTCTCTGATAGTGGCGAAAGCGAATTCCGCACTCCACGACAGCCGAAGCAGCGACGGACTCGGCGGCGCCTGATTTTGATATTGGCGTCATTATTGGCCGCAGTTCTCGTCGTAGGTGTTCTCGTGTACCGCCGTGGCCACAGGCCAGCCACCTCCGAGCCCCCACCATCCCCTTCCTATCCTCCACTCGTCGTCCCCGCCTCTGCTCCCCCATCCACCCTGGAGCCGACCGACCCTGCGCGCATACACGTCGACGCCCTCTTCGCGCGCCAATCCACTACCTACGAGCACGCCGCGGCGCGTTATTCGCTCAAGACGGGGCGCAGCCCGCCGCGCAACTACGACAAGTGGTTCAACTTTGCGCAGGCGCACGGTTGCCTCATCGACGAGTACGACCAGATCCAGCGCGACTTTGCACCGTTTTACGACCTCGCGGAGCGGGACCCGCGGTTCTTCCAGAGCAGGGTGGATATTGTGACTGATGTACGTTTACTTCTTCCTCCCGCGATTGAAGCTGATTCACTTGCAACTTCCCAGTTGAACAACCATGTGCGGGAAGCGGGCGGGGTCGTGATCAAAGATGGTCAAGTACATATGCCGCAGGGTGTGGATCTGAAGTATTGGGGTGGTGGCCCAGCGACCTTCAACCCAGTGCGTATCCTTTCTCGCTGTGATCCTCCACCATCCTTCCTTAACAAATCCGTAGTTTGCATCCCTGTTACCGGACATGACGTTCATCGTCAACGGTAAAGACCAGCCGCGCGTGGTGTTCGACTACCGCGCGCCCGGAAACGCGACGCGCGACCGGGCGCTCGCACTAACCGAGGGGGAGCACCCGTTCGACCTGTCGCCGCACCCCACCGCCGAGTTCTTTCGGAACCACTCCGGGTGCGAGGTCCTGCGGAGCGCAAAGGGGTTTGCGGAGAGCGCGAACGATGATAGTGGATGTGAGTTGTTCTTGTTGTTTGGGGTGTGAGTGGGACGAGATACTCAACTGAACGTAGTCTTTCTGTCCAGCTCGCCGGCGTATCTTACGCTGGACTTGTACCCCGTGCTATCGGTGACCAAGGTCAGCCCGTGTTTTGCGGATATTTTGTTCCCTAGCGAGGTTCGTTTGTTTCAACTCGGTCGTTTCTTCCACTCATCAATACGACGCAGTACTACTACAAGCGCTCGTCGACGGCGCCCAAGTTTGACCATGCAGACAACGTCCCCTGGCCAGAAAAAAAGGAGCAAGCCTGTAGGTCGTCCTGATTAATACTGGACCCGCTTTGAACACCATCCATCTGTAGATTGGCGCGGCACCGCAACAGGCGGCCAAATCATCGGCTCCAACTACCACAACTTCACGCGCTTCAAGCTCGCTGACCTCTCGCGCGCGCACCCCGACCTCATCGACGCGCAGATCACAAAGTTCGCGGACCTGCTTTGCTTCAATGAGGACGGGTGCGACAAGGGGAAGATCACGAGCGAGTATGGGATTTACGGGCAGAATGCGCCGCAGGAGAAGGCGTATGGGTTCAAGTACCTCGTTGACGTGGATGGGATGACGTTCTCCGGGCGGTTTCTGGGGATTTTGAGGGCGGGGAGTTTGGTGTTCAAGGTGCGGTTTGTTGCTGCCGAGTTCGTTACATCCGTGGTGCTTATTATTATTATCGCGGCAGGCGACGGTGTTCGAGGAGTACTTCAACGACTGGATACGGCCGTACGAGCACTACATCCCCGTGCGCCCCGACCTCTCGGACCTCGTACAGAAGATCGAGTGGGCGAGGGCGCACGATGCCGAGGCGAGGGCGATAATGGAGCGGGGGCGCGAGGTGGCTTTGCGGGTGATGAGGGATGAGCAGAATGATTGTTATTTGTTTGCGCTGCTGCTTGAGTGGGCGCGGTTGCAGGAGATGGCGAAGGCTGGTTGAGTTTGAACATTATGCTAGATTTATGGAGAGCAAGATACTTAGAGACGCTTTCTCAGTCACCTCTAATTCTAGAGCTATCTAACCACTCAGCTCTTATGTGGCTCCGACTCGTAATCGCCTGTTGTTCTTTTGCCAAGACCTGAAGCGGTGGTTCAAAATTTTGCTGGGTTCAAATCAAATCTGAAACGGACTAACCTGGACTTCCAGAGGTCCACTGCGACATACAGTGAATAGTAGCAACGCTGTGTTTCTTTTTTCTTTGGGTGAACATCCCAGCTTTGTTTCTTTTTTGCCAACCAACCTTGTGAACGCGTCGGGATCACGGCAAACACCACCCCACGCGTCTCGGCTCTTACCATCATGGCGCGTCCCGCTTGTCGTCCCACAACCTGTCCACAACATCTCTCTCTGCGTCTTTCCTTGCCCGGAATGGCCCATGCGCTCGCTGCCATTGGCCCATTTGTTCGGTTGCCAACATCTTGCTGTTCATCCGCTGTTGCCTGCCTCGAAGGTCTAACCATGCAACAGATTGCACTGCGACTTGCATCGGCTCCTCCGAACTGCATGAATGTGGTGTCTAGTTTGAACTCAACGCCGCGAAAACCTGGAGGTTTATTTTTTGTTCGAGCCTGGACAAACAGACAAATGACGTTTGAAAAATCATGGAAAGGAATCCCATATTTGTCTCAGTTCGTCCACCGTACAAACAACCTCATCCAACGCGATTCTATGGATGGTTGATCCCAGGCTGGATCCACATGTGAAATCGATGATCGATTGACAACAGCCATCAGCCTGCCCTAAACAGTGACTCGAGTCCGTGACTCGGTAACAAATTTTCCTCTCTTCCTCTTCACTCTCATCATGTCGTCGATTGGCACTCTTTGGACCACTTCAGGCCAGGCACAAGGCAAAATCGTGCGTCTCCTTTGTATAATCCCACAACATCGGCTCGATTTTGAATCGCAATCCAGGTCAAGGCAGCCGCTGCCTTTGCTGGCCTCAAGCTCGACATTTCCCCCAACTACGTGCACTTCGAGAGCAACAAGAAGCCCGAGTTCACCAGCAAATTCCCTCACGGGAAGATCCCTGCCTTCGAGGGCAAGGATGGTTTCCTGCTGTTCGAGGGTGTAGCTATCGCCCGATATGGTGCGTCTTCGTCTCTTTCTGCCGCCAGACCAGAGCACGATTTCGCAAGATGAGAGTATACACCTTTTCAGTTATCCCTGTCTTAACATCCATGTCGAGATCTTGAAAATCTGATCCTAATCGTTACTCTGGCCTGGCGTCTTTATCTTTTCTCTTTCATCCTCGTTTCGTGACTCGTTCTGACTTCGTTTCAGTCGCTTCCCTCGCCCCCAACTCGGTCTGCTAGGCAAGGACAAGGAGGAGGCAGCCCTCATTGACCAATGGGTCCACCTCACCGACACCGAGCTCGAAGCTGTCACCGTCGCAAATCCGATACCTTGTTGGTGGACAGTTGTCTCCTTACAGCAAGCCCGTGCGTGCTTCACTTGTCCTCATCTCTTCGAAAAACAACAACTTGCTCTCCCAGATCCACACCGCCTTCCTCGACCGCCAGACCCGCACTCTGGCCACCCTCGAGAAGCACATCTCCACACGCACATTCTTCGTCGGCGAGCGCATCACCCTCGCCGACATCATCATCGGCACCTTCGTCCAGCGCGCGTGCAGCAGCAACATCGACACCGCCGCCCGCAAAAAAATCCCCAATCTCTTCCGCCACATGGACACCATCGTCAACCAGCCCGCCCTCGCCGGCATCTTTGAGCCCACGCCCGTCCTCGACAAGGCCCCCGTCTACGTCGCCCCCAAGAAGGAGAAGGAGGACAAGCCCAAGGCGGCGCCCGCGGCCGCTGCGCCGAAGGCGGAGAAGAAGCCCAAGCCCAAGGCAGAGGAGGAGGATGATGACGACAATGGTATCCCTGAGGAGCCCAAGGTCAAGAACCCCCTCGACGACCTGCCAAAATCGACCTTTAACCTCGAGGACTGGAAGCGCGCGTACTCCAACAAGGAGACCCGCGGCGCCGGTGGTGCCATCGAGTGGTTCTACGAGCAGTGCGTCTCCCCGCCTGCCCTCCTTTCTTTCCCTGACCCATTCGTCTTTGTACAGCTTCGACAAGGAGGGCTTCTCGATCTGGCGCGTGGACTTCAAGTACCCTGAGGAGCTGACGCAGACCTTCATGTCCAACAACCAAATCGGCGGCTTCTTCAATCGCCTGGAGGCGTCGCGCAAGTACCTCTTCGGTTCCGTCGGCGTCCTCGGCAAAGCCAACGACTCGCTTATCTCCGGCGCCCTCATCCTGCGGGGTCAGGAGGCCGAGCCCGTCGTCAACGTCGCGCCCGATTGGGAGTCGTACAGCTTCACCAAGCTGGACGTCTCCAAGGACGCGGAGAAGGCGTTCTTCGAGGCCGCGCTCGCGTGGGACCTTGAGATTGACGGGAAGAAGTGGGCCGATGGCAAGAACGTGAGTCTCCCCCATCTTCCGTTTTCGAGCATCGCTGACGTGGCATCTCCAGTTCAAGTAAACGTTCACCGCCCGGCGTACCTATTACTTATCCCCCCTCTCCTTGCCTCCCCACGTACCTCCTACTACTTACCCTCCCTGTGTTTTTCTGTTGTCGGAATGAGAGAAAGAAAGAGAAGAACGACGAAAAGGCGTTGCATTATCACTGTACAGCTGTTGTTTTGTATACGATTCGGTGCGATGTTTTAGATGACGATTCATTCAATGCTCTTTTGCTCGTCCTACTCGTCCTACTCGTACATACACCACCGTCGTCAGTATTCCTTCGGCCCGCTAATCTTATTCGCGGCCCATCGCACGACGAGGGACGCGCTCGCGGAGAGGAAGAAGGAGTAGTCGAAGAGCGCGTTGTTGGAGGCGGTGAAGTCGGGGATGGTGGAGAAGAGGTTGTTGACGCCGGGTGGGGAGTCCGTCGACGAGGAGGGCGCGGGGGGTGGTGGGGGGAACGACGCGCGGAGCTGGACGATGGTGGAGAGGAGGTAGATTGCCTGGCAATGCGCGCAGTGAGCGCGACGCGAGAAGGGAGAAGGCACAAGACATACTATGAGCTGCGCGAGGAGGAGCAGCATCAGCGAGGCGCCGATGTTCCTGCTCGTCACACGTAGGGCCTGAGGGAGCTCTTCGTTAGGCTGCAGACATGGACCAGAAGTAATAACAATGCTTACCCGCGTCACCCCGCGCAGTACGAGCCGGACGCTGCTCAGGATGATGGCGCCGACGAGGAGCAGACTGATGTGCCGCGTCGCGCGCGCGACGTCGGCATATTGCACTCCGGAAGACACCCGCCCGAGCAGGTCCGCGACGAGGTCCGTCACGACGTCGGGGTAGCTGGTCGTGGTCGTGGTGGACTCGGACGACGGGGACTCTGCTGCGGGTGGGAGGAAGATATTCACGAAGCACTACCGACGCCCAAATTCCGTTTAGGGCATGCGGACCCAGAAGCAGAGACGTACGCTGAGGTAGCGGAAGACGCAGTACATGGCGAAGACGCGCCGGCCGACGTTGACGAGTTTGCCGCGGAGGGTATTGGAGAATTTCGCCGTGGCACGGCGGTCGCGCAGGTCGTCTAGGCTACGTGTCATTTGATACTCGAGGGCTTCGAGGCCCGTGAGCTCTTGCAGGTCTGCACAGAGGTTGTCTTCGTCGAGGTCCACAGCAAGGAGGAAAGACAGACGCACTCTCGTCGCCACGGAAGCTGGGCATGACCCGAGATAACCAGGTCCCGTCCGGTGCCTGCAAGTAGGACTACGCTCAGCCCAGCCTCTCGGAAAGCACATGGGACCGACCGACCTGGTTCGCCGCTCGTCTGGCCGCTTCGTCTCGACGCAGCTGGAGATCGTCCCGGATGCTGGAGAGCGCGTATTCCGCACTGACGACATCTTGTTCTGTCGGCACCGTTCTGGCAGGTATTCACGTACGTGAGCAGACTGCATTGGCCGTGGAGATGCAGAGCAGGTTACACTGGGTGCTTGGATGGGAGGAAGCTCCACGAGCTGCTTATTGCGCCGAATCCGGCGAGGACGCCGATGATGATGGTGCCCATGATTATTAGTCGCGCAAGGGTCGCGGTAACGGTCAGGTCGGAGGCGGAAAGGGCCGCAGGGAGGGGAATGAAGGAGAGGGCGAAGAGGTAGAGTGCCACGCAGGATGTACTGAAGAACAGCCTGGGTAAGGTAGACCGCAGTCGCGGACCTGCGCGTAGATCAGCGGACAGATTTCCGAAGACGCAAAGCAGACTTGCTGGATTCTGGGCCGGTGGTGAGGAGCAGGCTGAGGATAAAGGGGATGAGGACTAGAATACACGTCAGCAGGAGAAACAGCGAAAGCCGCCAGTTGAAGAGGCGGGTGCTGGAATGATAATCAATAGCCGCCGCGTTCTGGAGAGTTTTGCAGACGAACCTGGATGTAAAGACACTTAAACCCTGTAACATAAGTAGGAGGAACAGCATGCAGCTCTCAGAGAAGCAGCCGGCAAAAATGTCGCCACAGAGCGTGGAGTACATGCTCTCCATCTTGCGCTGTGGTTTCTCCCTCTCGCTTTGTGTGATGGGCGAGGGCAGCGGGTCTCGCATAGGTATTGAATTTGAGGTATTTACAACTCCAGAAAGGTCTTGCAAGTCGGAATAAAGGCTTCGCAACAAATATTTCCGACACGAGAAGAATATGGTAGCTCTGTGGTCGCATTCAGTACAATCCACGGCATTGCAGAATTCTATACCTTGCTACCAGCAGAATGCCCGTCTCTGTGATCATTTGTGCAGACATGGAGCTTGGTCTATAGCCAGATAGTGACGTCGAGGACAACCGTGTCGCGATCACGCAGTGTCACACACCGTGTCACACGGCTTGCTCCTTCCCATCACGAAAAATATCGAAGAAATATTCGTTCAGCGGCTTCGACTTATCTAGCCCTCTGCTGGCTCCCTCTGCCTGTCGTGTACGGCACGCCAGACAAGCCTACGGCTTTCGAGAGCACTCGGTCGAACGACAGTCCGGCGACTCGGAACCAAGTCACCATACCACATCTCGGATTCTGCTTTCCAGCCACTGCAGTGATTCTAAAAACAGGGACGCGGGTGCGTAACGTTTACTGGTGCAACCAGTAAAATGACCGACGCGAAAATATGTGCAGGCTAACGGCGATGCACCCCGCCTTCCGGCTGGAGAATCTCAAGAGTCTTTCCCCGTCTGTCCAAGTGAATTACAGCCGCGAACTGGGTGGAATTTACGCTAATGCCCACCTAGTTGCGGGCGAATCTGTGTTCGACTAGTTTTCAAATAAACCGCAACCAGCCGACCTTTGCCAGTGAGACGTTCGCAATTACCCCGGAAAATGTCGAGCCCCTCTTGCCTGTGTGGTACGCAAACCTCGACCCTGCCACCATCCCCAACGTGGATGCGATTGACGCGGCACAACTCGCTGGCGAGCGTATCCATGCCGTCCTCGGAGCAGAGCTCGCGCTTAAGGCCATCTGGGGGGTAAAAAACGTGCCGCCCGAGGTGTACCCTAAATTGTGGGCTCGTGTCTGGCCATGGATGCAGTTTCTCCACACCTACCGACAGCATCTGAACCTCAACAGCCGCAAAGAACAAGACCTTTACGCCCCCTTCGTGCAGACGCTTCGTGTTTTTCAGCGCTGCAATCCTAGCTAGTTCGTTGAAGCCACCCCCGGTGTCCGCGTTGTGGTCGGAACGGCCTGGGATCTAGCGCTCAAAGGTGAACGGAGCCGAGCTGGAAGATATCTCCTTCCTGCTTAGCTGGGACCTCGACACCAACTTGAAGGCGGCAGGCCGCCGGCGCGTCAAGGAATATATGGAGGGCGGTGGCGGTGGGATTGAACATTTTGCCTCGATGCTTCGGCAGCACCTGGATCGCGCCATCGTCGACCGCGCTACACCCATGTCCCAGCTCGGCCTGTGGCATTTCAATCCTGGCATGGGGATGCTAGGTCAGGTTCTTAAACAGCCCGGCATGTCCGATGCCTTCCAGGCGGCCCTTCTTCGCCATGGCTTCGTCGGCGCCCTCGTTTCGGGGATCTACTCCCTGCACCTCGTCGAGGGTAATCACACAATCGCCTCCTCCATGACTACCGCTGCGACTCTTGTCCGGCAGTTGATTTCTCGGCCTCCAGGACTCGCCTGGGTCTCCGAAGCACTTCGCGCCGGCTTTCTTCCCATCTTCCTTCGGACTGCCCACGCCTTCCGTGACGAGGACAAGCTGCGTCAAGAGTTCGAATACCAGCTCGCACAGCTTTTCTCGCCCTACATGGTGTATCGCAGCATTCTGACCCTCATGCCTGATATCCTCACCCAGGTTGCGGATCTCGTGAGGAGCGATGCATTTATGGCTTCGCCGCTATTTGCCCCTTGGCAACGCTTCCAAGCCCTCGTAGAAGACCGTCTCGCTTTCCTACAAGAGTTCGCTTTGACGCCATCTATCCTTCACAAGGCCTGCGATAATCTTGCCGTACGTGACTTCGTTCCGACCGCATACGCAATGTTATCTGACGGTAATCCCAGTGCAACCAAGTGCTTTTAAAGGCTGAACTAAAGCGCTGCGTCTGCCTGGACCTTTACTATTGCTCGAAGCAATGTCAGATTGCGGACTGGCGCGAAGGGCACCGAGAGGTCTGTCGGAATGTCTGTGGTTTTCGATCACTGCCAGGTACGCTGAACCGCGTCCGTTGCCTACGTTAAACAGAAACTGACATCGCTCACAGAGGAGCAGCAGTTGACGGTCCACGACCGAGCATTCCTACGCGCCTTGCTGCGCAGAGACTATCTTGCTTTCCGTCCACTGACATATGCACGGCAAGTGTCGGATTGGGCACAGACTCTCCAGCAACCACGGCTCTTCTTTCTCGACTTCAATTACATGGCGGGACCTGTCGCCATCGCGAACCGTCGGTGGAACTACAGCAAGCTATCCTGCATGGGCTTCCCGCCCCAATGGCTTGCACGCTTTCGCGACCATGCGGTTCGTGCGTGGAAGAGCGAGGGGCTGCTGGAGGTGCATGTCATGGCCATACCACATGGGCTGAAGAAGCATTGGAAGATTATTCCGATGCGGCATACTCGACCCGAGATTGTTGAGGGCTTGTGGGCGATTGCGAGGAACGTCGCCGGAATGCAGCCAACTGACCCGATGTTCGACTCGACTGTGGCGAACGAACTTCAGCCGCTGCTCAAGATCGATCCACAGTTTATTTACGAGTAGGAATATAGCCCAATCCCGATTGTACCCAAAAAACCTCGATTCCGAGTCAACCACCGTGCTGGTTTTCGGCTCCCGAACAATCCTTCGGCAAGAGCTCGGCAGCCCTTTGTTCTCACACAAAGCGCGAGATGGGGTATAAATAGGGCACGTGTCGACCCTCTTTGACACTCTCTTTCATGTCTACACCAGCTCACGATCCTCGCGCTCCTCCTCATGAATACCTTACACCTCCTACAACACCTATTCGCCGCCCTCGAGCATCTCTGCCCCGCCCGCACTCCTGCAACACCAATTGCTCGACGTCCTCGAGCCTCTCTCGGTACCCCAGGTTTTGGCAGTAGCCCACTTCCAAGAACTCCCGCTGGGACTCCTCGCTACGTTGAAATCGACGATGATTCTCCGAATGAAGATGCAGAGCATACCACTCGAGAGGTCGCCGCTATCCTGCAGACTCAGCCACACATCTCCCCCACTCGACGGAAAACTTATCACGACTCCCTTCAACGCGAGTGGCTCAAACGTCAAGATGGTCCGACTCCTGCTGAGGATCCCGAACAAGCCAAACAAGAGTTCGCATATCATCTTCTCGCCGTGTCCTCCATTCTCACATCACAAAAATTATCCTAGCCTCGAATTATTTGTGCAGCGTACCTTGAGTGGCGAGCGATTGAATAAGCAACTCACGCTGGAGCAGGCGACATACAAACTCGGGATGGCGCCAGACTCGAGCTTTTTGCCTGGGTTGAACGTCGCTCTCATGCCGCATCAGATAATCGGCGTTGCGGCCTGTGTAGAGCTGGAAAGGTCGACGTACTCCGGAGGTTTTCTTGCCGATGAGATGGGCTGTGAGTTTATATCAACTCTGCCCTCATTTTGACGCTGAAGAATTTCAAGTGGGGAAGGTAACAACATTCTCACCTCGATACATTGTTAGTTTGTTGAACTTGACTACGCTGTGAATAGACTATGCAAATGTGCGTATTACCTTTATCGGGTTGGCGTTTATTCCTCAATCGCACGTAGGATTGCTGTGATAGTGAAAAACCCATCTCTGAATCGAAATCGGAAGACGACATTGGTTGTCGCCCCATTAGCAACGCTCGGGCAGTGGGAAGCGGAAGTTAAGAAGGTTACAGGGCCTAATGGTCTGAAGTGCCTGATCTTTCATGGCGAGTACACAGTGCCACTTTCAGCTCGGTCGTTGACTTTCAGCCTCAGGCCCTGACAAGCCCAAGAACCCGCGGACGCTCAAACAATTTGATATCGTGTTAACTACCTATGGCGTTCGTGCTTGCTGCATCTCAACTTCCGTCCATTCCGCTTACTTGTCGCTGTCAGACTCTGGTAAACCAACGCGAGAACCCACAATGTTTGTCCTCCTCACATCGCTATGCTCCAGCTAGCTAATTGATCGTAAAAGCTCCGCTTTTCAACACGAAGGTGTGTCGCGCTCCTTCACGTCTTAGCCGAGCTCATAAATTCCCAGTTCTATCGCATCGTCCTCGACGAGGCCCATTGGATTCGAAACTACAAGAGCAGTGAGTGCACGAATTCGGGGTATTTAACGACACTGAACGGCCCACCCACTAGAACGATCAACTGCCGCCGGGGAGCTGATAGGCCTGTATCGCTGGGGTCTATCGGGGTAATGTTCTTCTTCTTCCCCTCCTTCCACGGTTAACCTTGCTACACAGGACCCCGATGATCAACCGCCTCTCGGATTTCTACGCCTATATTGCGTTCCTGAAAATCCCTCTTTGGCACGACTTCAAGACGTTCGATCGGCAAATCATCAAATATGAAAACAAAAATCGTGCGTCGCTCAGTTTTTGCATTTCTCTGCAGCGGGATGTAACCTCGAGCCATGTAGCCACTTTGGCCGTCAAGAAGCTCCAGGAAATCCTTGATGTCTTTCTGCTTCGTCGTCTAAAAAGCACCGTCGTGGATGGAAAGCCCTTGCTTCAACTTCCAGAGAAGAAAGTCATCATTGTGAAATTGGATTTTTCGAGAGACGAACGCGAGATATATAACGCGGTGCGTATCGACATGAACTCGGGTTTGCTGCTGCCTCTCATCAGATAGTTCCAAATTCAGCTTCAATTCCGCGCACAGAACAGGTTCCACCAGCTGCTCTCAAACGATACGGTCTACAAGTACGCTAAGCGTAAATCCTTGTACCTGCGTCCGTTCAATGAGCATTGTATGCAGGAAAATCACCCAGGTCTTCACCCTCCTCCTGCGTCTTCGCCAGGTCTGCTCGCATCCGGCTCTTGTGCGGAGTTATGTCGCAGACCAGGATGATGCACTGCTAAACACTCGAGTGACTGATTTTTTGACGGGGAAGGAGGAGGAGGCGCGAGAGGAGATAGCAATCGAGGAGGGGGCGCAGACGGTCGGGGGAGGAGAGGACGAAGAAGAGGACGACGAGGATGACGATGATGCCTTCATGTGTGAAGTCGACGCTGATACCGACGACGAGGATCCGAAGGTGGCCGCTTCTACCAAAATCAAGGTACGCTTCCGAGTTTGTATTCGTCGCGATCGAGCTGACCTCGCATTTCGTCGCAGTTCATGATGGAGCGCGTCCTTCAAGTTATGAAAGAACGTCCGGGGGAGAAGGTCGGTTTGATTGGGTTTATTCGTTGTTGCTGGACTCACATCGTACTGTCCAGATGATAATTCTGTCGCAATGGACTGCGCTCCTCTCGCTAACTGCCATCTATCTCAAAAAAGCCGGAATCACCTTCCTGAGGTGCGGTCGAGTGTGTTTCTTTTTCTCTTCGCGCTGAATTATCCTGTTATATAGATATCAAGGCAACATGAGTCGCAAGCAACGAGAATACTCTGTTAGCCAATTTATGCAAGAAGAGGGGACAGAGCCTGTGATGTTGCTGTCGCTGATGTGTGGTGGTACGTGGTCTCGATACTAACATACTAACATCCGCTCTATGAACTCACCCTCTCCCCAGGAGCTGGCCTCAATTTAACCCGCGCCAACCACATCATCTGCCTCGATCTCGGCTGGTCTCGTGCCGTCGAAAACCAGGCTTTTGACCGGTAGGCGTCGATCCTTTACCCGTTCAGTGTCACTATACTCACCAATATTGCGGCGTTCACCAGCATTCATAGACTGGGGCAAACACGCCCTGTATTCATCCATCGGGTCGTTATCGCTGATACTGGTGTGTCGCGTCGATCATTATTATTGTCCGAACGGGACAGATTTTACTGTATCATACAGTCGAGGACCGCATTCTTGCTCTGCAGGAAAGAAAGGTTCGTTCGTCACTTTGATCTGCGAGGTCATCCTTGCCTTACTTACATTCGACGACGTCTGCAGCAGAACCTCGCGGATGGAAGCCTCGGTGAGGGCAATGGGAAGAGCTGCCGAGGTGAGCTTGGTGACGCCGAGACGCTGCGCAAATATCGATATTGACCCGTTATCTAGCACTTTCCCGCAAGGAACTCGCGACGCTGTTTGGAACGACTATAAGGGACGAACGGCACCAGTAATATCTGTACAACAGCTTTAACAAGCATGCATCTACTTGTATCTCCCGTAGACCCAGCATCAATGCATTGCATTGCATGCGCGCACTGGATAGTCGACAGTAAGACAAGTCACGGAGACGTAAGTGAGCCTCACCCAGATCCCAGTCTTCCACATCCGCCCTGCGCGAGTCGGACCAATCTGCGATATCTTGAAGAGTTGTGTCTCCCGCGGGGAGCGCACTCCGGTCAAATCTCCGCGCGAAGCTCTCCCTATCGTCGAAATCTAGCTTGGCTCCTCCCGCCGCGTCGAGGAAAAGCTTGATCTTCTTACAGTAGACTTTGTGTGGAAACTTGCGCGCCTTGAGATTGAGATGAGGATCCAAATTTAGGGTTGCGCTGCAAATTGCATTGAGTTGAATACGGACCTTCCAGTCGGCGGCCTGACATGCGGGGCTGCAATAGCCGAGGACATTGCACACGGAGCACTTTTGGAAGCGCTTGCCCACGTCCTGGAAGGCGTGCGGGCAACCTAGAACGAAGCAGTACCGCTGCGCCTTCAAATCGGAGAGGAAGGTCACAGTATCCATCAATCCGGCGGAGGTGTGCGCCGGGGGGCGCGGTGTGGTGTATGAGGCCTTGAGAACGAGGTCGGGGTAAATGTGTCGCGGTTGGATGGCGGCGGGAGAAAACTGGATAATCAGGGAGCGGAAAATGTCTATCATCTGCACGGTGACGTGCTCGTGTTCTTCCGGCGTTATCGTGTCGACCTGAAGGGAGCGCATCGTCCGCACGGCGTCGCTGAAGGCGGTCCAGAGCTTGGTTTCATGCCCCTGCGCCCAGACCATGATGCTGTTCTTCGACGTGCGGCACGACATCACGGCGTGGATGAAGACGGCAAATTGAAAAAGGGGGACTGGGTCAAGCGAGCGGTAAGTCCCCCTTTCGATGCGGCGGTTCGCTGCCTTCATCGAGACCAGCAGCTGTTTGATGAGAAGGGAGGAGGTGGAATTTGGAAATGGCCACAAAGAGTGGGCGGCCACAAACCCGCAGCGCAGCGGTAAGGAATTGCAGGGGTGTGGTGGGTTCATCCAGAAGGACAATCCACTGGCCGATGGTTGTGACGAGGGGTGAGGGTCCGAGCGGTATGATGTCGGCGACGGAAGCAGGCCAGCATTTGCCTTGTCCCTTCGCGACTCTGACCGTGCTCGCCCGTGCAACCTGCAAGGCGAGTTGCTTGAAGAGAGCGGCGATGAGGAATGAGTCAGGCGTCTTGTGAATCCACTCCGCCACGGAGTCCCTTCCCAGTTCGTGAAAGTGGGAGATGAGGGGGGTCGCGATATCGGAGCAGCGGCATTCCGATAGATTGGCCCTGAGTGCTGAGACGGCTTGAGCGGTCCTTGGAATCGCCAACAGAGAAACAATGGCTTTATAGTAGACCGTGCCAGCGGCACTGAGTCTCGACTCCTCCGATAAAACCTCCGCTCGCAACCCAACACTCAATCCATCGGATCCAGTAGCATCGGACTCGTAGGTGGACGGGGGTTCGGATTCGTTGACCACAATAACCTGGTTGCATCCCAGCAAGCAGATCGCGCAGTGTTTAGGTGCGCTTGGGTCCTTGATCGACTGCGCAAAGAATACCAGGGAATCGTGGAGGAGGCGCGGGGAGGCAGATGATGCCATAGGTGGTGGATGTATAGTGACCAGAATGCTGACCACGACGTGAAGGAAGATGCAAGGATGCAAGGAAGATGGAAGGGCGAAAGAACCCGAGAGTGTGTAACGGGCCGATGGGATCATCGTATCACCGGATCAATGGAGGTATTCCCACGGTTGATTTTTCAACTTCCTCCGCTTTCTGGACAAGTAAGAGGAATATGAACACAACTGAGCAAATAGCACGACCCTCAACCTCGTCAGATACCCGGGCAAACTGTACCTCTCTCCAGCATCATCCAGGCTGGAAACCCGGATTAGTTGGAGGTCATTGCAATGTTATACAAAAGAGGGGCAAGCAGGCGAGAATACACTTCGACTTTCTTTTGATTCAAACTCATTGCAAGAGCCACAGTAAGATTGGGTGGACCGGCGCGCGGTGCAAGATATGAAGTACATACCGTTGGGATCAATAAGCTTATTCCCACGGTTGACTTTTACTCGGCTTTCTTCTACACACCTCAGAGCACTCAGTTGAAGGCAAATAGTCTCCTTGGATATCATTGGGTCACTGATTTCAGCACCTATTGACCTCGCCTTTCAGGCTCTGTGCTAATCTCCCTTCCAATGGGATGATTTGTGATCTACCAATGAAGAAATCATCACACCGCGCCCGCAATCCAAAACCGTTCAAGGAATGCACATTCGTCATCTAAACCTCTGAATTTTCCCGCTGTAGCTGCATCTTACAGTGCTTGTTTATACGTCCAGTTCAACAGAACAATTTCTGTTCCCCGAACAAACCCTAACCTTGACTTCGAAATTTTCGAAGCGTACCACGCGGTGCGCCTTCCTTCCCAACGTCTTTTTTCTTCCAGCCATGTCGCTTGAATCCGACGCCGACGAGAAGGCCCGCGAGGGGATCTGGAAGGACAGGAAGGTCGTCTGGCGTGCCTGGGAGCCCGCGTGCGACACCTGTAGCCTTCCAGAGTCGTTGCTCAAGGGTCAGCTGCTCTCGTGCGCCGGGTGTTTGGTCGCAAAGTACTGTACCGTGCGTTCTCGTCAAACCACATCACGGGATTTTCATGACCGGTTCACCACAGAAGGAGTGTCAGAGGCGGGACTGGAGCGCCGGCCACAAATCACAGTGTCACCTTTATGAGGCCAACAGAAAATTGTCGAGCACGTTTGCAAAATCTCTTGGACCTGGGTACATACTCGTTCTCTATCGTGCTCACTTCAGTCTGTTTATCACCCCCCCCCGGTGTTCAGGACAATTCATGACCCGAAGCTCAGCATAGAAGAAAAGATGGTGCAGTGGTACATACGGTGACTCCAGACTTGTGCCAGCTAATGATCCGAGGTTCAGGAACTTCATGAACGCGCACAACCACGCCGTCATTGCGGCCGCAGCTCTCAAGCACGACGCGAGATTCGCCGCCACCGCCAACGTCGCCATTTTACTCTCGTTTGCCATCGATCGCGCGGGCTCCAAGTATGAAAATAGAACGTTTTTCATCGACAGAGTATTGTTACTTGACCGGGACGCAAGTAACGCGGCTGCTCGAGCCACCTCATGGGTAAAAGGCGGCAACGCCGACGCCAACGCTGCAGCCAGACAGACGGACAGACGGACAAAGACTATTTCAAGGTCAGGGTAGGGTGGTGCTTACTGCCGGGAGGCAAAACGTCGCAGTCACAGATGTGGACGATTCCCTGTGCAGACGCCCTGACGGAAGTCCTCCCGCCTGGCTTCGATCTCCATCGCTATCTCACCCACGTCAACCGCGGTATCACGCACTTTCACGCGTCGTTCTGGCCGCTTTCGCGCCACTGGCACCTGTCCGACGACGATCTCGAATACGCCATGGTTCCCGCAGGCTGGAGGGAGTACGCTCTGCGGCACCATCAGATGCTCTCAATCCTCAAGAATGGATGTGGACTGCAGGATCATGTCGGATACAGCTACCCCCCCGAGTCGAAGAAGCTGCTTTTCGACTCAAGCAAGATGGTGCGGCTTGTCTCCAACGAGTTAGACAAGCTGGAACAAGGTATCATAAATCTGCTTGTGGCCGACTTGACGACCGACTCATGATACTTTTCTCTCTTAGAATTGAAGGACAAGCAGGACAAACGGAAATTGGAGGAATTGAAACTTCACCAACAACGGGCTAACGCTATAGCGTCCTTCCTCAAACTTGCGATAGCGAATAAGTAGCACATGGTACCAATATCTTGTCAGATTCTTGTGAAATCCGATGAATTTTTGTTGAATTGACTTGAGTGGTAGGCCTATCATCGCGCCGGTCGGAGAGTCCGAGTCTGGGCCTGGTAGCTCCTAGGGCGTTGACTAGAGTTCCTCGCGTCACTTTGAGTGGCCACAAAAGGCGCGGGCACTTCGGCGTTGATCAACCGTGAGTAAGTTGAAATTGATTTTCCCACATTCACTGCTCTTGCTCTTGACCTTGATCACCAACTCCGGGAACAAAGTAAAACATCCACAAGTCATGCCAAAGCACTCCAAGGGTCGCGTTCAAAGTCGAGATCGACTTCAGTGTCCCGCCGCTTGGCCTCGATCGAGCGCATCTAGACCTGGAAAAGATCCCTGGGCGGTGATGAAGGCGCAGTCCTCAAGGCTAGATACTCGGTGCCGGGTGCTCAATTGGTGGCGTAATTGACGGAGCCGCCCTCCAAACACCATAGGTATCTGCTTCACCCCATGATGTCGATGTCGGTTGCAGAGCTCGGTTGCTGAAGCGTTCCCAGATTCTCTGGTCCAGCCAATAGAAGGAACGGCAGCGTGCCTGCCGCATAATTCTTTTGGCGCCCTCGGATTCAATTCACTTATATGGCTAGATGAAAACGCCACCTGCAAGAGCCTAGACCATGCTAGAGCCTACTGAACCTCTACACCGAACCAAGGACACAGGATAATCGACGAACACATAGCGTATCCCACTTGGTACTCCCAGAAAGGCCACCCAGGATCAGAGTTAACTGACTGGACGAATGAACAAGCCGACATATCACTCTGGGATTGGGCTGTGTTTCTTCCAGAATTCCCATCTTGCATCCATCGCACCGCCAATTTTAGATCCTTGCTTATAGTCCCCTTCCTGCGGACGCCGATAGGCAGGCGCGCCTCAGCCCCCTCCTGCTTTCAAGCTTCATTTTCGACCCCATGTCCACTGACGACGCACCATCGGCGCCTCTGTCGGACACCGACGCTCACATTCTCTATCTGTATGGCCTGGACATCACGCAAGATGCCGTGGGCGTTATCTGGGAGACGGTCTTCATTAGTGCAACCCCTTCATTCATTCATTATGGCTGCTGTTGACCTCCTACGCAGGTGTCTACGGTATTTTCTTCGCGGTCGCAATCTATTCCATCTTGTAAGTCCGTTTGCTTCCTGGCCCCGAACATGGCAAGTGATGACATATCTCTATGTGCAGCCGCAGAGGCCTCAAGTCGCGCACCTCCATTGTCATGCTCTGCGTCGTGCTCTACCTATATGCGACCGTCTCTCACGCTCTGGGCGCTGAACCTCACGAACTGGTTCAAAACAGCGCACATTCTGTTCATGGACTTTCCTGAGATGCCCCTCGCGGACCGGAAGGACCTGGCGAACGCATCCCTGGCGGTGCTCGGGCCCCCGATGGAGGCACTGTTCATGTTCAACGTGCGTACTCGGCAGTTGAACTTGACCCTCCAAGTTTATATTTCTCTGCATAGATGATCGTCGGTGACAGCGTCGTCATCTGGCGGGCATGGGTCCTACACCAGGGTCCCCGCTGGGTCGTATCTATTCCCTGCCTGATGCTCCTTATGTCTTTCAGTTCGCATACCCCTGCCTTTACTGAATCCAACATCTGATCAATCCCTCACACAGTTTTCTCCGTCATTGACATTACCTGCCTCACCGGCGCCGGGTGGAGCAATCAGTCCGCCATTGCGGGCGGCGGCGCGGTCTGCGCACATGCGGAGCTCATATCGTGGGCGTTCTCGCTTGTGACGAACGCCAGCTGCACAATTTTGATTGGGTTCCGAGCCTGGTGCGCATGCCTCACTTCCCAAATCTGCTATACACAAACTTGACGGGGGTTCGAATTGAATTATCAGGCAGCACCGTCGGTCGATGCGGGCTTTGAACATCGTGGGTAACCCCCGTCGGGTGTCGACGGACAAGGTGCTCTCACTCCTCGTCGAATCTGGCTTCATTTATTGCCTCTTCTGGGTGCGTGTGTATCTCGCTTCTGCGCCCATCCGCTTCGCTGACGACGGACGTCACGTCGGCTGTAGCTCACTCAGTACATCCTCTTCGTTGACGTCTCGCGCGAGACGCCCGTTATCTATGCCTACGAGCTCTTCGCGGGCATGGGGGACCAGATCTCGGGGATGTACCCCACGCTCATTATCGTTATCGTGAATCTGCACCATACGATCTGGGAGGAATCATCTTCCACCATTAAGGTTGGGACGACGCGGGACGTGGTTAGCAGTGTACGGTGGGCGGCGGCGCGCTCCGGCGTGACTACTGGCACGAAGCCCTCTGACACGCAGCGCGGCATCGACATGGTCCACCTCGAAAGTGTGGACACGGAATCGGATAGTGGTGCTGATGTGCGTTCCCGGTACCGCAAAGCGGAGGCGGTCGAAAATGTCTAATCGTGTCCTTTGGCTGATGAACTGTATCCACTGTATTTAACAATCAACGAGTTCTGCCGGCGGCCAGCGGTGGTTGAAATCAAGTTCCCACGTTGGGAAGCTGATGCATAACATGGCACGCGGGTCGGTCCGGGATCCGCGGCTCAACCGCAAACCACGATGTTCGCGGGAAACGCGAGCACATCGTAACGCGAGCACATCGTATATCAATCGTATATTCAAGCCCAAAATTCGATCCACTGGGCAAGGCCGTTCATTTTCTTCTCGACTCGGACTTTGTCGGACTTGGTGATCTCTCGTACTGGAAATGCTCAAGGCTCCTCCGAGTCGAGCCCACAGGTCACTTGGCGACTTCCTCAAATCTCAAATCCTTTCAAACCTCGGATTGTGGACCGGCCAACGGCGGACCTATGCATAACACGGCCATTCCCCGATTTCCTACACAGTCACAGTCCGAGCCGGCGGAGCAGGTGGAGGAGTTCTTCCAAGGGCGTTGACCAAACTCCGTCGCATCACTGCCGTGATTATCCCTGCTGAACCGTGAAACTGATATTCCTATGTTGTCTCCTCTTGCTCTTGACATTAATATTCGTCACCAAATTTTCGGGGACCAAGTAAAGTGTCCACAGCGCTAAAGCACTCCGAGATTCGTGAGTCGCGTTCAAAGGCCGCAGTACACGCGTCCCCAAGCCTAAAATACTCAGTGTAACTATCTTCTCTCCAGCCAAGAATCAAACCGGGCGCTCACTTCATTGCAGTGGCGTAATTGACGGAGCCGAAAAGTATGTATCTGCTTCACCCCATGATATCGATGCTGGTAGTGGAGCTTGGGTACTGAAGCGTTCCAAGATTATCTCGTCCAGCCAATAGAATGAACGGCAGCGCGCCTGCCGCATAATTATGGGCTTCTGGCGCCTTCGGATCCAATAGTATGAAGCGCCACGCAAGAGTCTAGACCATGCGAGAGCGTGACCCTTTACACCCCGCCAAAGAGCATCGCAGAATAAGCGACAAGGACATGGTCTCTCCCACCTGGAGAGGCCGCGCAGGATCACAGTCAACCGAACCAGACCACATCTCACTCTGGGATTTGGCTGTGCTTATCTTGTTTCTTGTGGAATTCCATCTTACATCCATTGCACCGCTAATTTTGGATCCCCGTTTATAACCCTACGTCAATAGGCAGACGCCTGAGCCCCCTCTTGGTTTCAAGCTTCATCTTCGACCCCATGTCAACTGACGACGCACCTCCATCGCCGCCTCTGTCGGACAGCGACGCTCACAATCTCTATCTGTGTGGCCGAAACATAACACAGGATGCCGTGGGCATGATCTGGGAGACCGCCTTCATTAGTGCGACCCCATTCGTTCACTGTGACTGCTGCTAACGTCCTACGCAGGCGTCTATGGCGTTTTCTTTGCGGTTGCAATATATTCCATCTTGTAAGTATGTTTGCTTCCTGCCATCCTCGTGCACGGCAAGTGATGACTCCACTGCAGCTGCAAAGGCCTCAAGTCGCGCAGCTCCATTGTCATGCTCTTTGTCGTACTCTACCTATACGCGAGCTCGCTTACGCTCTGGGCGCTGAACGTCACGACCTGGTTCAGGAGGGCGCACATTCTGTTCATGGACTTCCCTGGAATGCCCATGCCGGACCGGTTGGCACTGGCCAGCGGTCCGGCAGTGGTGGTGGTTGGGACTCCAATGGAGGCGCTGTTCATGTTTAATGCACGTACTCGGCATGTCTTCTGTATCGTTTCTTATGTCCCTCTGCATAGATGATCGTCGGCGACAGCGTCGTCATCTGGCGGGCATGGGTCCTACACCAAGGTCCCCGCTGGGTCGTGTCCATCCCCTGCCTAATGCTCCTCATGTCGTTCAGTTCGCTTACCTACCTACCTTTAGTAAATCCAAGATCTAATTGATTTATTTCAGTCTTCTCCGTCGTCGATATTACCTGCCTCACCGGCGCCGGGTGGAGTGTCCACTCCTCGATTGCGGGCGGCGGCGCGGTCTGCGCGCACGCAGAGCTCATATCGTGGGCGTTCTCGCTCGTGACGAACGCCAGCTGCACGATCTTGATCGGTTTCAGAGCCTGGTGCGCCTGCCTTCTCCCTATTCCGGATTTGCCAAGCAGAAAGGGAGTTGACGCAGCGTTCGTTTCCTTGCAGGCAGCACCGCCGGGCGATGCGGGATTTGCACATCGTGGGCAATCCACGCCGAATGTCGGCGGACAAGGTGCTCTCCCTCCTAGTTGAATCAGGCTTCGTCTATTGCCTCTTCTGGGTGGGTGTGCATCTCGCATCTCGCGCCCCTCCCGGTTCGCTGACAACGGACGTGTGGGCTGTAGCTTACCCAGTACATCCTCTTCGTCGACTTCTCGCGGGATTCGCCCGTGCAGTACGTATACCAGCTCTTCTCGGGCATGGGCGACCAGATCTCCGGGATGTACCCCACGCTCATCATCGTCATCGTGAATTTGCACCATACGATCTGGGAGGAATCATCTTCTACCATCAAGATTGGAACGAAGGGCGGGGCGGTCAGCAGCCTGCGGTGGGCTGCAGCGGGCGTGACTTCTGGCACGATGCCCTCCGACAGGCAGGACAGCGGCGTCGACGTGGTCCATGTCGGAAGTGTGGCCACGGACTCGGATGGAGTTGATGTGCGTGCTCGGTCCCACAAAGAAGAGGCAGTTGAAACTGTCTAATTGTATCCCTTTACCGATGAATTGCGTCCAACGTATCTAACAATTAACGAGTTCTGCAGCGGCCAGCCGAACCAAAGCTGAACCGTGGGGGAAGTTGAAATTAGGTTCCCACGGTATCTGAGGCATAATATGGCACGCGGGTCGGCACCTTCATATTCAAGCTCAAGGCCAACATACGAATAGCTGGGCACAATGCCGTTCAGGCCTGCCTCGACGTTGACTTTTTGAAAAACATCACGGACTCGGACGCGCTTGATTATCTCGTTCAGTCCTCAGGCTCTGCTCTACGAACAAAAGTTACGAAACCTCTCTCGGCCTGTTGACGGGACCCACGCGACTTCGTGCCCGCCTTTCGTGATACACTGTCATACTGGCCTTGGCGCGCACGAAACCCCGCGTTGAACCAGAACCTGGACCAACGACTGCTTCGTCGGAACATATCAGTCTCCATTCCGAGTCGTTGCGCACGCCCACTTATTGGGTCTGTTCGAGCCGCGATCTTCTCTTTGACCAATTTGAGCTCCCGGTGGGTAGAATGCGAATTCAGAACAATTTTTCCGCCCGGCCTGCTGTCTGAGCCGTGCTGCACTGAGCAAGTCCCAGCCCAGTTCAAAGCAAAACCCAATATCGTGCGGGCGCCGGACAATGGCGCTCATCTCGACGTTCGGGCAACAAATTGATTTGTGCACCAAAATTGACTCTGAACCCTCAAGAAACCCCTTGATTTTGACGCTGGCCGCACAGGGTCAATCTCAAAATTACTTCGACGAACCTCATCATCACTTACCTCGAGTTTGAACCACCACAAGTCTGACAAGGCGTTTGTGATGAGTGTGTGCGCGGATATCTGGGCATTCCTCCTCCGCTGTTGTGCCCAGAAGGAGAGGTTTGCGGCGCAGAACATTTCGGCCGACGCCCCTAACCAGCGTGGTTCGGGCGCAGCGTGACGGCATGCTAAGCTTGTCACAAGCTCTCACAGTGATCTGCTCGCCATCCTCAGCGTTCGCGCTCACACTCCTCGCTCTCGCCTCAATCGCACTCTACAAGGGAACTCACCCAAATCCTCGAGTCAGTACAGTACAAGCCCGGTCACCGTCTGGCTTGGAACCGATTTCGATTCCGATATCTGACTCGATCCATCGCAGCCCGCACCCGCACCCGCACCCGACACAACCCTCGTGAACGCAGGCAACGTAAAGATGGTCGACCGCAAGATGGAAGAGAACATCGCCCAGTTCTGTGGTGTAACCGGTGCCTCGTGCGTCCCCAATAACACTCGCCCAAATATCAAGTCATCTTATTCATCCATTCATTTCAATGCACGCAGAGTGAAAGACGCCAAAAAGTTCCTCGAAAAGTACAAGCGCGTCGACGTTGCCGTGGACGCCTACTACGGTGATCCCGCCGCCCTCTCCGCCGCCTCTGCGCCCGCACCACCCCGCGCAGCCGCCGCTTCGACGAGCAAGCTGAATGCGGTGTTCGACACGTACAAGGGTGCGTTGAGTTCCTCCTGGAGTAGGAGTATGGGCGGAATACTGATGCGGAATGAATGGAACGGCAGACCCAGACGGGGCGGACATCACTGTCGACGGGACGCTGCGCCTCTGCGCGGACCTCGGCGTGAACCCCGAGGATGTCGTCCTCCTTGCGGTCGCGTACGAGCTCAAGTCGCCGCGCGTCGGCGAGTGGGGACGTGCGGGATGGGTCGAGGGGTGGAAGGCTATTGGGTGCGTGCCGTCCTCTTCCTCTCGTGTTTGTGATTCTGACGGCGCTCCTCCGTCTTTCTTTTCCTTCGTTCTCTCTGCTCTTATCACATATACGACATACAACGAAACAGCGCCGACAACCTCGCCGCGATGCGCCTCGCCCTCCCACGCCTGCGCACCCGCCTCGCATCCGACGCGCCCTATTTTACACAGGTCTACAACAAGACGTTCGAGTTTGCGAAGCAGGAGGGGCAGAGGAGCGTTGGTGCGTGCTGCTATCACTTCTAGTCACGTTCCCTTTTCTGCGGTCTGGGTTCTCTGGGGACGTCAGTGTTGGTTTGTGAGCTGCGGGCGAGTTCGGGAGCGGAGGTGTCGGGGTGGGCGCCCTCGGATCACACCGCACTCTGGGCGTATCTATCGGCCGTTGGCTCCCGGTACACAGATCGTCGTGGTGTGCCTGCCAGTCGTGTGAGGATTGGAGTCTGCCTGCCATCCGCCTGCCTACCGCAGGGGCTGGGCGGATCCCGCACCCATAGGCGTGGAGCTTCGTCCTTTGGGCTCTTTTTTTTCTTCTGAGCGGAGACAGAGGGGCCGGGATGGGCGCTCGCGATGGACATCAACATCGCATCAGCCTTGGTGTCTTTCCGGCGCAGTTGGTGTGATCCACGGGCGGTCGAGATCGGGGCATCGCCACCGGCCTTGGCGGGGCATAGTCTATTGCAGCGCGGATTCGATGTCTGCATGATGCAGCCGGCCTGGTCGTCGAGTCGCGTGGGTCTGTGCGTCGAGTCGTGTGGGGCTTTTCCTCCCGCCTCCTCTTTCCCTCCTCCCTCCTCTTTTTTTCCCTCTTATTTCCCTGACTCACGCTTACTCACGCTGACTTCCGCACAAACAGGCCTCGAACGGCGCAGGCCTTCTGGCGCTGCTGCTCCCGCACGGGATGGGCGGGGGGCGCAGTGGCGAGGGTGGATGAGGATGGTGAGTCCTTTGTAATATTTCCATTGTCTTTTTGGGGGTGTGCGTTGGAGCTGCTCGCCGAAGCCCGGGGGTATGAACAGCGAGTGGCCTAGGCGGTGGCAGAACCTACTATACGCGCGCAGTGACGTCGTCCAGTCCAGCGTGGGCTCTGTTACAGTTGCCGCAATTGACATCGACATCGAGGAGGAGCTGCGTGGACGGGCGAGATCGTCCGCCCGAGGCGCGCCGATGGGGCAGGGCAGGTGGCTCCTCTTCTCGCTTGATCTGGAGGCGCCGGTGGTGTTCGTGGTGGTGGTGGGCAGCTCGTCCGTCGTAGGGGCGCGACGCTCGCGGATTCGGTTCGCGGCTGGGGCCGGGGGAGCCTATGGTTCCTCGATTCTCGATTCAAAGGCGGTGGTGGTGGGGCCCTGGTCGTGGGGAGGGTGTACTGGATTGGAATTCGATTGTCGTTGGTTCTGCAATCTACGGGCGCGTGCGCTGCTCGAGCCGACGTCAAGACGCATGGTATCGCGCCTTGGGACGGTCTCCAGCGGCGGCGATAACATCCCGGAGGCGCGTTCGGGCGAGGCGAGTGCCCGTGCGTGATTTCGATCCGGGCAGCTCAATTTTCGTGGGAGGCCGTCGTGTCGACTTGCCGCTTCCGGGCGAGGCAGGATATCGTTAGCGGCGTGCACCTCGTCCGTATTCCTGGTACTGCCGAGGGATTGCCAGGGGCAGGGATGGCGGCGATGCCAATATGCCCAGCATCGCACCTTGTTACCGCGTCCGGCGTCGGATGACTGGCGATAACGTCCCGGCGGAGGTGCGCCTGATTTCCCGATCCGGGGCGAGGCAGGATGTGATGTCGTGGATTGCGGGCAGCTCTTGGGGCGGTGAGCGCGAGTCGAGCTTCGGATTCGGATTTGGCTACTCTCGGTGAAATAGGGAGGTTCTGCGCTCCAATATTGGAGGCTGGCGTACACGGTGGACGGGGCGAGGATGCCGCTGCGCTGTCCGAGGCGATGTTAACCTGCCCTGTATTGGCGCTGCGACTGCGTCCAGCGGGGATGACTAGCGATAACGTCCGTGGGCCACGCAAGATGTAGTCGGCCGCGGCCAGCTCGCGGGAGGGGCGGACGCGGGTCGACCGTCATACTGCTTCGGGTTTCTTTCGATTGCCGCGGTGCGCGGGGATGCTCTCGTCTGGGCGACTTAGCTGCTACCCTGCACTATTTATTCTGCGGTGCCGTTTTCAGTGATCGTAGGCTTCATAGCATCGTCCCCTCGACGTACCAGACCTGCGTGTTCCCGTTCTCATTCCCCCTCCTCCTCCTCCCCTCCTCCTCGTCGCTCCTCATCCTCCTTCCCTTCCCCTCCTTCTCCTCTCACCTCTCCCTACGCACCCACGCTAACCATCCGTCCCCTTCCTCTACAGGCAAGCCGTCGACGACACCCGGCTTCGGACCCGAGCACGTCGAGTGGTGGTTTGAGTTTCTGGGGACGCATGGGGGGAAGGGGGTCAGCAAGGATACGTGGGTTATGGTGCGTGTTTTTTTCCCCCTTCTCTTTCTCTGTCTGTCTATGTGGGGAGGGAAAGCGGGATTGGGGCTGGGGCGCGGGTCGGTGGTCGGGTCCTTTCTGTCGAGTGGCCTGGTGGGAGCGTTCGCTGGGTCTGATCCAGTTGACGATGATTGGGCGGGCAGGTGTTTCGCAGGCCCCACGTACCTGGTGGTGAGGTCGACGCAGGCGTCGGTTGTGTACACCGACGCGGTATCGCGTTCCTGCGGTGTCTGATCGACCCCCTTCGACCTGACCTTTGCTTGAGCCAAGCGGGGTGCATGACGGCAGGTGGGGTAAGACGGCGATGTGGACTGGCCCATGATGATTATTGGCCAGCACTTTTCTCCGTCTTGCGCATGTGAATGTAGGCCGTAAAGGTATTCACAGCCGCGGTATCGTTTCCTGCGATGCACTTCTTCCTTCCTTCCTTCTCTGCCCTTCCGCTTCGCTCACCGGCCGTCGGCCGCGTGCCCCTCGCACTCTCCTCGTACTCTCTTCCTTCCTCACCCTATGTACCCCGTCCTGCGTAAAGCTAACCACCCCACCCCACCCCAGTTCCTCGACTTTGTGCGCACCATCGACGCGCGGTTCGAGACGTACGACATGGAGGCCGCGTGGCCGTCCACCATCGACGACTTTGTCGAGTGGGCGAAGGAGCGCGTCGCGAGCGGGATGTTGTCATAGACTACGGTACTAGTTCTCTCGCCTTACTGCTACATCTCTATCCGTGGTGTCTTGGATTTAGGGGGGTGGGGAAGGAGGGAGGGAGAATCTAATTGCGCGGGGAGGAGGCGAGCGATTTGTAGTATCATAGATGTGCGTGCATACATACATACGATATATATTGGGTTTTTGTACACTGTGTGGTCGGGAGGAGGGAAGGGAACGAAAAAAAGACAAGTCAAGAGGAAGAGGAGGAATAGATTGCATCGCGCTCGTCATTCGCGGCCGGGGATTCGACCCTGCCTCCGCCTGTACATACTACTGCCGATATCCTGGCAGAAGAAAATAAACATTATGTACCCCGTTGCCGCAGCGCGAGGCAAGGAAGCCGCCTGGCGAAGATGCGGCGAGCATGGACCGGCGGACGGAGCTTCGCTGCTGGCGACTTGTTTACATACACTGAGCACCGGGGGAAGCTCGCGGGGCGAGGTATGGACGCCGGGGAGTGGATCTGGGATTAATATTTTTGGTTTTTACTTAAGGTTTGGTGAGGGCAGGTCGGTTGCTCATCTGTAAATTGGACTGGACTAGACGGGCTGCTGGCAGGAGGTGGACAGTTGGGCGTTGGCGGATGAGAAGCTTATTAGGGGCTTGACGGTGGCACAAGGCGAGGAAAGCTACGCGGGCGGGCTGAGGCCGCTGGGCGTCGTACAAATAAATGGGAGTCCGTATTGGGTTACAGGCAGAAGCAGGAAGACGAGAGAGAACAAGGCACAGAGAAGGTGGACACTGCGCGTGGATGCGCCACAGAATGCCGGGCGCCAGACAGGGGAGGCAAGGCAGGAAGCAAGCGTTGAATTGAGTATGTTCGTCGTGGGTAGGACGTCCGTTGGTGGCGCTTTGCGTCAGTCAAAACAACGATCGCGAAGCAGCAGGAGGCGGATGAAGGGTGGGTTGTGGGATGGATCGAACTTCGGGCATCGCCGCGGCACGGGAGGTAAGGAACTTGAACAGCCCAGAAGGAACCAGAACCAGAGGATTGGATATTGAACCTGCCAGCGTCTCGCGGCGAGGCCACGCTGTCAGGACGGCGGTGCCCGACCAGACGCACTTGACGCGTGCAAGTAATCTGAGGCCATATGCACGCCGCGATGGGCGAATCGCGTAGCGTAGGATGTTATATATCTTGGAATTCGAGGTAAGGAACGAGCCGTGCTGTCCCACGAGTGGAGAGTGCGGCCGCCGATGACGAGGTGTTCGGACGTTTTTTTGTGTGGCATCCAGGCCAAAGACTCCGATCGCAGTGCAAAACAAATTTTTGACCGCCGCGGAAGGAGAAAGATCATCGGACTCCTCCCGTGCGCTGCCAGAGGTTCTGAGATTCTAGTTGTGGTGAGATTAATTAAGTGAGATTGAGATGGGACGATGGATTGGAGAGGAACAAAGACAGGTTTGACGGAAATGGAAACAAGACACAGAAGGCGACACGAGTATCCCAATCGGGCGTGGAAGACGGAGTATAATGGTGAGACCATTGGGTGTCGTGGAGCGAGTTCAAGCAGGGTCGCGGAAATGGAGAGCAGACGCAGAAGGACTTGCGGATCGATGATGTACTTCAAAAGAATTTACATGTCCCGTTTCTTCGTTTTTGGAACTCCGGTCTTGAGATGGCCGAGGGACAAGGAATGAAAGAAGGCAGATGGACGGCATCCGCCACAGTTCCTGTCTCTGGCCTGGGTTCTTTGCAGATTCCCGGGAGGAAGAACGATGACAGTAAACTTAGTCTGCCGTCATGCCCGTGTTCCCAACTGGCAGGTAACTTCGGCGAGGATATCAGCGCAGTCGCCTCCATTCAGCCAGAGCTGTAGAATAGAATAAGCGGGAGAGCGCCCCAGAGGAGGATCTATTGCGCCCGCCCTGATGCTGGGGTCTGAAGGCTAGGTGAAGGCGAAGCGGGCGGGTATGCAGCTTGCGCGACCGCATGTTTTGTGGTCTGATCGGCGTCCCGGATCCCAGGGATAAGGGAGCGCAGAGAAGCTTGGAGTATGTCGTGTCTAATGCATGTCAGCTCGGGGATTTGTGCCGGCAATTGGGTGGCCAGGTTCAGGCCGTTCATGTGCATTTTTGTCCAGGTCGCAGTGATGGGCAGGTGCGTCAACGGCGAACAGATTAACAGCCCAGCCTTCCAGAAAGACCGGCGGACATAACTTGGCGCCTAGCGCTTGAGAGGAGGCCAGGACGTACGCTTGGGTTTCCGGAGCTCGTCGTTTTCCCAATCCGAAGGCAGTTATCCGTCGTGCAATCCCGAGGAGGCGCAAGCAATTCAGTCCGTACTTCCTTTGACGTCTTGACGAGTCCGCGAGGCCTTCGCTACACAGGGTACGGGTACACAAGCCGCTTGAAGGGAAACTGATGGAACCGTAGCGGACGGAGCTTGAACAGCGTGCAGGACAGGGCCCAGGTAAGAAGAACTGCTCCGCCGGTCAAAACGACGTCAAGAGCGCTTGTAGGAAGAAGTGATAGTCCCGGGGTAATTGACTCGCAATGAGATTGCCGCAATCCACCCTGACGTTGCCCAATACCCTCGTCTGGCCGCTGGCCGTCGGATTACGATCGGAACGAGGATGCCGTTCAGGTGGATCGGGAGGGTTTTCAGGGACCGGGAGATAGAGGGGGAGTACACAGACAGAATGGACGATGAGGGGACTGAGCGGAAACATTACTGAGCAATGTTGAAAATTTCCGTCTTGCTGGTTCTGACCAAGGTGACGCGGCAATACCCGGCCGAACTTTCAACTCCGCTTTGTCGGAGACCAATCGGAGACTCAACTTTTGGTTGAAATTTAGAGCTGTTAAGTTAAGCATGAGGCGCATTTTGGCCGGCAATCCAGAGCTCTTAACCTGAATACCCTTTCCGTTGAGATGGTGAACCTTCCCGCGAAACTCTGAATTGCAATCTTCTCGACATTAGACTTTGAGATTATGTACAGTCAACTACGCCCTGAATTCGGAAACCTCAAGCTCACCGGCAATTAATTACTGTCTTGACTCGCAGGAAACTAAGCTGTGCATACATGGAGCAAGAACATAAACTCTTTGGATTCCAGCGGTAGCTTCGACAGGAGATGCTCTCCTCTGCCAATGAGGTTGAAATAAACTCGCTGTCTTGTCGGCCGGGGAGTCAACAAGTAACCACCGAGTAAGTATACCAAGTAGCATCTCGTATTCCCCTTGCAATAATTAACGAGTTCTGCAACGCTTCAGGAACCGTGAGTAAGTTCAACAAATCATTTCTCACGTTATGCCTCTTGCTCTTGACCCTGATCACCATAATTCCGCGTTCGCTGCATCACTGAGACGGCGCCACTGGCACTCCCGCTCCCCAGCCGAGTGGTTGGATAAACTCCTCCCGCGGGGGGGAGGGTACATACCGTTGCAAACCTCGGATCGTGGACCGACCTATCCATAGCACAGTGACGTTCTCCGACTTCGAAAACATTCGCCAACTTTCAACGATCTGGTGGCTGGCATCTCTGAGATTGGCCGGCGCATACCCAAGTTCAACTTGTCCGCTCGAATCGTCATCTTCTTCTGGCTCTGCAATGCAATCATTACTCCGACCTGGGTTCTCGACATGCAGCAGGCAGCGATGGGCCTCATGATTTCTCTGTCGGCCTGTATCATCACCTATCCTTGCTCTAACTTTCACAGGTCCAAGTCTACGACGATCTATCCCGAGCTCTACTGGCACTCACTCGCGTCTTTCGCACACCTCACCGGATCTACAAAGTCTCTTATCGACCTGTCACCTTCTCTGGAGCTTCTCCAATCTTCCCTTCGGCTCTGGTTCCGGCGCCGAAGATAGATATGCGGATTTAGAAACCTTCTTTCTTTCTCTCCGCACCGCACCGTCCTCAAAATAAATTATCTCTCATCTTAGGCTCATCTCAACATCAGCATCTCAACAGCCCTCAGGCTCGCTGCCCTGCCAAGTCTACATGGAACCGCTGCGCCTCAAACTTACCTGAATGTCTAACGCAACCATAATTATACGAAACCTGTGATGTGATCCATGGCCACAAAGCATAGCCCTTTCCTCCCTCATGACCAGGACCCCTCCGCACCGTGCGGGGTACTACCAACGAATGCATATCACATTGCCTCGCCTCATTCGGGACGGGATCCAAGTAATAGTCTTTTCTCCGAAACCAGTACGTCCATCACATAATTTTAGCTGAATCCAGGCCCTGACGAATACTTCCTAAGTACGTGCGACCAGTTATTCGCGGTGACGCAACGTGAGTTAGCTCTGTTCCTGTTCAACACATATCTGCTTACAGCTGTTTTGGAAAATATAGAGGGGTTTCGTAAATAATTCACATTCGATTTGTGCTTACCTTTGTTGACCGGAAACCGCCCCACAACGACGTCATCCCTTCCCCGCTGCAGCCTACAGGTCCTGAATTGAGTTGGCCCTTGCTCTGGAGGGTATAGGAACAAAACTGAAGTGTTGTAGACCCGGTGCGGTGTAAAGGAGCAATTTAAATCGTCAATTTAGACGCGATTCGGAGTGTCGGGGCCAACGGCCGAAGCTCAATCAGTCAACAAAGGTAAGCACAAATCGAACGTGAATTATTTACGAAACCCCTCTATATTTTCCAAAACAGCTGTACCTTCGTAACACGGTCAATTTCAGCAAGTTGAACCATCCCTTCGGTAGACGGTTCAACGGATAGATGGATGAGGATGGATGTGCACGACGCACGCAGATCCCGCCACGCTAATCTCGCTGAAACCTGATCGAGCTCGAGGTTGTTATGTATGTATTTTAACCTAACATTGCCGGCTACTACAGGCAAGGCAATCACACGCGACTCGGGATGTGCGCATCGTTACATCCTCGCAGGAACATTCGGCGGTGATTCGATGCACATTGCGCATTCGCGCGACGTCGCGGGCGGCGGCTGAGGTGAATTTTTCCTTGAAGCACACGTCTCGACAAAATTAATCGAGCAAGCGACTCTTAGCGAGGCGTGTGTTTGCAGGGTTGGGGGTTAGGCGCTAGGCGTATACATACCCAGTCACGGCCGCACGCGATGCTCGCTGACGGCGCTCACACCCATTCTGAACACGCCGACTCGGCGAAACTCCACGGCCCGCCAACCGCCCAATTTTCGTCGGGACATTTTGGTTGCATGCTTCGTCCACGCGCACCAGAATGATCTCCACCTCTCCATCACGCTCCGCGGGCATTGGTTTCTGGGGTTGTCCCAAGTCAGCCCAAGTCCTCTTGTCGCTGCCACATTCTGCCACATTGGCGACAATTAAATCAGATTCCACCCACAGAATCTGTCAAGTTCGAACACACAACGCTTAGCGATAGGCCGGACGAAGAGGGCGGGTGATCCGGAGTTGCAATTGGATGCGAGAGGGTGCGAGTTCATTTACTCCTTACCAAACAAAGTGGTTCGTTCTCAAAGCAGCTCAAAGGCTAAAGCAGCCGCTCATGCATCGTTCCCAGGGCCGCGCGCCAGACTGGGAACTGCCGGACGCCTGCCGCCTGCCTGCGTCGTCCGTCATGCATCTGCACGTCCACTCCACCTGTTCGACAGTTCAACCACAGGTCTCTCACGAAGTTGAACCTTCCAAAACAGTGCTACTCTCCCTTGCCTCCGCAGGTCTGGTCTGGTCTGGTGCCAAAGCGAATCAGCCTCGCTTATCCTCGCCGCCGGCAATCCCGATGCCGTACGTATATGCTACTACCGCCCGATCGCGGCGCTGAAGGATTCTGTTGATCGGAGAGATCTGCGTGTCAAGTTACACGCGTAGTCTGCTCGCGTAGCTGGACGTTATCACGGACCGCGGCCTTTCGGGGCACACCCTGGCACACGCAAGGTCAGGGTAACAGGCACCACAGCATGCGGCCCTGACGCGCGCGTGCGGTTCAAAGGACAACACGGATGGTTGGATTTCGGCGTTCTCGGCTGGGGCTGGGTTATCAGTGATGTTCAGAATCATGGAGCGTCCATATGTCTGTGGCTCGAGCGTCCGACCTTTATCGTTCGTCTGTGGGAGAGATTTTCGCCCTTCGAATTCGAGAATGCGTCGGTGACATACAACTCTAATTCGAACCACGACCTGCGCGCGGATCCTCCGCCCACATGTAGCAGAGGACCACTTGCTTCGGACCCCAGAACAAGCGATCCCCATTTCCCCACGCGCCATCCTACGATTTCCCCGGTAGTGATTCTAATTAAATTCCCACTCCAACACAAGTTCGACAACACAAAGTTCAACCCGGTTGAGCACGGTTGAACACCCGACACTGGCAGACTTCGCGGGTGGGGTGTCCGCCATCCTCCCGGTCTGGGATTCCTTTCAGTTGGCTGACTGAGTAGGTTGACAAAATTGACCTTCCCAATTCGCGGGCGCGGATCCTCCACAAAACAAGCCCACATACAACTTGGGATGAACCCCAAATCAAGCCACCTTCCCCATCCTGCGATTTCCCTGGTAGGGATCCTACATAATTGAAATTCCCACTCCAGCGCAAAGTTCGAACCGGTACCGGTTGAACCCCAGAGGCGGGGAAATTACAGGGGTGGAGCAATTATTTAACCTTCCCGAACATGGTCTGTCTCCCGCTTGCATTGGATTGCCAATGGAACGACACAAACGCAGGGTTAAATAACCCATCTGGCGGGTTCTGGTTGAAATCTGAGAAATGCACCGATGACGGCACCAACCAACTCTAAGTAATTCAACTCACGCAAGCACGGCACGACCTGCGCACGGATCCCCGTCGTGCGATTTCCCCGGAATCCCATTCACTTCTTACAAGTACAATACAATGATACGGTAAGTTTCTCACCTCAAACCGGTCTGTACGCTGCGCTTATCATCGACGCGGAAAATCGAACGGGCCTGGACTCAACGACAATGTATAAGTTAGGACCCTATGTTGTAATCCCGCGCCGGCGCCTGCTGCCTCCCACGCCCACGACGGCGACGGTGAATCACCTAGAACCGAAGAAGTTCTTCCTTCGGGGCCAGCCGTTCAGGTTATTGTCTCCATCCAGGCTCGCTCCCATCGTGGATAAATAAGTACTACTGTACCTTTACGGGTTTACGGTTTTATGAGCGAGTGAGGGAGTTCAAAATAGGTATTAGAATAAATACCTATTAGCGGCCGACGCCGACGCGCAGAACCAAGATGAGTTGAGAATCAGGAAAGAAAGAGAAAAAAAGGAGAGAAGGCCTTCCTTCCTTCCTTCGCAGTACTAGTCTGCCATTGTCTCGCAAACAAATAAATCCGAACGTTGGACCTCGCGGAGGCATTACTTACCTTTGGCCTCGGCAGAAGGCCGGCGGGCGTCGCGACGTGCGTGTGTGCCAGTGAGAGAAGAGAAGTTCTTCCTGCAAAAATCCTGAGTCGCACGCGGTCGCAACAGTGAGTGGTATTGTCTCCATCCATCCGAGCCGAATAAAAATAAGCACTAGTACTGGACGTCCTTCCCTCGCAACCGGCGGCGGCGCCTCACGGGGGAGGATTTGACTTGTGCGACGAGTTGTTGAGGTTGGTAAAATGGAGAGATGGAGTTCAACAGTACTAGTACTCGTGGTGAATATCCCAGTGACAAAATGAAGCTCCCCCACGCCCGCACAAACCCGAGCCCATCCATGACCAAAATAAAGAATAGAGAAGTCCTTCGCAGTCGTAATTGTCTCTTGTATGGCCGTGGCCATCGAATCGCGGCAAACAAATACCGAGGAACAGATAGATAGATGCGTTCGAACGCGCGGAACAGTGATTCCAATTTCTCACTCCAACACGGAATGTCTGCCACAAGGTTGAAGGTTCCGACCCTCGGTAGAGCGTCCTGGGCCCACTCGGATGGTGTTCCCAACGAAATGAAAGAATCTTTCGTCCTGTTAAAATAAAGTTTCAAACCAGGATGGCGAATCTCAACCGACACACCCGCTGCTCGATGGAGACCAAATTCGGACGTCCTTCGTTCCTTCCTTCGCAGCTGTTATCAAGTATCGTCTCGTCCAAATCTCGTCTCGAAAACAGATACTCACTTGAATTCAGAGGAAGAAATCCGTCCCGACACGGATATACGCGGGCCCAGAACGCGCGGACCCAATCCGTTAGTGTGTGGCCGCGCGGGGAAGAGAAGGGAAGTTCTTCCTGCATTCCTGCAAAAAATAATCAGTCCAGAGTCGCACGCCGTCGCAGCGGTGAGCGTCAATGTCTCCATCCATCGCGGGAAGTATAAGTGCTGCCGTCGCGGGAGCGGGCGCGGGCGGGCAGTGATTTGAGACGGATAAAAATACTGGACGTCCCCCCCTCGCACCCGGCACCTCGCGGACGATGATGGTAAAGTAAACACTTGACTTGCATGTGGGATGAGTTCCAGTAAAATGGAGAGACCATGCACAAAACCGAGGCCAGAGGAAAGAAAGAAGAAGTCCTTCGCTGTCTCCATGCGCGTGGAACAGCGATTCCAACCCTTATCAATTTCGCACTCCAACCTGAGGCTGCAGGAGTTCCGACCGTCGGTCGGTTGAACAGGCTGGACCGAGCTCCAAACACTTCAAACTCTCAAAATCTCAACCACACCTAGATTAGGTTACTAGAGAAGAGATTCAGAAGTCCTTCCGTGAGGTACAGCCAGTCAGGCCCGCGAATTGGCATAAATAAACCCGTTCACTTACCTCAAAACAAACACCGTACTCAATCAATCGCCCAGAACGCGCGGACTTATTACTCCGCGCAATGCCGTGCGTGATTCTTCCCCTCAGGCTCTCACGCAGGATTCCGAAGTCCTTCCTGAATACGTCCCGCGCACATCCGGATTCGCGCGATGAATTTCGAACATCCTACCGTCGCGGGACTATTATTGGAATACTGTCTCCATAACAAGCACTGGAAGACTCGAACACGGTAGTGCACGGCCTGAGTTGCATCGCATTGCGGGAAGCATACAGGCGCGGGAGCGTAAAGATGAGACGCAAGAAGGAAGGAAGTAAGAGCGCGGGAGAACGCACGCACCGCACCAACCGCGAGGTGAGCGTACTTGAGAGCGGGTGGGTAGTGTGGCTGTTCGTTTGTCGCGGGAGCGTGCTGAAAAGTATCAATAAGCGGAAGACGCGGTGCGGATGATGTATGAGAGGAAGGGGCGAAGGAAGGAAGTAAGGAAGGAGGACGCGGGAGAACGCACCGTACCGTACTTGGAAATGACGCCGGGAGTGTACATAGGATCCGCTGTCCCTTTGCCTTTGCTTTGCTTTGGGGTGAACGGCGAACCAAGTAGGTGCTGCTTCGGTGTGCCTGCCGTGCACCGACCGGCGTGTGTGCCACAGAAGCAGAGTCGTGGTCGTCGCATCCGTATACCGATGCTCTTGACCATCCCGCCCGCGTATTTGATCGGACATAGCAGGGAAATTACCTGGTGGATGGGTGGGTGTGTCGAAGGAGATGACGCCCCCGGATCCGTCCACGAATACTAACGCCCAAGTAAAAATAATCGGAAGGCAAGGAGGGTACGGCCGCAGGATTCGAAGTTCGATCAACCCACCCACCGTCGACGGACGTGGGCGTCGGGGATCCGCGGACGCGGACGGGGTCTTTCGTGGTGGTGGCAACAGTGTCGAGATTATCGTGGGCCTGGCAGCTTGGTCGGAATTACGCAGCGCGAGAACAACCATCCACACGCATTGAGGATCGAAACCTTGCTTTCCTTTGATGACAGCCTGAGGGAGCAACGTGGACAAGATTAGCCAACCGCAGGAGATCTCGCACAGACACAGACTCGCACAGACACAAAACCGACGGACGGACGGACGCACGGAGACACAGCGCGGAGCGGTCGGTGACAGATCTGTCGCGTGGATAAAGTTGGAGAATCAACTTCAATCCTCCTCCTAGATGGGATAACATAACCATGACCGTAACATAACATACGCTTGACACAAGACATAGACGGTTGGCGTTGGCAGTGGAGATCGGACAGAAGCACTCACTGGTTGCAATCCATCGTGCGCCAAATCATGACACAACCTTCATATCGCTTGACACACTTGAGTGTTGAAGGCAGTGGGCAGTATTCGTGGAGGGCAGTGAGTGGTGGGTCGGAGATGCCGTAGACCGCGCGATTGTTGTGTCGCCGGAGTGACACAGAGCAGTGATACATTACAGCCTTGCCCAGCACCCAGGAGAATGCGCGCTGTCGCGGGACTGTTTAATAATAAGCCGCGACTCTCGACCCCGCAACGCAACATGGCTGGCTGGCAGCGGAGATGAACGAACGAATTTTTCGAAGACGGGATTTCATTTAGACTTGCATGACAGGTTGAACGGCCTGGCAGACAAGGGACGGCGACAAACGAACGAACTTGAAAGGTGGAGCTGAAGTTTGGTGCCAGGGTGGGTGGAGGCGGAGCTTGCAGCCGCGTCCGAGTCGGGGGATTGGATCGTTTGTAACCTTACAGCAACGGTGACCTGTGAGTAAACTTCGCCAAGGGAAAAGCCGAGCGTGCGTGGGCGTGGGTCCCAGTCCTTGTATACTACTTAGCCGTAAAAAGGCCGGGGACCTTCGAGGGTGATCTTACCTCACTCCGGATCCAGTAGATGTGTTGTGTGGCGTCGCGTCGCCGTTGAGCCAGCGAGCGAGGAGCGCGGGTGGCGTCCAAGTGGGAAGGGGGGGATTACGAGAAGTGAAGAGGGTTTTGGGGTTCTGGTTCTGGATCTTTGTGTGTGCTCGTTTTGAAGGAGAACATTGTACCGACGGGGACGGTGGCTGGCCGTGATGGTCTGTTGAGCGTTTCTGTCAAAAAAGCCACGCCCACGTTGGTACGATCGATCGATCAATCGCCCAATCAAGATCAAATCAATCGATCAAATCTCAGATTTTTTGATTCCGTTACAGCAGCAAGCCACGCCAGCCAAATTGGCAAATAGGCCGGTTGCCAAAAGAAGGGCATGCCATCGCGAAAATCCCCTTATAATAAGCAAGAGTGCGCCTTTGGGTGCCCCTCTTAGCCACACCCAGACATGCCAAATTACAGTCTCCGTCCAGTCAACCAGTCCCCATCCCCGTCACCGACGACTGCCTCCGCCTCGCCACCCGCGTACAAGGGCCCCGCATCCCCGCCCCCGCCCCCGCCGCGCTCCCGCCGCCCGCTCTCTCCCAGCTCTCTCCGCGGTGAGTGCCACTCCCATCCCCGTACCCTCACTATTAAACTGGAATTGTTGACCGCAGACGTCGACCTAACACACATGCCCGACATGCCCCCGCGGCGCTACCCCGCCCCACCGACGGGGCACGACCTAATGGCCATGTTCCCCCCCGCCGCGCCGGACAACTTCGCCGAGCTCACCCGCCCCGGGCCCACGAGCGGCTACTTCCAGCGCCAGGAGCGCGCCTTCTTCGCGCAGGCGGGGAAGGAGATCGTCCGCGTGCGTGTGGACGTCGACCACCCGCATCCTGATGACGCCCTACCCCCCACCAATGCGGTGAGTGGGAAGGGAGGAGGAGGGCGGAGGCCATGGCCCCCGAGCGGGACGGCGTCCCCCGCGCAGGGGCCCCCCGCGCAGCTCTACCCCCGCCCCCGCGGCACCTCCACCCTCCCCGCCACGCCCGTCTTCCCCCCCGCGCCCCACCCGCACCCCCACGCGCACCCCCACTCCCACTCTCACACGCCCCACCCCCACGCGCCCCATGCACCCCCACGCGCAGCATCGGTCGCACCCCCGGGTGATGATGACCGCGACAGGGACAGGGACAGCGATTACCGCCCGGGCAGCGACGACCCGGACGAGGCGTGGCGGAGGCCGATGCCCTATAACGAGCGCCGAAGGGCGGGGAAGCATACGAGGCGCGTTGTGGTGCAGCGGAATTGACGTTGAGCTTGACTTGGTCTGTCGTGCTGCTGATTACGAGGATGATGAAGACGACGAGGAGGATGAGGATGAGGATGAGGAGGAGGACGACGACGATTTTTTGGCCGACGCTGCTATTCCGTGTTATCTTGGTGCGTCCTTCTGCCCTCCTTGCCCCTCCTACCCTCGTCTTCGTCGTCAACTAACCCCACGACTCAGTGCTGCCCCATGCTTCTTGGTCTCTACCGCAAAAATACATACCCACCTATAAACGTCTCCCCGCCTCTACATACGACCTACATATTATACTAATGCACTGTACCCCCGCACCCGCACCATACACTCACTGTATATTCTCCATCCATCCCGCTTTCATCCCGGTCTCATCTCTCCTGCTCTCATTGCAACTGCGACTGCCAAAATAAATACTGTACCACCTCTACGATTTACTTGCTTACACCTCGTCGGGCTTGGCCGTGAGCAGGACACGGATTCCGACCTTGTTCACGACGACGATGGGTTGGTGAATCCTTGCTTACTTGCGCTTACTTTCCTAGCTGGGCCGCACACCGCATCGATTGCGCGCGATGTCCCAATTCGATTTTTGGCGATTCGGATGTTGATCACCGTGACGCGCACCATGCGCGTGCCTCCCCGGTCTGCTCCCGACTTCAAGTTTGCGGCTTTTGGACGCGCGTCGCGCGTCGTCCCCTCACCGCATGCCTTCGTCGCGCGCCATGGAAGCAATGGAAGAGAAGAGACGTCGGGATAACCGATTTCAAATGCGCATTCTAAGTCTTTCGAATATCTATGTACAGGCTGCGTCACGGTGCGTGCCTCGAGCTGTACGCGGTACGCGTCCGGAAGTCGCAAGTCGGGAGCAGACCGCAGACCGGGGATCCCACTGCTTCCACTCCAGGCTGGCGCGCGCAGGTGTGGGCGTGGAATAAAATAGGAAATCTGCTCGCGTCCTTTCGGCGCTGCCCTAAATCCCTGTAGGTCCCTTTAATTCCCTTCCCTCCACAGAAGTCTTCTTCTTTCCCGATTCCTGCCCAAAATCCCTGCATAATTTCTCCTTCCTTTTTCCGCGCGTCAGGCAAAATTGGAAGAGGGAATGCCGTAACCACCCCGCTCACCGCGCCACGATGCGCGATTGCAAACGACATCTCGATCGAGATCGCATCGTGGCGGGTGCGGTGATCATGATCGATCGGGCGGGTTTCCTGGTTGGTAATTTCTAAGTAGAAAATCCAAGAGAGGCACACCCCGTTCCCCATCCCAAACCCAGGTCAAACAGAACCCCCGGCGCGAAAGCTCGATTTCAATGGCCGGGAAGGGATAATAATAAGGAAGTCAACAGTCCGGAAAATTGGGGTGACCGTGTGCCTACTAGTGAATCCCGGCGCCTTCGATTTTTTAGCTTGCGTTCGAATTCGACTGACGGGTTTACAAGTACTATGTATGCCAGTGCCTTCTGGCCTGGCTACAAGAATTCCGATGACGCGCCGCTGGCTAGTAAGTAGTAATAAATTGAACCCAATTGAACCCAAACCAAGTACTTTTCAAACTAAGCTTTAATTACCTTTGAACAAGCGCCAATTAAGAATAAGGGTTGCGTTTTGGCTCTGCATTTACCCCTGCGAGCAGCATTTTAATTAACAGTAACTGCTACTCGGACGCCCAGCGAGTAAGCAAGTAACCTTGTGCGAGGAAGGGCCGGCTATTAGACAGGATTCCGAGGCGCGCGAACAACGCGAGGGGTTGCTTTTGACTTTACCTTACTTACTTGCTACTGACGCGTTTGTTTGCCAGTGGGGAAGGTGATTTCCATCCAAGCGCGGCGTGCGTCATAAACTCGGACTGTCGCAGTTCCCTATGTTTTAGACTCTCAGCTGTTCAACGCAATTGTTGACCGACGGGCGAGCGGCTGGGGTGAATGTATACAAAAAAGTCAAGTGAACTGAACTCCTCCACTCCTGACAGGAAGCTACCGACATTCGTAGGGACGCAATTACACTCTATTGGCCGGGGGAAGGAGTCCCTTACCAAGTGGACGCCTACGTAGTGAGTATCATAGTAAAGCTTGAGAAGGAATGCCAGTAGAAGGAGACGTCAGGTTGTGATTGTGGTTGTTCCTGGCCGCGGACTCGGTCTCGGCCATGTCACCTCAACAGCGTGTGTTTCGCGGTGAGGTAAAACTTGGGGTTCTTTAAGCTTGATTGTGGATGAGGGGGGATTTGGATTAGTGGGAGAGTTCGGTTGAATCCCGACCGAGTATTCGATCTTGTTGGTCTGAGGGCAGGCTCTTGTTCAACCAGCCAGCTATTATTTTGATTAGGCATGATCCGACGACGTTGGGTTGCTTTGCCTTGCTCTAAATCTGCGCGGTTGAACACTGTGGATGTGTCTCGCGAGTAAGCAGCATTTTGATTACTTCGTTACTTACTGAACTGCTACTCGGACGCCTGGCAAGTCAGCAAGTAGCTTGAGCGTACATACACAAGTAACCTTGTACAAGGACGAAGGGCCGGCCATCAGACAGGATTCCGACGCGCGCGAACAACGCGAGGGGTTACTTTACTTACTAACGCGTTTGCCAGTTCAACGTCGGGTAATTTATTATCATTATTTCCCTCCAAGCACGGTGGGTGGTGCTCCCAAGTTGGATTCCTGTTCACCGACGGGAGACCGGCCGCCGTCTCCGTCGTGGTCCAGGTCCAGTCCTGAATCACGAAGAACTCGTCTGATTATGAAGTTGCCGACATTCGAAGGAGAGCTGAGGAACGCTTGATTGGCCGGGGGAAGGAGTTCTTACCAAGTGGGCGCCTACGTAGTGAGTAAAGTTTGAGAACGATGGATTCTGGAAGCAGACGTCAAGCAACTCGTTCCTGGCCGCGGCCCTGTTCAACAGCGTGTGTCAAGTTCGCGTTGAGGTCACTTGCAAACAAAATTTAGAATGAGAGGAGGATTGGATGGGATTGGTGGAAAAGCATGCCGTTAGTGGTTAGGTTGAACCCCGACTCCCGACGCGTTCAATTTTGCCGTTGCTCAACCTGCCGGCCTTTAATTAGGCAGGATTCCGACGTCGAGGTTGAGTTGCTTTGCATACTTTAAATCTGCGGTTGAACACCGTGTCTGAATCTATATAGTCGTGTCGGAATTTTCTGTCTCGACTGGCACCCAGGAAGTAGTTGCCGGCATTCGATGTGAGGGCCGGTGGGCGTCGCAAATCAGTACGCTTTATTGGCTGGGCGCGGGTTACGTTGAAATTCAGTCACTTGCGCGTTCACATGGAATACTAAAGCCCGCCAGCCAGCCTGTATGGTTCAAGTTTCAACTGCCAATGTAATCGTGTAGATTTTGAGCGCGTACATACGTCGTCCGGGGTCGCTGCTGTGCTTCAAGAGCGGCCGCCGTCACGGTCCGGGGTATACGGTATCCCACCCACCCACGCATCGCGGTCCAGGCCCAAATCACGAAGAACCTGAGAAGAATCCTGACCGCGGACTCGGTCTCGGCCATGTTCAACAGCGTGTGAGGCAAAGCAACTTGGAGTTGTTCAAGCTTGATTTGGATGGGGGGAGGATTGGTGGAAGAGCAGGTGAGTCCAGAAAATCGGGCGCGACATAATATCTACTTAAGTTGAATCCCGACCGTCGCGTGCAATTTTGTTGGTCTTAAGTTCTTCAGACCTTGGCTTGAGTTAAGATTGTTGAGCTCGCATTCAAGGTTCCACCTGCCGGCTATCGGACAGGATTCCGACGAGTTGCTTCAAATACCTGTGGCGTAATTTTCTTCGCTTTTTCAAGCACGGCGTCCCGGGTGAGGCGGTCGCAGTTTGCTATCATGTTTCAGACTCCCAGCTGTTCAACGCTGTTCACCGACGGCACTCGGACTCGGCCGCCGCCACAATCTGAGTCTCACCCACCCACTGATCGTGGCTGCGACATGCACAAAGAAGCTCCGCGGCCTCAACTGATCCCTCCCTCCCTTCCAGGCACAACCAACCTGACGTCCGTCTCAGGCTGCTTCTTCCATCCTCCATCATCATCAAGCTTACAGTTTGGCATTTCCCCCGGCCAATAAAGCGTAATTAATTGGGCGTTCGAATTCGGGGTTGAATTGACCGGAAGCTTCCTGGGTGGGTGCCTTGTGGATTAAATTCTTCCTGGGCGGAATTCCTGTTGGTTGGTTGCTTCTTAGTAAGAGTAAGTATAGCCTGGCTGATAGGCAGAGAATGCAATACCAAGTCGTCGGTATTACAGCCTGACGTACACACGGAGGGGAAATGTTGCGCGTGTATAGGCGCCTGGGCAATCCCGAGTTGATTAATATTTACCAGGCCCTAGGAGGAATGGGGATTGACGTACGCACGGAGGACGGAGCGGGGACGGAAAAACGGGGGATCATAAGTCCGCTGATTGTAGCGTCTACCCACAGTCGCGGGTTCAATCTTTCCCCATCATTTACTGAATCCCGCCATCCAAATATACGCAGGGGGTTTGTAATGGATGGGATCGGGCGCCGTGGTAGATCATTGGCACTGGGTCGAGTCCATCGGGAGCGGGAGCGGGAGTCGTCGTCGGGTTGAAACCATCGCCGCTCAGGACTTCGAGCGGGCGCATGCAAGAAAAAACAACTCGAGAGGATAGCATCCATCCCTGCTGATATTTATCGCCGCAGGGCTAGGACCGCACTGCCGTAGCATGCGGAGGACCGAGGATGGGAAATCTCCTAGAGCGGTGAGTGGAATCTAGATCATATTAGGTATATAAGTACTTACTTGGATGCGGATTCGGAGGTGTACCATAAGATTGCGGTGGACGCCTAACTTGAAGTTCGGGGCATCGGCGCGGTGTCTTACTTGGTTGACGCGGGACTGTTGAAACAACGCGAGGTAAGGGATGATGAGGTTGTTGAGGTAATTTTGAGTGAGTGAGGCCGGTGTTGAGATGCAGGTAACGAGATTTGGTTCTAGAGTGATGGATGAACCGTTTCAGAGCCGGGCGAGATGAGATGGCAGTGAGTGAGTGAGGCAATGTCGAGAATGAGGCGATGTCAAGATGAGATGGGATGAGCGCCAGTCTGAACTCCCGCACGAGATTGGGTTTTGATTCTGCGCTAGCTGGCCTTGTTTGGGGCGCTCGGGCCAACACGGACAGAACATTTCTCTAAATCCGCATTTATGTCCAGCACCGGGATCAAAGCCGGAGGAAAGTTGCAATTGGTCGAAGAGGAGATCGCGGCTCGAACAGAGACGGCCACGAGCAACGAATGGAGGTTGCTATGCTCCGACGAAACGGCCACTGTTTCGGGGTTCTGGAAAGTCTGGAAAGTCGGATAATGTGCCGTCCTATGGATAGGTCTGCCGTTGGTCGGTCCACGAGCCGAGGTTTGAAAGGATCTGAGGCTTGAGGACACGACACCCTTTGCTGTGTAAGGAAACCTTTCAGATATGTAGACGCGCTCGACTTGAGCCAAGCAGCGGGGCACCGAAGGCATTGATGAGGGCCTTGAATCCGGCCGTTTTGGGTCCGTGGACGCCTCCAGACATTTGGTGATCAAAGATGGAGAGCAAGAACAGCAGGGGAAGTATCCAGAGTGGCAACGGCTTGACCTCGATGCTCTCAAAACCTGCCCGCGCGATACTTTTGCCTCCAGTGAAACACAGAAGTACCATTGCATGACGAGGGATAGTGGGATTCTCAACCCGGGCGTCTCGACGCCGGACGGGTGCCCAAAATCGCAAAAATTGCGGGCCAAGTGGGAAAGTCGTCAAAAGGCTAAGAAGGGCTATTCTGGGAGAGTAGGGGATTCGGCGAGATCCAAGCAGGAGAGTAAGTAGCTGCGGCTGGCATCTCGTGCGTCGGAGGGTAATCGTTTATTTTAGACGGGAACCGGTGACCAAGGTGGAGAAACCGCGAGCGCTGTCACCTATGCCGCATGCGAGCGCGTTCGGTCTGCTATGGACCGTGATGTTCTCTGAACATGAACGGCATGGCGCCTAACCGTTCGCTGGATTCGTCTGCCTGCCTGGCCAAAAATCGACGAGGTGCACTTTGGGTGCGCTCCCGCTCCTAGCGAACGCCGAACATGGCGGTTGCGGTTAAGCCGCGGATCCCGGGCCGACCCGCGTGCCATGTTCTGCATCAGCCTCGCGATCATGTGCCGTGGGAACCTGATTTCAACTTTACCCACGGTTCGGTTTTGTTCGCTGGCCGCCTGCAGAACTCGTGGATTATCAACAGTGAATACAATACATCAGTGAAAGGACACAATTAAACATTTTCTACCGCCCCTTCTTCAGTGCGGCACCGAGCACCCCCATCAACTCCATCCGATTCGGAATCTGTGTCCACACTTTCGAGGTAGACCGCGTCGACGCCGCCGCTCTGGGTGCGAGTAGTCAAGCTGGAACGCGCTACCGCCCACCGCAGACTGCTGACCGCCTCGCCCTTCGTTCCGATTCTGATGGTAGAAGACGACTCCTCCCAGATCGTATGGTGCAGATTCACAATGACGATGATGAGCGTGGGGTACATCCCGGAGATCTGGTCCCCCATGCTTGAGAAGAGCTCATATACGTAGACCATGGGCGAGTCCCGCGAGATGTCCACGAAGAGGATGTACTGGGTAAGCTACAGCGGGGCCGTCGTCAGCGAATCGGAAGAGGCGCAAGATGCAAGATGCACCCACCCAGAAGAGGCAATAGATGAAGCCGGATTCAACGAGGAGGGAGAGTACCCTTTCCGTCGACATCCGGCGGGAGTTGATCTGCAAAGCGCGCATCGCCCTGCGGTGCTGCCTGCAAATTTCGAACCCGGGTCAAGTCTTTTTATAAGTAGCAAATTTGGGACGCGCGAACCAGGCTTTGAACCCGATCAAAATCGTACAGGCGGCGTTGGTCACAAGCGAGAACGCCCACGATATGAGCTCCGCGTGTGCGCAGACCGCGCCGCCCCCCGCGACCGAGGACCGGACGCTCCACCCGGCGCCGGTGAGGCAGGTAATGTCGACGACGGAGAAAACTGTGCGGAGAATTAGATCTTGAATTCAGTAAAGGCAGAGAGGTATGCAAACTGAATGACATGAGGAGCATTAGGCAGGGGATGGATACGACCCAGCGACCGGGACCCTGGCAGAGAACCCATGCCCGCCAGATGACAACACTATCACCGACGATCATCTATGCAGCAAAATATAAACTTAGAGGGTCAAGTTCAACTACCGAGGAAGTACGAACGTTGAACATGAACAGCGCCTCCATCGGTGGCCCGAGCACCGCCAGGAAGTCGTTCGACAGGACGACTCGGTCTGGGAGAGGCGTCCCGGAAAGGTCCATGAATAGAATGTGCGCCCCTTTGAACCAGTTTGTGACGTTCAGCGCCCAGAGCGTGAGCGAGGTCGCATATAGGTAGATCACGACACAAAGCATGAAAATGGAGCTGCGTGAATTGAGGCCTTTGCGGCTGCAGATGGGGTTGTCACTTCCCGTGCTCGGGGGCGGGAAGCAAGCGTACTTACAAGATGGAGTAGATTGCGACCGCGAAGAAGACACCGTATACACCTGCGTAGGACATCAACAGTAGCCATGGCCCATAATGAATGAATGGAAGTCGCACTAATGAAGACCGTCTCCCAGATAACGCCCACAGCATCCTGTGTTGTGTCCTGGCCATATGAATAGAGTGTCTGCGCGTCGCTGTTCGACAGAGGCGCCGACGGAGGTATGTCGTTGGTCGACATAGGGTTGAAGATAAAACTTGAGGGGGCTCAGCCGGGATATTGGCTTCCGCAGGAAGGGGCTTGGTTATAAACAAGGATCCAAAGTCAGCGGTGCCATGGATGCAAGACGGAACACAAGAAACACAGCCCAGTCCCCGAGTGAGATGTCGTCTGGGTCGCCCAGTCCGTTAACTGTGACCTGTACGGGCTTTCTGGGCATATTCCAGGTAGGATAGGCCCTCCCTCCGCTCGTCGATCCCTCTGCGATGTGAACGGGATCCGAGGCCGCCAGAAGCCTATCATCATGCGCGCTGTCTTTCCTGGACGAGATCAACTCGGAACGCTCCAGCAACCGACATCATGATCAATGTCGTGAGGTGAAGCAGATACAACCTATCGGAGGTTGGAGGTCGGCTTCGTCAGCTACTGCAATAAATTGAGGACCTGGTTTGTTTTTGGCTGGACGGAACGGAAAGAAGATAGTTGAACGCTCCAGCAACCGCGCCCCAGCAACGCCGCCGCAACCGACATCGATATCATGGCGTGAAGCAGATACATACCTATCGCGGGGATGGGGGTTCGGCTGTGTTGATCAAGTCACTGCAAGGATTGAATATTGAGCACCCAATCTGATTCCTGGTGGATGGAGAGAAGCTAGTATTCTAGGCTTGAGGACTTTTGCAACGAAATGTTCCAGATACCTATGTGCGCTGGAAAGTACATGTTTCTTGAGGTGCTTTTGCCATGACCCGTGGACAATTTGCTTGGTCTTCGGAAATTTGGTGATCAAGGTAAAGAGCAAGAGGAGACAATGTGGGAAGATTTGTTCAACTTACTCGCGGTTGGTCAACGCAAGGTCAACGCCGAAGTTGCCCGCCTTTCGTGGCCGCTCGAAGGGACGCGAGGCGCCTCATGCGTCGTAAGGTAGTCAGCCACTTTAGACGGGAACCAGTGACCAAGGTGGAGAGACCGCGAGTGTTTTGCAAGCGCGTCCGGTCTGCTATGAACCGCGATGTTCTCTGAACATGAACGGCATGGTGCCTAACCGTTCGCTGGATTCGCCTGCCTGCCTGCCTGGCCACAAATCTACGAGGTGAGCTTCGGGTGCGCTCGCGCTTCCAGCGAACGCCGAACATGGTGGTTTGCGGTCAAGCCGCGGATGCCGGGCCGACCCGCGTGCCATGTTTTGGCGATCATCTGCCGTGGGAACCTGATTTCAACTTTCCCCATGGTTTGACGTTGGTTCGGCTGGCCGCTGCAGAACTCGTTGATTGATAAATACAGTGGATACAATTCATCGGTAAATGAACACAATTAGACAGTTTCAACTGCCTCCTTTTTGCGGGACCGAGCACGCACATCAACACCATCCGAGTCCGTGGCCATACTTTCGAGGTGGACCACGTCGACGCCGCCGTCATGCGTGTCAGAGGGCGTCGTGCCAGTAGTCACGCCCGCCACAGCCCACCGCAGGGTGCTGACCGCCCCGCCCATCGTTCCAATTTTGATGGTGGAAGACGATTCCTCCCAGATTGTATAGTGCAGATTCACGATGACGATGATGAGCGTGGGGTACATTCCCGGGACCTGGTCCCCCATGCTTGAGAAGAACTCATATACGTAGGCCATGGGCGAGTCCCGTGAGATGTCAACGAAGAGGATGTACTGGGTAAGCTACAGCCGACGCGTCCGTCGTCAGCGAATCGGGAGATGCGGGATGCACACGCACCCAGAAGAGGCAATATATGAAGCCAGATTCGACGAGGAGGGAAAGTACCCTTTCCGTCGACATCCGGCGGGAGTTGATCTGCAAAGCGCGCATCGCCCTGCGGTGCTGCCTGCAAATGCAAATTTCGAACCAGCGTCAAGTTTGGGAAGCAAATTTGGGAAGCGAGGCATGCGCACCAGGCTCTGAACCCGATTAAAATTGTGCAGCTGGCGTTCGTCACGAGCGAGAACGCCCACGATATGAGCTCCGCGTGTGCGCAGACCGCGCCGCCGCCCGCGATGGGGGACTGATTGCTCCACCCGGCGCCGGTGAGGCAGGTAATGTCGATGGCAGACGGGACCCTGGTGTAGGACCCATGCCCGCCAGATGACAACGCTGTCACTGACGATCATCTATGCAGAGAAGAATAAACTTCGAGCGTCAAGTTCAACTGCCGAGTACGCACATTGAACATGAACAGAGCCTTCATAGGTGGTCCGAGCACCGCCAGGGATGCGTTCGCCAAGTCCTTTCGGTCCGCGAGAGGCATCCCGGGAAAGTCCATGAACAGAATGTGCGCCGTTTTGAACAAGTTCGTGAGGTTCAGCGCCCAGAGCGTGAGCGAGGTAGCATATAGGTAGAGCACGACGCAGAGCATGACAATAGAGGTGCGCGACTTGAGGCCTCTGCGGCTGTAGACAAAGTCATCACCTGCCGTGCGCGGGGATCCCGTATGGTGGAAGTAAACGGAGTCACGGACTTACACGATGGAATAGATTGCAACCGCGAAGAAAACACCGTAAACGCCTACGTGGGACGTCAACGGAAGCCATAATTAATGTATGTGGCTCGCACTAATGAAGACCGTCTCCCAGATAACGCCCACGGCATCCTGCATGATGTCCTGGCCATATGAATAGAGAGTCTGCGCGTCGCTGTCCGACAGAGGCGCCGATGGAGGTACGCCGTTAGTCGACATGGGGTTGAAGATAAAGCCTGAAACCAAGAGGGGGCTCAGGTGTCTGCCTATTGGCGTCCGCGGGAGTGGGGTTATAAACAGGGATCCAAAATCAGCGGTGTGATGGATGCAAGATGGCTTCCCGCAGGAAACGAGATAAGCATGTACAGTTCAATCCCAGAGTGAGATGTTCTAATTCGGTCGACTGCAATCCTGTTGCGGACTTTGCAGGTGGGATAGGTTATGTGCTTGTCGCTCATTCTGCGATGCTCTTGGGTTGGGTGTCAAGGTTCACGCTCTTGCATGGTTCTCTTCTTGCGTGGTGCTTTACATAAGTTTGTTGGATCCGGGGGCGGCAGAAGCCTATAATTATGCGGCAAGCCGCGCCGTTCCTTCTACTGGCTGGACGAGAGAATCTTGTTCCTTCTATGGGCTGGACGAGAGAATCTTGTGACGCTTCAGCAACCGAGCTCAACAACCGACATCGATATCATGATACAGACCTATCGCGAAGGTTGGAATTCAGCTCCGTCAATTACGCCACTGCAATGAAGTGAGCACCCAGTTTGATTCCTGGCTGGATGGAGAGCAGATAGTTCTACTCAGTATCTTAGGCTTGAAGATGCGTGTACTGCGGCCTTTCAATGCGACTCTTGGAGTGCTTTGCCACAACGCCGTGACTTTACTTGATCTCCGCAAATTTGGTGATGAAGGCCAAGAGCAAGAGGGCCAAGAGGAGACAACGTGGGAATATTAATTTCAACCAACTCACGGTTCGGTTGACCCATCGCATCGAGCAGTGCTGGATTTCAAAGCTGGATGCGACTCGGTGCGACTCGGTTTCGATTCCTAGACTCGTGCCTAAAATTCACCGAAATCCACATAGAAATCCGCGCTCGCTTAAAGTGACGCGAGGATGTTCAGTCAATCACGATATCCTTCAAGTTGGAGCCTCTCGCCCCTACCGTTCAGGTCGCCATTGTGATTCGTGGCCCTTTTCTCATCGGTTCAGTGAAAGTTGCGTGAAAGAACAGATAAGCCCAGAAAGAAAGAGAGATCAGTAATTATGATAGCGAAGAATCAGGAGTACGTGCCTTGGACTGAGTACTCTTGGGTGGCCAGAGGAAAGTTGGAGAAAATTAATGAAAAGTCAACCGTGAGAATAATACTATTACTTAATGATCTCAACCGCGCTTTACATCTTGCGTCGCTTGTCGGTGCACCTATAGTCTCACTTTAACGGTTGTTATTGCGTACCTTACTTCCCACAGTATTTCCCCCCCCGCTTGCCCCTCTGTTGTTTGACAATCGCACTGACTTCCGACCGATCTTCCGGACGGCCAAATTGTTGCTGGAGAAAGTTGGAATCTGCTCGGGAATTTAGGAATTTGAGCGAGCATGCCCTGTGCTTAGGTAATATCCTATCCATCGCACTTGTCATGTTGAGGCCCACCGGATGGGAAAAGTCAACCGTGGGAATACTATCTTGATCCCATCGACCAGCAGTTTTTTCGTTTTGTCCTCACTCGTTCTTGCTTAATTGCTCCTGGCTCTCGAGTCTTTAATTTGAGATCCCTACACCTCCGAGTCCGAGGGTACTGCATCAGTGTTGGGTTGCGAGAGGAGGCTGGCTTTATCGGAGGAGTCGAGCAACTCGACTTGGTGTTGCTAAACCAGCTATTGCAAGGCCATTCTTTCCCTTTTGCTGATTTTAAGGACTGCGCAAGACATCTTAGCACTCATGACGAAGCCATCAAAGTATAACTGCTGAGATATTGCGACCCCCTCATCTCCCACTATCTCACGAACTCCATGGCGGGGTGGAGTCACCCGCACCCCCGGCTCATTCCTAATCGCCGTTCTCCTCAAGCAACTCGGCTTGCAAGTTGCTTGGGCGAGGGCGGTCAGAGTCGAGATAAATCCTGGCCTGCCTCCGTCGCCGACATCATACCGCTTGAGCCCCTCGCCCCTCGTCGCACTGATCGACCATGACAATGGATCGTTGTTCTTTGTTCTCAATGAATCCACCATGCTCCTGAAATTTCGTACCGCTGCGCGGCGCATTTCTTGCTGCCCCCTACTTGTGGCCATATCTACCCCTCAGCTGCTTCTCTCGACGCCGCCAAACCTCTCCCTCACCTGACGGACGGGTAACAAGAGCAGAACAATAAAAACGATAAATCTATAAAACAAATCCGAGTCCACAATCCAATCCCTCACAGCAAAAAGAACCCCGGAATCGCTCCCCTCAACCGCCCAAGCCTCCACCGTACCAGCCCCAGATGCGCGCGCGCACAGTCGTCACAAAGCGTCCCCACAAACGCCTCGTCCCTCAACATCCCCTGCAGCTCGCGCGCCAGCCACGTGCCATATGGCGCCCCCGCGTCCGGTGCGAGCCGCGTGCGCCAGTACTCCTCGCGCCACCGGGCGCAGCACTCGTCCGCCGTGTCGGTCTTGATGAAATAGCTGTTGCAGCCGGGCTCGGCAAGCGGCGCAACCAGTATCCGCACGAGCAAGTCCTGCAGCGCCTCCCGCCCTGCGATAAGCCGCCGCATGTCGTCCCGCGCGAGCACGAGATGCGAACGGCCCCCGTCTGCGCCAGCGGCCCACTTCTGCACCGAAAGCGCGTAGAAGCACGCCGGCAGGATCTCCGGCAGCGCGCATTCGTGCGCGAGGGCAATCGCTTCTGCGCGTGAGTAAGTACGCCGCCTCTGCAGTAGGAGAAGGAGGATGAAAGAAGAAGGGAAAGGAGAAGGGAGACGATAGTTGGAGGGGAAAGACGCACCGGCAGCGTGCGGCAGCGCATTGAGCCGCATATCCACCACATCTTGCGGCCACCGCTCCAGCAGCTCCCTCACCGCCCACTCCCTCAGCCCGTCCATCTCGTACTTGGTCGCGATCCGCAGCGCACCCGCGACGCGGTCGAAAGTCGTCGTTGTCTGTGTCTGGAACTCCCTGCGCGTATGCGTAATTAGCTGGATTACTCGCGCATGGTATAAGTAGGACCCACCCCTCGCCGTAAACCCACTCCAACGCGACCTCCCAATCCGCCACCGCATCCCCAACAAGGACGACGCTCGCGCAGCCGTCTACCTGCTCGTCCTGGCATGGGGGCGGTTGCGGGATGCGGAACATGTCCGCGAAGACACCGGCGGAGCGCTGCAGGCGCTCGCGGTGGAGTTTTAGGTGGTGTTGCTGCTGACTGCCATGCCCATGGTATTCGTGGCCGCCATATGAAGAGGAAGAGGGCGCTGGTGGGAGGGAAGAGGCGACAGAGATGGAGAGCACGATATCGCCGTCGGGGTGCCACCACCGTTTGCTGCGCGTCCCAGCTTCGGCTGCGCACTGGCGGTCAAGGGAGTGGACCCGGCGCCGTTTCACGAGCGGGGCGTCAGTGTAGGATTCGAGGGAGTCGGAGAGGTCCATGGCCATAGAGAAGGGGGAGATGCACGACATGGACATGGTGGGTCGTAAAGCGGAGGAGAGGTGATGTGACGTGCCACTGTGACTGATGTTGGACGCGTCGCACGTGCGAGGTGTAACGCGCCTGAACACGCGCGCGCCTCAAAGCCGTTGAGTACTCGAAGTCATTCGCGCCAGAAATCGTGATTTTTGGACGTTGGTGTGACTCCCATCTTTGGTAGACAATACTGGGGCTACATATTGGCTACTTTAACTTATAGTCCATGCATATCCCTTCCACTGCCAGGCCTCTACACAAGCCCAGATCAGCAGTCATTGAATGATTTGAGTGGCTTGCCAGTGAATGAATCTGCGCCGACTCTGTATTATCTCTCAGATTTAGTTGAACGCTCACCGAAGGCCGAACTTGAGAAATCAAGGCAAAATTGAACCCGGAGTTAATGCTGCGACAGCCCGGGAATTAGCACTAAGGAATCGACGAGAGGGGAAACTCCTCCTCCGTAGTTTGGTGTTCGACTGGTAAATCCGAAACGTTGTAGGCCTCATCCCTGGGTTTGTTACCGAATAGGCCGTAATGGGATGAGTTCGGATGGGTTGGGTTGTGGGATAATAGGTCGAATGATGAGATCGTCTTGAGCGCTCACCTTTTATACCAAGCCCGGACAATTGTATTCCAGCGCCACTGCAACAAGTCATAGTCAGATTACGTTCCTTGGGTGTCAATGCACCGAAAACTGTAGAAGCAGTGTGCCGTTCCCTGTTTGCCGTGGGGAGGCTTTCATACTTCTTTGCAAAGGACAAAGAAAAAACCCCACCATGGAAGGAGGGCAGCTTCGGCGGGAACGCGCGACGCGTCGGTCACAGTCGCAGAGACGCATCGTGACAATTCTCGCAAAGAAAATGACCGTTGCACCGATGACAGAGACGCAGGTATTATTCACGAAGAAATAAACATTGAGCGGTCAATCGAACAAGGAAGGACCAAAAGGAGGTTGCGGTACTTATGAGCTACCTAGGTAGAATGTAGTTTTCTGTGTGGTGAGAGACGATACAAGGCAAAAACGTCCATAAACTTGGGGTTGTTGAATTTTCGATTACAGTAACGAGGATGGAAATCGACCTCCGAGTTATTCTGGGGGGAAATGAGTATCAGTTCGCGTCTGGGGTCGGAAGATAGATATACAACGTCAAAAAGACGCGGGAGGCACCGTCATATGCAGAGCACTTTCCAAATGTATCCGCATCCCCTGGGTCGTCAATTTCGCTGCTGCAGCGTCCAGCTTAGGGAGCCGGCGCGAAGAACGGAGTTCGAAATTCCGCAACTGACTACCGGACCACCGCGCGCAAAGCATCGCCGACAACGTGTCCATATCGAACGAAGGATGCTGGCTTCGGCCGGTGAATGAGTTCTGTAGCAGGGTGATCGCCAGCGATTCCAATGCCGGAAGGAACGCCAAGTCCACAGCCAGTCGGTGGATGAGGCGACCCACGGAAACGCTGGTGGTGGGGTCAGGATAGTGTACCACGAGAGTAAGGCTTCGAAGGCGAGTCATGCCCGCAAAGGAGTTTAGCGATATCGAGTGGAGGTTTTCGTCTCCAAGGCCTTCCTCTACAGTGATATTGACCCAAAGCTCCTCCAAGGAAGCCGAGTGAGGAATCGGTGGGCACAAACGGTTCCTGGTCCCGATTCTCAACTTTTGGAGTGGTGTGGCGAGGAGCGAGATAAGGGTAGGTTGGCTAGGATCACGCGCATCAACGAACACAAGCGATTGAAGCCGTGGAAGCGGGGGGAAAGGGCGGGCGCCGGGCTCAATGAAGACCGATTCAACGGCAAGGTGAATCAGATTCGGCGTCCACCCCAAAATTTTGGCAAAGTCGGGGCCGGAACAGATTAGGATGTGAAGCGAGGTTAACTGTGACCATGGCAGCGCGTACTGCTGGGAGCCAAAACGGCACAGATGCACGGTGCGTAGCAGTGGAGCATGCTGGAACATCGTCCCAAAGGCATCATCGTCGGGCTGTCTATCGAGGATGAGCTGGAGTGATTTCAACAGCGGCAGCTGGTGTGTGATCGTGCGGAATGCGTTCAAGTCTTGGAACGGACCAACAAAATTGAGGTTTCCCCACGTTCGCGAGTGCGAGGCGAGGACGTCGAGCATACTGGTATCCTTGCTGCGAAGAATACTGAGGGAAATCGACAAGGGCCGGGAAGCCGCGCGGGAGAGGAAAGTTTGAAGGCGGAACGGGGGCTGCCTGTCGAGTCCGCTTGACCGCCTGTGGAGTCCGCCTGTCCGCCTGAGATCAACCGTATTCCACAATTCGGGCGTAGAGAGCGCGATTTGGCGCCAGAGGCGACAAATCTGACCCAGGACAAAGTATTCGTGGAGTGGGATCCAGGAGTCTGAGCGCCGTCGCGTGGGCAAAACAGGGACCCAGCAGAAGATTTGAGACGTGATTTCGACAGGGAGAGTCAGGACGGGGTAGACTATCGCGTCCAGTCCTTCCTGGATCGCTTCGCGTTCGGCCAAGAGCTTGTGCATACGGGCGCGGAGGGACGTAGTCTCGGAATCTAGACTCGACGCGCGCACGCGGAGCTCCTGGCGAGTTAAACCTTGAGTTAACCGAGTCCTTTGGCGCTGCGAAAGGGACATCTTTTAGGAAAGTTGCTGTGAAGGGGAGTCTGAGCAGATCGGCGCAGATAAAAGGTAGGCCTCCTCACTATGACTCTGGATCTGGTACAACGGCGGCGACCGAATCTAAGCTCGCAGCCAGCAAGATCGTGGCTGATCTGCGTGCCATATTATGCATCAACCTCCTCGATCACGTAATCGCCAAACCCTTCTCCTTCAAAACCCGCATCCCATTTTCCCCCCGCTCACAGCCAGCCCAGCATGGCGACTGCAGCAGCCCCCGCCAAAACGCTCAGCACGGGCACCCTAAGCCTCAAATTCATGCAAAACGCGCACAGGGCCAAGAACCTCGCGGCCGTGCAGCTCGAGCGCGCGGCGGTCAAGGACGACGCGGAGTGGGAGGTCGCGAAGGAGGTGCGCGAGGCGTGGGGCCCGGAGACGGTGGGGGTGGTGCAGGCTGTGAGCTACGAGGCGTCGTACCTCCCGTTTTTGTTCTCCGCTGAGGAGGGGGATGATGCGGATGTGGGTGCGGGTGCGCCGATGAAGGGCCGGCGCGCGTTCAAGCGCGGGCGGGAGGTGGCTGTTGATGAGGTATGTGGTGCAGCTCGCGCATGGATATGAAGTACTCACAGTCGCCCGCGTTTGTCGTTTCTTAGTATCTCCCCGCCGCCCCGCCCGCCCCACCCGCCGCCTCGACTTCAAGATCCAAAGAATCCAAATCCGTGGGCGGCAAGCCGCGCCAAATATCCGGCCGCGGCGGTCCCGGCCCCCTCAGCAGCAGCAGTAGCAGCGCTAAAGTGAAAGGCAAGTCGGCGCGCCAGGCGGTGTTCGAGGACGACATCGCGGCGAAGGCGGATGCGGAGTATCTTGCGGAGGTCAAAGCGTTCAAAGGGCCGCCGCGTGTGGTGCCGCCCAAGGGGTTCATCAAGCCGGCAGGGGTGGACGCGCCGCCGCCGCCGCCGGAGAGCAGCAAAGGAGAGCGTAAACCCAAACGGGAACGGCGCGAGTCCGGACTCGACGAGGCGCCGTCGACGGGGGGTGTCGGTGCTGAGGCGGAGGACGCGGACGCGGACGCAGAGGCGGCGGGGACCGGCGCGAAGAAGCGCAAGCGGAGGAAGCTCAAGAGGAATGCGGCGCTGGAGGCGGAGGTCGCAGCATTGGCGGACGGCGAGTGATCGTCCGGGGTTTCCCTCTCGAGTTTTCGTCTCGTCTTGCATTGCTGGCTTAAATCCTACTTACATGTACGTCGCTCGCTCCCATGGCCAACAACTGCCTTTTTTGCCGCGTTTTGCTCATCCGTCCTCTCAGTTGGCACTATGAACGAATATAACCTTGAATATAACCTACCGCTATCACTGCCAATGCCATGTGGTTAGTCGTGCGCCTGCGCCCCGGTTTCGAGTTAATGCAATTAGTGGCTGGGCCCGGACGCAGTAGGCTTGCCGCAAGCCTCGTGGCGCGAGTTTCACGTCGGGCTGCTTTACTGCTCGGTACCTCAGAACTTGCGTAAACTTGCATCCAGACATTGAACATACCCGCCGTATCCCGCTCCCGACGAAAAACGCGGATCCTGTCGTCATCGATTTATCGTTCGTTGGACCCGCACCCGCCGAAGCCATATTATTATCCACATGCAGTAAGTAAGGCCGTTTTTCCGAAGAATTTGAAACACTTGCTTGGTCCATGGGTTCATGTTGCTGTTGCGCGGTGTTGCGATTGCAGTCGCATGCAAGTCGCATGTGGTTGAAACTCAACCCCCATTTTCAACGCGCCGATTGTTACGAGAAACGCCGCCCCGCCCGACTGTCAGGACCAAGTCAGGACCCGACTAGCCTCCGATGGCCTCATACCGTCTATTCCTGCCTCCGTGTCGATCTTAGTTCGTTCGCCCGACCAGTTTTACTTTTAAATTCAGTAACTTGGGCCGCCATTGCAACCACACACCTTCCCGCACAACTCAAACTCAAACTCAGCACTCTAACCTGGACACATACTCCATCGCAAACTGGATCCAACGAAGATCGACATTGATATTTTCTTTTCTCTTGCGGCGGTAGAAAGGAAGCCCTGCCCCTTTCTTCTCCCCGTACAATTCACTCTCTACGTCGTACGTCCCGGCCAACTGACTGAGAGCCTCGGCCCTGTCCGAGGAGTCGACGTCGGCCGTAGTACATAGCATACATACATACATGCGACAGGCAGGGAGGGGCGCGTCGCCGACGTGAACGCGGGAGAACGCGGGACGGTCAACGCCGTGCATGTCAAGTCAAAGTGCTGTGGAGGGGATAATTCGAACCTACCTGCTGTTTTCACTGTCAGATTCCGGCGGCCCTTCTGTATTCTGCACGTGGTGGGTCCAGGATGGAGTGGATCTCCACAACAGCCGACTCAATCGCAGAGGCGTCGAGAATTCGAACCTGCTGTTTGTCTGAATCAGATTTCGGCGCGTCGTGCATTCAGGATGAAGTGAAGCGAACCTCCACAAGTCTCCACAACAGCCAACTCGGAGGCGTCCTTCTTCTGCCAGTACTGTGTTCTGCACGTCGCGGGACAGTCAACTTTCAAGACAACTCTCCACAGCAGCCGCAGCAAGAACGGAACACAAGATCCACCGAACGCGTTGAACGCGATTAATTAACGTTAACGTCGATCACTGACGGTGAAGGAAGGTAAACGCCACACGGGTCCGACCGAATTGAGGAGAATGGAAAGGGAGCACGGACCACGGTTAAACGTTGATCAAGCAAATTTGAACCCGGGCTGGGGACTTGTGGGGGTTGAACCGAGGAGTGAATTCAGCCAATTCGAAATGGGTTCCAGGGGGTTTGAACGAAACGTCGGAGGTTGAATTATCTGAGTTCGAATCGAACCGTAATCGCATGAAGGAGTCAGACTCTGGGGTCTGCGACAAAACGGCACAGAGACGACAGAGTCGACTCCAGCGATCACAGGTGGCGTTAACGTTGGGCTGGGGTCAAAACTCCGAGTCGACCTTGACTTGAACCGGTCCGGCCCTGGTTAAACCTGTGCGCCGAACGCGTACGAAGATCATCGACACCGCAAGTACGCAACAATAGGACTTTGGACTCCAGGGATCGCAGGTCGCCTTGTGTGCGAAAACTCGACTTTGTTTTCCTTGAACCGGTCCGGCCAGGTTGAACCTATGCGGCGAACGCGTACGAAGATCATCGACACCGCAATTGCAAGTGCGCAAGAATAGCCTCGGACGATCGACGACACCTTGTAAGAATAGATAAGGGCCGGGAGGTATGAGGCCGTATGAGGGTTAGTGCGGGCTGGGCGCACAATGTCGGCAGATCCCGAAAGATACAGTAGGCGTTTGTGGGTGGGCGACGGGACGGGATGTGGGCGGGGACAGGCAGGGCAGGGCCGAGACGCGGATGAACCTCGAGTGGGGGTCGAGGCGTCGAAAAGCAACCGGAGCAGGGATTCCAAGCCTGAAGGTGGTCGGCGTGTGTGTGTAGGGAAGCAGCCACTGACTGCGGAGGTATGGGAGTATGGGAGTATGGGAGTAGTATGGGAGTATGGGAACGGGGAAGGTAAGCACCAAGGTTTCAGAGCGCTGGGGACAACGACAACGCAACGGCTGCTTCGACGAGTCCATTTTGATGTTGCCATGCGCGAGTGCTTCGAGGGTGGAGTGTGTTTCGGAATCGTTGCCCACACCAGACCGGGCGGCGCGGGGTGGTAGCTGTTGAGAGCTGTCGGCGCCAGGCCGTCTTCATAAAATATTGCCGCCCTTCAGGCACATAGGGGCGTTATACAGAGGGCGCTAGCGGCGGGCATCAATCAGGCAGGCGCAATCGATGCCTCGAGGCAGTGGCGGGCTGCTACATACTCCATTTGTCCTTCTCCCCATTGGAGATTCAATCCACGAGGTAGGCGAGCGCTCCGGGGACATCGGAGATGGCTGGTTCCCCGCACTCAAGACGGCAATGATTTGCGCTCTGGCCCTTAATAAACGTTAACGCGCGTTGGTTCATCAAGGGCCCCGCCGGATAGCCGCCGTATATACGCGACATGGGTGCAATCACGCAGCAGCAGCGTCGGGCGGTGTTGCTGCGCAGAAGAAAAGAAGTGGGGATGTGGACACTGGATAGGAGGGACTCCGAGCTTGGAGCGCTAGTGCGAATTCGAACGCGATAAGCAGACACAGCCTGCCCCCCCGGCTCGTGTTCCGGTGCTTATATATCATGCAGAATTTATTGCGCGAGGAGGCGAATAGGGGGGTACACTAGGATGGTATTGTTTCTGGAGGGGCGTTCATTTCGGAGGACATGTCGGAGGGAGGGTGTCGTTAATTGAATGGGCGGCGCAATTAGGCAAAAGCGGTAGTTGTGGTGTGTTTGGCGTCGAATTGATTGGATCAAAGCGCGACATCTCGTCGAGTGCCATGCCGAATTTGTATTTCTCGGGTTTGCGTTGCGCCCTCTTACCTGTTTGAACCCAACCGTCGTTCTCCCCGCCATCGTCGATGTATTCGTTGTGTCTAGTCTATGGCTGCACTTTACCTTCATAACTCGCTATGGGTCCCCGATGCCACCGACTCGCCCCGCGGCCCCTCCCCGCACAACAGGTCTTTCTCTTCAGCGACTCTTCAAACCGACCACTCGTATCCGACCCAGCCGCTCCTTCATTCATCTACTTCAGAGTCTGTCGCGTACCTCGACCTGCTCTCGCGACAGCCTACCCACCCGAATGTCCCCCGGGGCTCCACGATGGGGCTCAGCTTCGAGGGCGACCCCACGACCGTGCGCGAGCGAAAGGGCTACCTCGAAAAGCTCGTTCGCCGCCGACTCAGGAGGCTCAAGATCCTGATGGCGGTCTTGGAGGCTATTATCGGTCAGTCAATGCATTGTTCATGATTTACAGCAGCATATACTAACGCACAACTAGCGCTGTGGACGCTGTACACGACAGTCCGCTACTTTCTCGCATACGTAGTCTACCCCTCGGCCACTGACGGCCAAATCGTCGCCATCGTCCTCGCCACCGTCAGCCTAACCGCCTTCGCCGTCCTCGTCGCCGCCGCCGTCATCCCCTTCCTCCAAATCTACCTCCTCGCCCAGCACCAACACCTCTCCACCGACGCCCTCCGCACCGTCCTCCGCTTCCTCGCCTCCGCCCTCGTCCTCGCGCCCGCGCTGGTCAACTTTGCGCTCGTGTTTGCGTGGCGCATGTCCTCCGACGCGGCGCTCAACATGGCGAGCCGGTGCGGGGTGGACGTCGACGTCGTGTGGTCCATCCGCAAGCACGCGACCTGCGCGAACCCGTCCTGGGGCGCGTGGCTCGCGCTCGCTATCGTGCGCCTCCTTGTCACCATTGCGATCCTCGTACGTGCTTTCGTTCTCTTCACGCACAGACTTGCTCATCGACAAACAGGCCATCTACCACCTCGCCCTCGCCTCCTACTCGCACACCCGCCGCCCCTCGCGGCACGGCTCCTCCTCCAAATCCGCCTCGGAATCGACCTACCTCGGCTCCCCGCCCATGTCCGCCACCGCCCTCCCCTCCACGCCGTCCCCCGCCCACGCGCACGCGCACCAGCCCTCGACCTCCACCCTCGGCTCCGGCTCCAACTCCAACTCCACCGCGCGCCCCACCCTCCGCAGCTCCCGCTCCTCCACGCGCACCTCCCCCGCCTCCGCCTCCGCCCCCAACGCCGCCCTCCCCGCCTCCCCGCGCTCCTCTGCGTCTTCAGCAGGGTCCTCGGACGAAGATGCGCAGCCGTTCGACCCCTACCGCGACGCCGGCCTGCCCTCGCCCGCGCCGCCCCCATTCCCATTCCCACTCCCACTCGGCGCAGGGCAGACCGAGGCGGAGCGCGAGCTGTACAGCTTCGTCGACCGGTTTCGATCCCTCGTGGCGCAGGCGGCGGCGGCGGACCCGCCTTTGGGGGCTGCGCATGCGCATGCGCCGCCTAGCGCTTATGCCTACGCCTACTCGGGGCAAGGGCAGGGACAGGGGGGGCAGGGGGGCTACCCGCCGGACTCGCACGTGCGGATCCTGAACAGCTACGTGAGAAGGATGCCGACGATCGAGAGTCTGGGGTCGAGGGAGGCGGGGAGCGCGACGGGGAGCGCGACGCCGACTGTGGCGGGGAGCGCGAGCGTGGCGGGGAGTAGTGTGTATCAGGGGGTTGGGGGTGGTGGGGGGTCGAGGCCGCCCACGCGTGCGGGGACGGGGACGGGGACGGGCACGGCGAGCGACGGGGGGTGGAGTGCGAGTGCCAGCCCGAGTGAGCCGCCCAGCAGGCGGGGGGGCCCGTTCGCGGCGCTCAGCCTCGCGATGGAGGGGTTGCCCGCGCTGTTGGGGGATCTGAATGTCAATGGGGGTGTGAGGCGGAGCGGGAGCGTGGGGAGCAGCAGTATGAGTATCGTCAGCGCTGGGACAGCGGCGTCTACGAGTGCCGTGAGTTATTTGGGCGGCGGGATGAGCGCCTCCCCGCTTTCGACGCCGATTTTGGAGGAGGGGGGGCAGGGGAGGGGGGGGTTGCCGGCTTTTGTGAGCTCGGGGTTGGCGGGGGCGGGGTCGGGGTCGGGTTCAGGGACGGGTTCGGGGATGGGGAGTGGGTCGGGGAGGCCGCTGGGGAGCCCGAGCTCGGCACGGGCGTTGAGGCCCCTGCCGCTGCCGCCTACCTCACCACCGCGGGCGGACTCTATCTGATCTGACTTTGACTTCTCGTTTTTCGTCTTTCTCGGCTTTTTTTTTTTTTTTTTTTTTCGATCCTACATACTCTATCCCATCCTATCATACATACACTCGACATAGCTGCTACGAAAGTACCATACACACAAACCACATACATACATATAGCTGCTACCATACGCACGAGCTACATACATACATACATACACTGGAGGATGGATGGATGGATAGAGGGAGAGGAAGGAAGGAAGAAGGACTACTGTTTTGTTACTTAGCTTACAATTGCTAATGTATGTACACATGTACGATGTACCAGAAACCAGCCAATCAATCGTTCGTTTACTTGGCCTTACTTCTCTCCCCAATCCCTCTTTACAATTTTTTTTGGCGAGTAGTAAGTACTATCTGTCCATACGGCACCGAATTTTCCCCATGGGTACGAATTTCCTTTTTCCCTGTCCACCCTTGGCCCCAATCCCTTCGGAATTTTCCGGAACTCAATTCTGTGGTTATCCTCTATAGACTCGTAAATCTACTAAGGAATCGAGGGAGAATTGAGAACAGGTTGCCGGTCCATCAAAGTCGGGCTGGATTTGGACTACAAGCCTATTCCTGCTTGTCCGCCACCCTTGCGTATTCAGGAAAATTTGAGACATTTTCAGAAGCATATTCAAGACATCTTGTGTCCTCAGTTTCCTTCTCTGTGGTCAGGTTGAAGTGTAATTCGAGTTTTCACCCTTCATATCCACATAACACTTGAACCCGTCCCCGGTAAAACAATCCGAGGAGGGACAGTGTCTTAAGATTCCTTTGAGGTAACCCTCAAATTTTCCTGCGTCCTCAAGAGGCGCAGACAACACTGAAGAGACATCTGCTCGGGAAATACTCTGACTTTGATGATCCGGCAACGACTTCGCCATACCTCGCCCTCCCTCAATGCTCCAGGGAATTTGCGGATGGATGAAGGACAGGCACTAGGACCTGTCCCGGAGAGCTCCGAGGCGCTTGAGGCAAAGGGGGGAGAGAGAAAATGAAAATTCGGACCCATTGGGAAATTCGGTGCCGTATAAACAAATAGTAAGGCTGCAGGAACGACAGCGTGGGACAACATTCCCATTTCCCGTCTCCATCCCGCCCTCTGCTCTGCTCTGCTCTCATCACCGCAACCTGTTCGGAATCAGATGCCCACCCCGCTCGCCCCCGACGCGCAATACCTCCTCCTCCGCAGCACACCCCCGGCCAGCGAGCTCGCGCTGCGCCGCGCGCTGCAGGACGCGCTCGCGCTGGCGTTTGGGAGCACGAAGGCGGGCATGAGGGTGAATGTTCTTTGGGTTGAGGAGTCCGACCTCGGCATTGAGGGTACGAATACTACTACAGGCGCAAGTGGGAAAGAGGGGCGCGCGCTCGTTCGTGTGGATTACGGGTACGTTTCGCGTCCTACTCATGATTTTCGGGAGGGATTGATTGATTGATTTTGTGGGATTTTGTGGTTTTTAGGGACGACGCGACGCGCCTCCTGGCAGCGATCGTCACGTCGACCTCGTCGCCGCGCCTGTCGCTCATCAAGAGTTCCGTGTTTTTGCCGTCGCTGCTCGTGGACTCGGAGGAGGCGCTGTGATCGTAGATGTCGAGGGAAGGTTCTTGATTTTTGGCGGTGCTGCAACAACGACGACGGACGTTCAAGATGGCTGGCGCTGCACATTTTTCTTGTCGAATTTGACGGACTGGATTCTCCGCATGCGCATGGAGACCACCAACTTATCTTGTGCCCGGCACATGTACATCTCTTCTGCAGATTTGAAGCAATTGCATGTCGCGCTTTGCCCTGCTCACACTTAACTTGGGAATCCTCGATCCATGCGCAAGACTGGCTGCGTCGAGGTACCTCTCGGTCTTTTGCGCGCAGCAAAGCTTGCAATGCTCGCTGCTATCTCTCCTCCGTCGACTCTCTCGCTGCATGATCAATGCAGGTCAGTCCCAACTTGATTCGCAAACGAGGAGGCACCTCAATCCTAGATTATTGGAATCGGGACTGTCGGAAGCGTGCAGTGGGCCCAGCACGCTCGCATGACTTCGACGTAGAAGCTCCAGCTTGGATGTACTTCTGGTTCGGAGAGAAGGCCTGGGTGCTTGAGCAGCGCGCAGATACGAGTGGTGAACATTTTTTCCCTTCCCGCTGTGTTTCAACTGACTGGTCAACGAGCGTGAAGGCAACGAGTTGAAATCTGACCTTGCCCGAATTTTGCACGCTCTCAGAGACAAAGTGGTCAACCCCCTCCTCTTATCTCCTGCAAATTGAAGAAGTGTCATGGCGACTCCCAAATCAATCTAAGGGTTCGGAGTCTTAGCCACAGGTGCACCTCACTCAGCTTATATGGACCCATTAAATCATGCCATTGGCCCCCACCAGTCGCTTCTTATACCTTATCAGCCCGCGCGTGTCCATGCACCAATCGCAACGTTCCAGGGACGCTTCTCAGCCTGCGTAGGCCCCTAACGATTCTCGAGTTACACATCTGCCTTTCCGAGCGCAGGCCCTCGTAAATAGCACGCATGCGTCCCTCCACTTTATCCGCTCTACCGCCCAGCAGCACCTACCACTATCATGACCATGGCCACCGGCGCCCCACCGCATCCTATGAACTTGGAGCTCGCCCGGCCCTGTTTCCGCGATTCACAGTTAACGCAAGACGCCTACCTTCACCTGCGCATCGCCGCGCTGTTCATCATCCTCGTCGGATCTACGCTCGGCGCGCTGCTTCCTGTCCTCCTCAGCCGGCGCGCTCAGGCGCAATCACACTATGGGGCCGCCCGCAATGTCCCCCTGGCGTGGCTCGAGTAAGATAACCCCACTCGTCCGCGCAGAATCGTCTTGACACCCGCTGTAGCTTCGCAAAGCACTTTGGGTCGGGGATCATAGTATGTCGGACGCAGTGAATGAGGTTGGCAGCTCAGATGCCGTAGCTCGGGACGGCCTTTATACACCTCCTTGCGCCGGGGATCGAGGCGCTCAGTAACCCGTGCTTGCCACCAGGGTGGCAGAAATATGTTGGTTTTCCGACTCTGACTTCTGTATATTGCTGATTTAATCGTTTCAGCCGTATGCGCTGGGTCTCTGTCTATCGAGTATCCTCGCAATCTTCATCGTCGAGATCGTGACGGTTCGCTACGGAGCGCGACAACGCAGCAAGGGGGATGTTCAGTTAGGTGGTCTGCGCACCCAACCTCGAGAGTTTTGATTGAATGCAGTCCCAGCGGAACACGGCAGGGAAACTGAACTTGCTGAATCGAATAACCCAGCGATCCAGGCCGCGGCGGAGGGTAATCACCACATCTTCGCCAATATAATCGGCCTCGCGATCCTCGAGTTTGGGGCGATTTTACACAGGTACGCACGACATCGGAAATCTGAATATGTGTCCTCTTTACTTTTCATCTCCCAGCGTCCTCATCGGCCTCACCCTCGCCGTCGACCCGAAGTTCAAGGTCCTTTTCGCAGTGCTCGTTACCCACCGTGCGTCGTCGTCACCATATCTATTTCCATCGAATGAGGTTGACTCTGTGATATCCAGAGGTATTCGAGGGCCTAGGAATCGGCTCCCGCCTCGCAACCGTGCGCTTCCCACCGCGATACGCGCACCTGCCCATCCTGGGTGCGGTGATATTCGGACTGAGCACCCCGCTGGGCATCGCGGTCGGGCTCGCGATGCGCGCGCGGTACAACGCGGACGACCCCGGCGCGCTGGTCATCAGCGGCGTGCTCGACTCGCTCAGTGCGGGGATACTCATGTATACGGCGCTCGTCGAGGTGCGATTCTTTCTCACTTAAAATTCTCAGCACTGAGTTCAAACACAACTGACACGACACTGGCAGCTTCTGGGCCGCGAGATTCTGTTCAATGAGGAGTTGATGCAAGGGCCGGGGTTGAAGCTGTCGTTGGCGGTGCTGTGGGTGTTCTTGGGCTGTTGTGTTATGGCGCTCTTAGGGAAGTGGGTTTAATGAATGAAATCAAGCCAGGAATCGTCGGGTGAGCCGTTTAGCTAATGAACTTCCAGCATGCGACCCAAGCGACGGCTGGCTCAATATCCCTCACTCTGCCTGCCAGGATATTCTCAGCTTCTCTCGCTCGCGCCGAAATGATTCCATACGGTGGGAGTAAAAGACTCGACGGTCGATTCCAACAAAGCACCGTCGGAGGCCCCAGATGCCGACGGCTTGAACGAACGCGAACTGTTGGTCCGACGGGCAACCCAGGTATGAGATAACGAGAAATAGCAAGAGGAACAGCGCAGGGCGACAGACTGGCCCTTGCGATCTGAGACTTGTACCGTCCAATCTCATTCAGTAATTTTCTTTCTCTCTCAACCATCCAGGTGTTTGGTTCAAACTGACGTTCAAATTTCAAAAATTAGATGCAGCGTCGCCAAAAAAATGCGATTGACCCTGACGGGCCTCAGTTCAGGAAAGATCTGCGAGCGAGGCCGTGCATTAGTTCCCCCGGCGGCGATTAGGCATGATGTCCGCTTTCTGGGCGGTCGGAATTGCTGGCCGTCAACTTACGGACTTGCGACTGCGGCTTGCTGCGCCCTTCCCGTCTCTTCGATATATGCTGTGAGCGCTGAGAGGTTGCAGTTATTGTTTCTTCCTTCGCGCAACTTCGAGGGGAATTTTCCAAGTGCGTCTACCCGCACGACGACCATGAATTCCTCCCGCCATTCTGGGTGAAATCTCAATTTCAAGGCACGTACTGGCGTTCGATGTCCTTCAAGCGCTCGCCGACACGTTACACAGCCCATTTCATCAATGAGTTAATTTTATTCTCAGACAGCGCTGCGCAGTTGAGGCCCAAGTTGTTTCAAGCGCAGAGTACATAAAGCCTAGGTCGAATATCCTCAGACTTGAACTAAACTTCTGCCCATCCAAGTTCACGAGCAAAAAAAATGGTTCACGTCAAATGCCTAGGTCAGCGCGCAGACCCTCCTCGTCGATACAGTGCACTAAAGTCGCCCCATGAACAGACCCCCACGACCCCTCGTACAACTTCCTCTACTGCCCCTCCTTCCCCGCCGCAGTCCTCTTCTCCGCCCTCTTCGGGCTCACCACCCTCTTCCATCTCGTACAAGCCATCTCCTACCGGAAGAAATTCTGCTGGGTCATCGTAATGGCGGGGCTCTGGGAAACGACGGGGCTCATCCTGCGCGTGTTCTCCATCCTGAACACCACTTCGAGCGCGTTTGGCACGCCGTCGACGCTGTTGATTCTGCTCGCACCTCTGTGGATCAATGCGTTCCTGTACGTCCTCATGGCGCGGCTCGTGTATTTCTTCCTCCCAGAGCAGCATGTGGGCGGGATCAGCGCGCAGCGGCTCTCCCTGTGCTTTGTTTTGTGTGATATAACGTGGGTTCCTCACTCAAGACCTAACTGAAGCGTGTTGATATCCCTCCCCAGCGCCTTCCTGATGCAAGCAGGCGGCGGCTCGATCATCAGCAGCGACACGCCGCGGGTCGCGCTCATCGGGATCCACGTCTACATGGGCGGCATCGGGCTGCAGCAACTCTTCGTGCTCGGGTTCGTCGGGATTGTCGTCCGCTTCCACGTCAAGATGCGCCGGCTCGGGGGATCGAGCGAGTGGAGACGTCCGCTGTACATCATGTACACTTCCCTCGGCCTTATCACCGTGCGTTTCTTTTCCTTTGGCGCTTGCCCACCCCGACTGACCGTGCACTTCCTTGTGTATTAGACCCGCATCATCTTCCGCCTGGTCGAGTTCTCCCAGGGCGTGTACTCCCCAATCACCATGCACGAGGCGCCGTTCTACTGCCTCGAAGCCCTCCCCATGCTAGTCGCGCTCGCGCTGTGGAATGTCTTCCACCCGGGGGTGTTCCTCGTTGGTCCCGACAGTGAGTTCCCCAAGAAGGAGAAGAAGAGGTCGAAAAAGGAGAGAAAGGCGGCGGAGAAGGAACGGAAAATGGCCGTGGAGGGACACGAGCTCTCATCAGACTCGAATTTTGCCGTCAGAGCAGTATGATGAATAGCACAAAGACATTGTCCAACTACTTGAATTTCCACATCTATACTTGTTTTTGGGTCATTACTGTGATATCATATGCCGTTTTTTTCCCCCTCTGTCGCGTCTTGTACTCCCTATTTTCACAAAGACAAAACACGCAAGGGGTCTATTCCAGGCCAAGAAACCGTGCCTGAGAAGTGTAATCTGTTGGGATCTTACCGGCAACAGTAATAAGGAGCTCCGGGACGTACTAGACGACTGGAACGCGTCGGTGAGTATTGATCACATGAGCGCGTTTGATGGCGGCCCGCGCCGGATATCGGCCTTATCGTTGCCGATACAACTCTGCACCGTTCCACGATGACCCAACTCGACTTTGCTGAACCTCCCCCGGCCTTTGGGCATGCGATGCTCAAATACTTTGCTTTCGACAAGGACTATGTAAACCTCAACCATGGTCCGTCCTCTTCCTCCCTGCCGGTATGCAATAAGTAAATAAAAAAACTGCCACAGGCTCCTACGGATCCCTGCCCCTCCCTGTGCTTGCGGCCTGCGACAAGCTAACACTTCGCGTTGAATCCAACCCCGATCTCTTTGTGCGCGTCGAGCAGACCCCGCTCATCACAAAATGCCGTGCGCAAATCGCAAAGTTTGTCGGCGCAAAGACGGACGAGATCGTGCTCGTGCGGAATACAAGCCACGGTATCAACACAATCATGCGCTCCTTCGAGTGGAACACCGGCGATGTTATCGTTACATGTGCGCCCTGGGTCGCTCCCTCATGTATTTTACCATGTTCGGGATACTTAAAACCCGGCAGGCAGCACCACATACGACGCGATGGCCGGCCTCGCGCGCTTCCTGCACGACGGCCCTGGACACCCGAACGTCGCGACTTTCGTCCTCCAATGGCCCACCTCGCACGCCGCCATCATCGCCGCCTACCGCGCCCACCTCCAGTCGCTCCCCCGCCACCCGGGCCAAAAGGTCGTCGCCATCATCGACTCGGTGGTCTCCGTCCCTGGCGCCCTCATGCCCTGGGTGGAGCTCGTGCAGATCTGCAAAGAGCTGAATGTTTACAGCGTTATCGACGGCGCGCACTCCATCGGCCAGGAGCCCCATATCAATCTGGGGTGGGCGAATCCAGATTTTTGGGTCTCGAATTGCCACAAGTGGCTCTTTGCGAAACGCGGATGCGCCGTGATGTTCGTCGCCGAGCGGTGAGCGGGCCCTCCAGTTAATTCAACCTGCAGCAGTCTTCTCACACAACTTTCAATTAGCAATCAAGGTATCGTTAAATCCTCGTTCCCCACCTCCAAGCTATATTTGTCGCCCGCCGACCGCGCATTCCCCGGCGAAAGTTTCATTGAGCAGTACAATTGTCCGTATATCCCTTTCCTCACATCCTCAGCTTCAAGTCACTAAATTCATGCCTGCAGGGAATGGTACCATCGATTTCGTGCCGCCCTTGAGCATCACCGCTGGCACGTTCCGCATTCCGCATCACCTGGTTAATTTGTACTCGCGACTTAACTCTCCTGCAGCACTGGAATTCCGCGAATACCTCGGCGGAGAATACGCCATCAACGGCTACTGCCACGACATGGCCGTCCGCGGCGGCGCGCGCCTCGCTACGCTGTTCGGAACGCGCGTTATGGACGAGAGCGGGGAGTTCACGCTCAATATGGTGGGACCCTCCTCGTCCTTCCAACTTCAACTCCACTCACTTACTACCATTCTGTTTCGGGCAGGTAAACGTCCAAATTCCCGTCCCATCCCACGTCCCGGGCCCCTCCGAGGCAGTGACCACGGTCTTCTACCAAAAACTGCTCGCGCCGACCAACCGCACCAAAGTCGTCAGCGCGAGCGTGTTTTGGCATAATGGCGCGTGGTGGGTGCGGTGTAGTGCGCAAATTTGGACACAGATGGAGGACTTTGAAGTGCTGGGGGAGGTGTTGGAGGAGGTGTGTCGGGAGGTGGGGGAGGAGGTGAGGGCGCGGCCGGAGCTTTTCGTTGACTAGGGCGAGGACGAAGAATAGTTCGCAAGCATCGATGGACATTTATCTATATCTATGTGAACGCCTGGGCCGTATCTATGTATTGTACATCTTGGCTGAACGGGAGGTCGCTCAATTTCTGCGAGCTGATTCTTCTTGTAGTTGGTGTTCATGTATGAGACCGACGGTCTGCATTGAGTCTCTCCCAATTTCTTTCGGTCATTGGAGCGGAACCTCGATTTGGGCCAGGTTGAATATGAGTAGGTGGCCCTTGAACCTTGAACGCCTGGATTACGCCTCAACCCGAGATTTTCAGAGATGTCGGTACTGCGCTCCGCTCCAACCTCACGGGCTGGTTTGGGGGAGTAACCGGAACATTCCGAGACGGGGTTCAAAGAACCAGTTCTCGTCGTTGAGTTCTGTTCCCTGGACTTGAGCAGGATAGCTCACAATTCGACAAGAATCCAATTGAGCGTAAATAATCAAACGAGAAACGTCAAAGGGCCTCGCAGACTACTCCATCTCTTCTCTCAGCTTGACCGCCGTATATCTCCCGCCTTCGCCACTTTTCTTGCTTCTCAAGAGGTTTGAAATTGCGAGGCCCAAAAGCAATAACAGAAGTGCGAGATTCCCGCCTAGGAGACCGATCACAACAGGTCCGTATTTCCCAAGCGAAGAAGTGTCGGTAGATGAACCTGGGGTTGTGGCAGCTGCGGCGTCCAGTGCGGCAGAATTGCTGCTCCCTCCCGAGCCCAAGCTCGAGGGTCCGTCAAAGAGCTGGACGATGTCTGAAGGGGAGAGTTCCGGCGCGCCAGCTGAAAGAAGCTGTGATCGAACGGCAGAAAACTCCGCCCCAGCCTCCGTTCTGTCGGTCTGCGAAAGAAGCTGTGCGTATGGGCCTATGGTGTCATTTCCGAACCCAAATCTGAAGAGAAAGTTTTTCAGCGACAGATTGACGGGAGAGTAGAAACCATACACGGTGTATACATTCCGCAAAAATGCCTGACCGAAGATTGCCCCTCTGTCCCATCCAATTTCATCACCACTTTCAATGGTACCGGTGCATACAGTATAGTTTTGTCCGTCTGGGCCCACGTAATTATATATGTCGGTTAAATCCAAGGGATGCATCGTGAAGTTTTGTCCCCTGAAGAATGTCAGTCAGCAAAATGAAACCATCATGCACGTCCACACACCCGAAGACGAGGTGTACATCAACAGCGGTAGCGCAGGGTATAATCCAGTCGTCCGGGCTAAGGGAAGAATTCTTGCCAGTCTGAACAGCCCCAGGGACGACGCGGTAGATGAAGTCTCGAATATCCGGTGGTACAACGAGGCTGTAGGTCCCGGTGTCCAAAAGTCCGACAGCCTGGCCATCTGGAACAGTTACATTAGGGTCAAATGGCCATGCAACCTGGTCGACGGTATATTGCCATGGAACTTGGTCGTCAGTTCACGAATATCCCGTCCATCAAGAAACTCCAGGCTCTACTGCTCTGGGGGAATTGAGGCAACAAAGGCGCATGTTGCACTTCGGAATAACGGTCGTCATATTCGCCGATGGTAAGAAGCCCATCCGCAGTTCCGTCTTCCCCGGGGCGAGACAGTGACACAGCAAAGAACCGGGATTTGTCCGGATACTGGTCGAATATGTTGGACAGGACAGATTTGCCGACAACGCTGCCGTTTACGCCCATAGCGGTCAACCCCACAGGAATCGGGTCGGTTGGGTCGTCGAAACCGAAGCCGACGAGGCCCGAATACGCCGTGGCATTCCCCTGTGGAGACGTGTTAAGGAAGGTCATAACATGAAGTCTGGTGTTACAATTGTACTGTTGACGAACGCTGAGAGCACACATCTTCAACGCGGTTGCAATTTGGGACGAATGGCTCTATTTACCTTGAGCAGGAATTCTGAGGCCGGCGATTTCAAACGGGGCCAGTCCAACGGTACCATTCTCGCCTGTACCATCCGCGTACCGAACTGATGCGTTGGCTCCAGTGTCAATAAACTGTCCTATCTGTGGGAGGATGCTAGTATCGATAAGTCTTTGAACGGAGATCTGCAAAAAATTCACGTACAAGATATCCGTGCTTCCGGTGTCGACGACTAGGGTGAGCGCTAGCCAGGATAAGTCATTAGAATTTCATATGCCATAGACCTACAAGTCCCTGCGATAGTGACATTTATGCCGAACTGACGATGATAGTTGAGGATATTAAGGTGCGGCCTTTTATCGAAAGCCGGGAAGGAACTCACTTCCAGGACTTCATCCGTGAAAAATAAATTGTTAGGTTGCCCGACTTCGCGTTGTTTGGGCTCCCAAGCTGCATTCGTAGAAGAAGACAGTACCGCTATTTGAAGAAGAAGGACGAGAAAAGAGAAGGAAAACATTACAATGCAAGACGCCACCGTCTCGGCCTGGTATAAAAGCCTTCCAGCATGATCGGAGTTCGTTTCATGGCGCTGAACGGGTGACCTCGGGTGACACCTTGGGCGCGCCGCTATTTGGCAGTACAGCAGCGGTGAATTGAAAGTGGCTCGCGCGAGACCGCCACTGCTTGTGCGCTTCCAGGTGCAAGTCCGCCCTTTCGGGGCGCCGGCGAATGTATGACAGCCTTTGAGCTCGAGACTCTGTGAGGAACATGCCATGTGGGATGCAGAATTCCTGACTAACGCTGCGTGTGCCGGCCTTTCAAGCCAAACGCCGTCGCGGCCGACTCGGAGAGTTTTGAGTCGCTGGCATTAGGGTCTGAGATCGAAAGTCAAGCCCGTCGTGACCTGCAATCACAGCGGGAGGTCACCGTCTGTTGCTTTGCGAGGTCCTGTCGCGCTGCCAGAGCGCATTTCCCTCGCAGACAGTTCCGCGGAAAAGCATCCGACGCTTGAGCGTCCTATAGAGTTCAGGCGGATTGAATGCCTGTTTAACCACATAGCCATATGTGGGCTCGAAAAGGTCGGCCGCGATGCGTTTGAGTTTGACCGGCGTCGCACAAGTTGGCTGCGGACATAGTTTGAAACAATTGATGATAGAAGTGATGGCCGTGACCGGAACATTCCGACACGGAGTTGAATCTTTGAACCAGATCTGGCTGTTGAGTTTTGTTCCCTCTGGACTTGACCAGGCCATTATCCGCGGATATCTCACAATCCGACAAGAATTCATGTGAACGTAGATAATCGAACGAAAGAAGTGAAAGGGACTCGCAGACAACTCGGACTACTCCATCTCTTCTCTCAGCTTGACAGCCGTATATCCACCACCTCCGCCGCTTTTCTGACCTTCCAAGAGGCTCGAGATTGCCAGCCCCAAAAGCAATAAAAGAAGAGCCAAATTTCCCCCCAGGAGACCAATCACAACAGGTCCGTATTTTCCAAGCGAGGAAGTGTCGGTAGACGCGTCTGGGTTTGCGGCAGCTGCGACGTCCAGTTCGGCAAGATTGCTGCTCCCACCCGAGACTCCGGGAGTCGCAGTCGACGAACTGGATGGAGCAGTGGGTGCTGCAGTAGGTGTGGAGGAAGAAGACGATGTCGTGGATGAGCTCGAGGGTCCATCAAAGAGTTGGACGATGTCTGACGGGGAGAGTTCTGGCGGACGACTTGCCAGAAGCTGTGATCGAACAGCAGAGAACTCCGCTCCAGCCTCCGTTCTGTCGGTTTGCGAAAGAAGCTGTGCCTATGGGCCCACAGTGTCATTTCCGAAATTGAATCTGGAGAGAAGGATTTCAGCGACACAAATCGGACAGGAGAGTAGGAATGCCTCATACACGGTGTATACACTCCGCAAAAAGGCCTGACCGAGGATTGCATACTCAGCACCGCCAGGATCAATGGTCCCGATGCATACAGTATAGTTTCTGTCCATCTGGAGCCTTGAGAACAACCAGAGTGGCCAGATCCAACGGATGCACCGTGAAGTTTTGGCCACTGAATAGTGTCCCGTCAGCAAAATGAAATCATCATGCGTGTTTACACACCCGAAGACGACGTGCACATCGATGGCCGTAGTGCACGGTATAATCCAGAGCCCCCCGAAGTACGAATTATCGTCGGTGTGAATAGCGTCAGGGACAATATTGTAAATGAAGTCTCTGACATCCGATGGCACAATGATGTGCGTAGTTCCGGTGTCCAATATGACCTGAGCCTGGCCGTCCGGAACTGTTCCATTGGGGTCCACTGGCCACGGAACTTGGTCGCTATTAACGAATATGCCGTCTATCAAGAAACTCCATTTTCCATTGCCCTCGGGGAATTGAGGCAACACAGGCGCATGTTGCACTTCGGAATAACGGTCGTCATATTCGCCGATGGTGAGAACCCCATCACTTTCGTTATCCCAGAGACGGGTCAGCGACACGGCAAAGAAGCGAGGCTTGTCCGGATACTCGTCGAATATGTTGGATATGGCGGATTTGCCGATACGGGTACCGTTCAAACCAATGGCATTCAATCCGGCAGGAATCCCGTCTGTTGGGTTGTCGAAACCGAAGCCAATGAGGCCTGAGAAGCCCGTACTATTTCCCTGCGTAGACGTGTCAATAAGGGTCACCACATGGGGTCTGGCATTACACTTGTGGTGTTGATAAACGCTGAGACATGCCGATTCAGATCCACGGGGCTGTTATGTGGGAGGATTGGAAACCCTACCTTGGGCAGGAATTTTGAGACCCGCAATTTCAAACGGCGCGAGGCCAACAGTACCACTCTCCCGCGTGCCATCCCCGTAAATAACCGATGCGTTGGCTCCAGTGTCATTGAACGGCCCTATCTGGGGGAGGATGCTATGGATGATGCCATGAGTCTCGGGACAGTGAATCGAAAAGCATACACATACTAGATATCCGTGCTTCCGGTATCGATAATCAGAGTGAGTGCTGGCCAGGATAAATCATTAGAATTCCACTCGTGTTCATGAGCTCACGAGTTCCTGCGATGGTAACATTTACGCCATACTGTCGCGCGATAGTCGAATAAGTGTGATACCACCAACACCAGGCATGCCACAACCAAACTCACTTCACCGGGGTCATCCGTGAAGAATATATTGTTCTGCTGTCCGACATTGCGTCCCTTGGGCTCCGGAGTTGCCTGTGTGAAAGAGGAGAGTACCGATATCTGCAGGAGAAGGAGGGAAAAAGAGAAGGGAAACATTCGAATGCAAGACGCCGCTGTCTCGGTCTCGTTTAAAAGCCATCCGGCATGACCGGCGTTCGTTCAATGGCGCTGAACGGGTGACACCTTGGGCGCGCCGCTGTTTGGTGGTGCAACAGCGGTGAATCGAAAGGGGCTGCAACAGTGCAACTGGAAGCCGCGCGAGACCGCCATCTTGTTCGCTTCGAAAGTGGAAGTCCGCCAATACGAGGGTCGGCGGATGTATGAGACTCTTGGAGCTCGAGATTCTGTCGGGGGGATCTGCCATCCGTCCACAATTCGGATCCATGCATAGAGCTCTGTGTGGCGGTGTTTCTAGTCAGACTGACATCGTTGCGGCCGACTCGGAGGAGCTTGAATGGTGGGTGGTTGACATTGCATTTCAAGTTTGATGCTCTCCTCCATCAAATACTGTGGCCGGGAAGGGTTTTATGCGTGCGAGAGCAGCTGTGGGTTGGTCGCGAGAGCTTTTCCTTCACAGCGATATTGCCGATTCGGAGGAACATCCGACCCCTGCGCGCGTCGCATGGATTTCAGGTGGATTGAACGAAAAAAGTGTGATGATGGAGTTCACATATCTAGGCTTCAGACCGTTGGTCGCAGCGAGCACCAGGCGAGCACTGGGGGTCAAAAGCAAGGAGGAGCCGGAACATTCCGTGTTGGGCGATCACTGCTGTCATGCCGTGATTTTGCCACGCCCTTAAACTGAACGACGATGTCCGCGACCGCTGTCGTTCTGGCCAGCCTCCTCTGTGCGTCTTCTCTCAGTCGCCACCTCCCATCAATCCTCGTCTCCGACAAAACTCGAGAGTCGAAACTGTCGATCCAGCGTTTACAAGACTGCTCTCGCACGCCCATCGCCCTATTGAAGACAACAAATCAAGTCCATTCAACAATCCTTACCATGTTAATTGAAGACGACCTGATCGAGTGCAAGGGTTCAAGGCGACGGGCAGGGCTCGGAATGACAGCGCTACCGACTCAAGATTTGCCCGACACACACCGCCGCTTTCTTCACGGAACTGAGTCGGCTGAGTGCTCCCCTTTCGCGGTCTCGGTCTCGCGGTCCACCTGGATGCCTCATTGAACGTTCTGTGGCCTTGCTTATGCCGCTTGGAACTCTTTTTCCGCCCCGCACCCGGATCCACCATCAACCAAAAGCAAACACAACTAGCGCAATATTGCAGTGCTACACATCCAGAACGATACAAGATGCTAGACTGCGGAGGTAAATTACAGATAGCGAAATGAAAAGAACTCGAACAAAGCAAAGGAAAGCAGCGGGAATCTATTTCGAACGGTCGCGGATGGACTTGGGGGATGGGTGCCAGTTTGTTACGTGCTGGATATTCACAGGGTGAGTTGGTATGCTTGCCCTTCAAGTTTGACTCACCTGAAGAACACAGGTAGAGCGGCGGGAGCCGCAACAGCACGGCGTCGCAAGCCGTCTCCTTGCACATGACCCGCTAAGAATTATGTCAGGAAACAAAATTCCACCGAATTCAGAATCTGGCACCTACCTGCTGCCCGAAAATCATTCCCGTGGATAATTGCGCGGGTCTCCTCCGAGGCCCTTTGTAATTTATACTTGTGTTCGGCTTCTACGATGCGCTGAGCGAGATTATATTTCAGGTTGAACCTTGATTGAACTGAAAATGAATTTCCGCTCACCAAGACCGAGCCGCGATATTCTTCCACCTCCTTCGCGTACTTGGAGATGCTCTGGAGAATTCCCCACACAGCTTGAACGTATTCCCTCCACGTTACAAGACCGCTGATGCTCAACAGCTGAATCTGGATGTCGCAAACTGATATTTTCGCCCTGTAATCCCCAGTCAGATTGCGGCGCGTTGAAAAACCACGGCGACGTACTGCATCAGCGAATCTGACAGCAGCTGCAACTCTCGTTGGTCCCTCAAGCACTCTGCCAACGCGCGTAGCAGGGTGTCTTCTACAGACTTGATTGCGCGTCGCAGTATAATGAGCTTGTGCGTCGGCGTCTGGCAGTCGACCGCGAATGCGAATAACAGGACCAGGACAAGGGTCAAAATAATGTAGCGCAGGGTATCGCCAAGAACGGGGGATATTAGCCACACAATTAAAGAGGCCGTTGCTGCAGCGGACATGGGGGGAGGAGGGAGTGCAGTGCCAGTGATGGCGAGTTTTTGTAACTTTAAACTCTGGAATCCAAACAACACGCATCACAAACGCGCATCACAAACACGCACATAGTCCTGCGCTTCGCTCCGGCAAGTGAGCCCGGACGGACCCTCACTCCCGGGGCGGTATGCTGAACACGAGAAATATGATTCAACCAGGACAACCAACATCAAGACGAATGCATTTCATGTCGATACATATAGTACAGCCGTTTTGAATAAAGAATACGGGTTTTGATCGAGTGGTGCAGATCCACTCTTGCTTACTTTTGTTTGACCGCGAGTCCTTGTTTGCCCCACCTTTCCTTCGTTCAACCGCTCTGTTTTTTAGCTACCCAGCAACCTATGCTGCTTTGTTTTGTCTCTTGCACTTCCCCGGTGGTCCAATTCCCCTGCTCGTCGAACGCAGCGAGATTTGAGATGATTTGAGGTGATGGAGCACAGCAAAGTGGAGCTAAATCGTCAACAACGGTAAGCAAAAACGAAGGAGCAACGCTTCATCAAAACCCGTATTCTTTATTCAAAACGGCTGTAGTACTATGTAGTATGTACTACTGGAACGAAGAGGCACCGGAGACACACCCACTCGGGTGTTCGATTGTACTTTGCCAGTCGCCATTAGCGAAATCAAATGAAGGGGAAAAGTGAACCAGGGACGCACCTAAGCCGGATGCCCTCCGGGCTGCAATTAATTGATTTGGTTGGTAGGCGAACCAGCAGGTTTGAACGTGTTGTCATGCTGTGTCCCCTGGGGAGGAAGTGTGTGAATGGACGTTGACGGTGCGCCCCAGATATATGGCATGTTGAGACGCAGGCAGCGCACCGCCAAGGGAAAGTGGAGAGAGAAAGGGCGGCGCTCCAGTGAGGGGTTGCGGGGGCATAATAGATATTGAGCAGGCCCAACTTGATTGATGCACGCCAGATACCGAGGGCCGATGTTGAACGCCGAGATCTCGGGAGGTGCCAGCGGGTACGGGAGTTCCAGCTGCAGTCTGTGCGTTGCGGTTTTTTAGGGAGGAAGAAGGGGCGAGAGATGGGAGGAAAGGACAGCATGGGTCGATACGATGGCGAATTTATACCGTGTGGTTGGGGCACTGCGTTAGGGATCTCGCAGTTTGACAGCATGCACCGCTCGAGGCATTGCCTTGAGAATTTCTATTGGGGATTCAATTCAATTCAAGAGCTGTTCTGTTCAACAGCTTTCAGACGGAGGCACATGCGAACCGATGTTGATTTTTGAGCGAGGCCGCGGTGGAACACCGGGGATTGTGTGAATTGTGTCTGAAATTCAGTGAATCGGGCAAGCTAAAGTTCGAGGACAGAATCGGTTGGAGCTTACTACATACCAGCTTCCAGACGCTTCCACCTTGAACCTGTAGGATTATTTGCTGCCAGTGACCAAGTTGAAATGACAATTGTATGGCAGTTGGATATTGTTGACTCAGGAAGGTGAGTTGCCAGATCACCGTCAACTTGAGAAGCCAGATCTCCGGAAGACGCTGTGCTGGACCCTGGTGCTTCGCTTGCTGTTATTTCCTCAAGGGTCTCCAACTACGGCGTTGGTGAACGTACCCTGCCGTTGAACTATGTACTGGCACTCCGTCAGATACGGGCCAAGAGTGCTGTGAATACCGAGTGCAATGTCTTGCCATTTCCGCGCGGTGTCGTCGTGTAGCAGTCCAAGAGCACGGTGGGGTGCGCGGAGTTGAGATGTTCATCGGATCTACTTACAGTAATTCGAGAGGAAAATCAGACAAACAGTTGACTGATTCATGCCGCACTTCTAGCTCAGTACTACAGTACTATCAGAAACCGGCTATCGAGCCACCTTAGCACTTTTGCCCGCTGCCTCCCCCCTACGCGACGTAGACTGGCCACATATGGACTCCACAGTGAAGATGGGCATCCTAAGAGTAGATTAGTATATTTTCTGGCAATTTTACGGGTTGATTCTGGCACCTGGCAAATTTATTTTCAGCGCTATCCCAAAATGGCAATCAACGGCCTTCCGAGCCACTTCGCAAAATGACCTCTTCACAAGGGTACTTTGGGACCGGGCGACCTTATAATCACTCAAAGGGGTCGAATGCACCCTTATATTGACTCAGAACACAAATTAAAGTGGTACAAGCTGTTGAACTAATGGCACTTCTGGCCGCGCAGGGTGGGTGGAATTTGTGTCCCGACAAAGGTCTGGCTGCTGCAAGGACGAGAGGGCCAACTGCGTCCAAATAGATGTTCAGAACGCTAAATGAGATGCACTAGCACGCACCTATACGCTTGAGATGCCCTCCTACCACCAACAACCTCACGAAAAAAATCCATATATGTATGACGACGAAAATCAGTCGTCCGGGGAAGTGGACCACAATGAAGCTCAAAACAGCGACGGGGGAAGGAAGCGGCATCGCAACTATCTCGCAGTCAGTGCTCTCAGTGCACATGCCGCACGCCAAGGTCACCCGAGCTTTGGATAATTCCCCAGAGACCCATTCGTACAGAGTCGTCCCAGATGCGGGTGGGGGTTCTTTGGCCAGTATATCCAAGGTTTCCGGATTCCGCGTGGGTCTAGGAACCCTCGAGGGCATTCTGCTGCGTATAAGGAACAGAACGCGTCCTCAAACTCCTGAATCGGCCGAGAATTGGGGGAGCAATGAGCGACGGAAGAGCGTGGGTCCTGGTCGGAGATAAGAAATCATCAATTCCCACCCACCCGAAGGAGACAATCGGGGCACAGCTTCTGATCAACGCATCACTCCGGGCTAAAATTTGAACCACAACATCCTCATACATCCTGTTCCATCCCATAACCCTCGTATCACACTATGAGGCACGCTAAATGGCTATATTCTTAAAATGGCTCGGAACCTAGTTTGGCTCGGAAGGCAGTCGGAGATAGTAGTAGATGTGGTGTCGAAGCGTACCAGAAAGCGCCAATGTCGCCATTACGGCGCAAGCTCGCCCAGACGCGACAATCCGACGCACGGATGGGATTGGGTGAATGATCGAATAAGTTGAACGCACGGAAGTGGACGTTGTGTACGACCTAAAAGTTAGCGACATAAATTGAGTCCTGATCCAGAAGGAAGCTCAGTCCGCGTCTTGAGTCCCAGCTCTACACGGTGGAGGACTCACTTAGAAGATGTTCAATGGGTTGATATGGCATCCTAAGATAGATTCGGAGACACAGTTAGAAGAAATTGGGCCGTGTGTAAAACAGATAGACGTACGAGCCAATGAGTTTAGAGTGTCTTGGACAGACCAGGAAACGAACCGGCGCTATATTGGCAGAAAGCGCTTGCCGCTGAACAGTTCTTTGGTTGAAGGTGGGACGTTGCTGAAAGTCCAAGACAGATCCCAGTCTACCACGAAACCAGAGAAACGAGGTTCGTGCGAACAATGCTGAATGGTCGAATAAGGTGAACGCAGCGCTGACGCACTGCGCAGGCCGCGGTGTAGGAAAAAAACCGCAGTCGTTCTGGAGGGGATGAAGCGCAAAACGATTTAAACTTTCGTCAACCCAGAATTCAGGTGATTCAGGTAGCTTCTAAGCCGATCGCCCAGAGAACGAGAGCGCCTGTTGAACCAGAGCGGAGATAAGATCAGATCAAGTAAAAACGACTGAAGTTGAACCAGAATTTGAACCACGCTTCGGCGATCGACGGCCGCTGTTCGGCTCACTGAGTGCCGGCACCGGTTAGCTCCAACATCGCTTGCTTTTAGACCACCACATTGAAACTCCAAACCCACGATCCACGAATGGCCAAGAAAATTGTCATCGTCGGAGGCCACGGAAATGTCGGCGTCGACCCCCTCTCAAAACCAGCAGTGAAAACTTACGCGTTGTAGGTTTCCCTGCGTCTTGCGCGTCTCTTGGGATCCTCCCACAGCGTTACCTCCATCATCCGCACAGCGGCACACGAGGACGACATAAAGGCTGCCTCTGCCACCCCGCTCCTGCTCTCCCTCGAGGACACACCAGCCGCGGACTTCACAGCGGCGTTCACAGGCGCCGATGTGGTGTACTTTAGCGCCGGTGCCGGGGGCAAGGGCGGAGAGGAGCGCACGAAGAGTGTGGACTATGAGGGTGCGGTGAAGGTTTTCGACGCGATTGAGGGCGTGCAGGGCGCTCGCCCGCGTCTGATTCTCGTGCGTTGGCATTCCTTCCGCTTTCAGGCTCGTCTGACGCTCGACTCTAGGTCTCCGCCATCGACATCCGCGACCCGGAGAAGATCCCGGCGCACTATGTACGTCGTTCAAACTAGTCTGTTTCGGCCGCGCTCTCATCACGCCCCAGTCAGAGGCGGACATCGCGCTGTCTAACCGCATGCGCGGCCACATCGGCGCGTACATGAAATGGAAGTACGAGGCGGACAAGAACCTCGTCAAGCGCGACGCGTTCAAGTGGACGATCCTGCGCCCTGGGGGCCTCAACAACGAGCCTGGGACCGGGAAGGCGTCTATTGGGCGGACGCATTTGACTACTACGATCTCTGTGCGTTCATATTTCTCATTGGCGCGATGCTGATTTTTGTTGGGCTGATACATGTATAGCGCGACGACGTCGCCGCGGTCTTGGCACTTTTGCTGGACCGGGAAGATGCAGCGGGGCTCGCTATCGATATGGTCGGCGGCGAGACGCCGATTGCGGAAGGCTTGGATGCCATGGTCAAGAAGGGCGAAACTGATTTCCTTGGATGAATCTGCCCCAAGTTACATCAAGGAAAGTTAGGTACAGTAAAATTCGACCGTTTTCATCACTCCAGGGTCCAGCCGTTGAGCGTAGTATTTGACCTGCGGGTTCAACAAGGATGACTGGCGTCGGAGCTCTCAAACCTTTGCGAACCGTGGCTGGGAATGGGAACAACATCACCTTCGATCACTTTAACCTATGTAACGCTACGTTACCTAATCGTGGTGGGCTCAAGGCTGTCTAGGTTGAAGCCACGAGGCCACACACATCTACTATCCGCGGTGAGGTATGTAAGATCATCCTCGAAGTTGCCCGGCCTTTTTACGGCCAAGTACTCGATGAGACGGCTACCCATGCCCACGGAAGTCGAAGTAAGGGAATCAAAATTTATTGTGAAGCTGTTCAAAGAAGTCTCGGAGAAGTCGAAGCAAGGGAATCAAAATTTGTTGAAGCTGTTCAAAAAGAGGTCTCGGAGCATCAGTAAAACAACACTGTTTGCTTTGGCGTCTTACTTCTTTGAGGGTGATCTTTGAGCGTCTTGGTCTTTGAGGTTCGTCTTTCGTCTTTGAGAAAGCCTCTGGAGCAGTCTTTGGCTTGGGACCGACATCTTACATCTTTGGCTACTGTCCAACATTTCCCTGTTAGAAAAAACTCTGATAACCTAATACTTAGGTCCGGTATCAATTTGTATCGTATCCAACCTTCCAGCGCGACTGGACTGCTCTTCAACGCTTCCCCGGGTCCCCCTGCCAGCGACACTGCAGCTTGAAGGTGGGCACACTAATTTGGCCAAATAATGCCGGCGAGAGCGACCCGAAGATCACTCAATGCGATTGGATCCTTACTCTTTGGTCTCACTTGAAGACATCGAATAACTTGAAAACAGGTTGAAAAAGTTGAGTCGCAGAGTCGTTCAAACTCCGCTTTGATTGACATGTGGTCCGTGCGCCATCACTTACGGTATGTGACTCGTATCATTTTCGCCACGTCGTTCGTTCCTCTTTCCCCCCATGTCGCTCCCCATGTCTCGCTCCCCCATGTTTCGCGCTCGATGCCCCGCTTCTTCAATCTGGCCTCCGAACTCTCAACATGTCAAGCCAACTCTCCCAGTCCTCTGTGTCCCGTCGTGTGCCCGCACTGGAGCCTAACCGCCGAGTAGCAAGTCGTCCGGTGTCCTCAATCATCACAAGGTTTCCCTCGAAGCATCCTCAAGTCCCTTGAAGCATCCTCAAGTCCCTTGTCGTTGTCCTCTGTGTACTGCAAGTTCATCAATGTCCTTTTGGGTTGCCGTCTCGGTCAATTGCAAGCTGTCACCCTGCGCTCGAGGTTCAATCAATCCCTGGCATCTGTCCCCCATCCGCTGCGGATGCGATGTTTATTAACCGATGACACGTAGGGCAAGTCTCTACCCGTTGTCCCTCCTTGGCCGCCGCTCCGGTTCTCCATTCCGCGGATATCACTCTGTGCGTCTCATACTCATTTTATTTGAAGCTTGTTAACCCTTGACACGCTACCAGGTGGACTTCCAACTTAGTTTGTTCTATCCATCGTCGCGCCGCGGCGCGGCGTCGCGTACTCGAGAAGTGGGTCGGGCCGTCAACAAGAGCACACGGACAACGGCGAGTGGTTACAAGCAGTGGTAGGTAATTTACATGTAAACCGTCGCTAGAATGTCACGAATATACATGCTTTAAACCTATCTTACCATGTCTTGAGTGTCCTAGAGGTGTCTTTCGAGAGTCTTGTGAAACAATGAGCACGTCTTGTACGTCCTGCGCAAGACGAAAGAAGTCTTACCCAAGACGCGGTGTCTTTCAAAGACGAATGAACCTGTCTAGCCAAAGACGCCCGTCTTTGACTAAAATTCGTCTTGCACGTCTTTAACATCTTGCCCAGGACGCCAAAGACGCCAAAGCAAAAGGTGTTGTTTTACTGATGGATCCCGATTCGTGAGGCCCCGCTCACAAAAAAAAACGCCGCGTGGTCGCAACGGATGGTGAGCGAGTACTTGGTAGTCAACTATTCTGCATACCTTGCTCCCTCCTCCCTTCATGTCCGCTGCAGTAATGGCCTCTCTAATTTTGTGCCTGATATCCCCAGTCCTCGGCGACACCCTCCGTTACATCATTCTGGCCCGCTCCCTGGTCCTGCTATTTGCACTCGCACCCGACTGTGAGGAGAGTAACAGTAACAGTGCCTCAGTAACTGTCCGAATCATTCACACCGGGCTTTGCAGGCGCTAATTTAAATTAGTCTGATACAATCACACGTTTCAAGTGAGGTCGCCCCGATCATCGGTTAAAATTACCTCGACAGGAAATACTAAAACAGCCCGTAGGCCACCCGTAAGTTCTTCATCTGAGTCTTTCACTTCCATGTCCGCTGCAATAATGGCCTCTTTGATTTTATGGCTAATATCCCCGGTCCTCGGCAACACCCTCCGTTACATTATTCTGGCCCTTGTCCTGGTGTTGTTGTTTGCAGTAGCGGTCGACTGCCAGACGCCAACCCACAAGCTCGTCACATTGGACCGCGCGATCAAGCTTGCTGAGGACACTTTAATACGGGCATTGGCAGAATGCTTGAGGGACCGGATAGAGCCGCAGTTGTTGTCAAGTTCCTTGACCCAGTACGTCGCCGTCGTCGTATCTCTTACTACCTAGGTCTGACTTGAAAGAATTGCAGCGTAGAAATAACCGTCTGCGACATCCGCACTGAGCTGTTGAGCATGGGCAGCCTTGATACGTGGACAGAATACATCCGAACGATGCAGGAGCTTCTCAAGAGCATCGCCAAGTGCGCGAAGAAGGTGGAGGAGATTCGTCTGTCGGTCTTGGTGAGTAGTAAATTTGGTTCAAGCAATGAAAATAATCTCGCCCAGCGCATCGTGGAAGCCGAACGCAAGTACAATTTGCAGGTCGGAAGAGACGTACGCAATTATCGACGGGAATAATCCTCGGTCGGCGCGTAAGGTTCTCGCAAGACGGCGGAATTTGGTTTCCTGACATAATTCAGAGGGTCACGTGGAAAGACAACGTCGCCGTGCGCTTGCGGCTCCCGACGGTCTGCCTGTGTCATTCAGGCGAGTCTAAAGCGTGAAGGACAAGCACGCACCAACTCATCTTGTCAATGTCTAGCACGTATTGAAGTAGTCGCCCATCCGCAATCGTTGTGAAATGCTCTTTCCCTTCTTTTTCTTTGCTTTGCTCGGATGCTCCTCGTCTTTCTATCTCTGGTTTCCCTAAGTCTATTACCCTGTACCGTCCCGGATGTATAATAGCGCGATAACCAAGCGATAACGCTGTTCCTCAGTTGGATTGTTTTCTCGAGGCGGAGGCCGCGGAGCGACTGAGGGAAGACACCCAGAAGCCACATGAGTACCGAGCTTGGAATCCAAGTGGAGCGCGAGACCAGGGCAAGGAAAACGACAACGGTCGTGGGCAGTCGTCGTGGGCAGTCGCCGTCCAGGTTGAAGAAGCGAAGTCACAGCCGTGACAGCAACTGATTCCGACTCCTCCGAGATTTTCCGATTGCAACCTAAAGATCAACCCTCATGATCACAAGACTTCTCGAGCTTTGGAAGAGACTTAGCCAAAGCTTCCCAGTCTCCATGCTGTATTCGGGTTTTTCAAGATTGCTTGCTACTAATCGCATGGTCGAACTTACAAGGGCACCGGGCAGTTAAGCGTTGACCTCCGATTTTGCCTGCTCAGTGGTCACTGAGCGGTCGGCAGCAGGAACGGTCCAGGCAACCAGAACCCGGCTAATCAACAGCGGAGAAGTGCCTGCGCAAATGTTTCACTTCGTTGTTCACAGGCGGTACATATCTGGAACGTCCCCGATGAATTCAAACGATTCAACACGCGGAAATATTACTGGATTAGCTTCCGTCCAAATCGGTAAGACGCCGTCGAGGGACAACTTGCCATTGAATTCGTTCCTCTGCACCAGGACTACATGAATGGTTGAACCGAATCAATCAAAAATAAACTGAAGTTGCGACTCAAGTGGGACTCGCAGATAAATACTACATGTCTTCTCTCAGCTTGACAGCCGTATATCTACCACCTCCGTCGTTTTTCTTGCCTCTCAAGAGGTTCGAGATTGCGAGGACCCAAAAGCAATAGAAGAAGGGCAAGGTTCCCGCCAAGGAGACCGATCACAACAGGTCCGTATTTTCCAAGCGAGGAAGTGTCGGTAGACGAGTCTGGGTTTGTAGCGGCTGCAGCGTCCAGTTCGGCAAGATTGCTGCTCCCACCCGAGACTCCAGGAGTCGCAGTCGAGGAAGATGATGTCGTAGACGTCGTGGTCTGGATCAGGGAAGTGGATGTGGAGGAGGAGGAGGAAGACGATGTTGTAGACGTCGTAGTCGGACTCGGTGAAGTGGAGGGTGGGGCAGTAGATGTGGAAGGTGACGCATTAGATGTGGAGGAAGATGATACCGTGGACGAAGTCGAGGGTCCGTCGAAGAGTTGGACGACATCCGACGGGGAAAGTTCTGGCGGACCACCTGCGAGAAGGTGTGATCGCACGGCGGAAAAGTCCGCACCAGCTTCCGTTCTGTTCGTCTGCGAAAGAAGCTGTGCGTGTGGGCCGACAGTGTCATTTCCGTAACCAAATCTGAAGAATAAGATTTCAGCGGTAGAATGACAGGAGAGAGGAAACATACACGGTATATACATTTCGCAAAAAAACCTGACCGAGGAGTGCTTGTCTCCCCGACGCAGCTCCAATATTATCAATGTTTCCGGTGCATACGGTATAGTTTTTTCCATCTGGACCTATGTAATAACCCAAAGTAGTTAAGTCCAAAGGATGCACCGTGAAGTTTTGACCACTGCTCAGTGTTGGTCAGTAAAATGAAATCATTATGCGCGTTCACACACCCGAATACGAGGTGCACATCAATAGCGGTATTGCACGGTATAATCCAGGCGTCCTGGCTAAACGAAGAATCATTGCCCGTGTAAAGAGCGTCGGGGACGCTGTTGTAGATGAAGTTTCGAATATCCAATGGCACCCCCATGTGCGTAGTCCCGGTGTCTAAAGTAGCCTGAACCTGGCCGTCCGGAACAGGGCCATCAGGGTCCACTGGCCATGGAACTTGCTCGGCATTAACGAATATGCCGTCCATCAAGAAACTCCAGGCTCCACTGCCCTTGGGGAATTGAGGCAACACAGGCGCATATTGCACTTCGGAATAACCGTCATCATATTCACCGATGGTGAGAAGCGCATCTCTTTCGTTTGGGTCCCCGGGCCTGGACAGTGACACGGCAAAGAACCGGGGCTTGTCCGGGTACTGCTCGAAGATATTGGACATAACAGATTTGCCGACAACGCTGCCGTTTAAGCCGATAGCGGACAATCCTTGAGGAATCGGGTCGGTTGGGGCATCGAAAGCAAACCCAACGAGACCTGAAAAGAACGGAACATTCCCCTGTGTAGATGCGTTAAGGAAGGTCATTGCATGAGGTTTGATGTTACACTTGTCGCGTTGATAAACGCTGAGAGCACATCTTCAACGGGGCTGTTATATGAGATGATTGAAGACTCTACCTTGAGCAGGAATTTTGAGGCCTGCGATTTCAAACGGCGCGATTCCAACGGTGCCATTCTCGCCTGTACCATCCAAGTAGCCGATTGATGCTTTGGCTCCAGTGTCGTTAAACGGGCCTATCTGTGGGCGGATGCTATCGTTGATGAGTCTTGAAACGGAGAATCGCAAAAAAAAAACAGGTACAAGATATCCGTGCTTCCGGTGTCGACGAATTAGGGTGAGCGCTAGCGAGTATAAGCCATTGGAATCATTCAGGCCCACGAGCTTACAGGTTCCTGCAATGGTAACATTTACACCAAACTGTCGGGATAGTCGAATGAGTGTTACAGTAATAACACCGGCAAGCCATGTCTGAACTCACTTGACCGCCGCCATCGATGAGGTTGTTCTGTGGTCCAACATCGCGTCGCTTGGGCTCCGAGGTTGCCTGTGTAAAAGAAGATAGTACCGATATTTGAAGGAGAAGGAGGGGGAAAAGAGAAGGAAAACATTCCAATGCAAGACGTCGCCGTCTCGGCCTCGTATAAAAGCCTTCCAGCATGATCGGCGTGCGTTTCATGGCGCTGAGCGGGTAGCAACTGGGACGCACCGGCATTCGAGTGCCCAACAGCGGCGAACAGAGCGGTGCAAGTGTAGCCCCGTGAGACCACCACTTTATTCATTTCAGTGGCATCCACTGCGTGTATCGACGTTTCAGTGCAAACGCCGTCGCGACTCCCTGACATTCCAGTCCCGTTCCCGTGGAGTGTCGCGCATTTGGACCGCATGCTGCACTTGCACCGCGAACGGTGAAGTTGAAGAAGACCCGCAATCACAGCCAATCAGCACCACACAACAAACCAGATGCATCCATATCCAGTAATTTCGGCCGCGAATTGAGTCTTTTGAGAAATTGTATTGGTTTGGGGATTAGATCATGGGAATCAAACATGTCAGTGTAGCGAAAAGAATGCTAGTAGGGAGCAAGGGAGGGTAGGAAGGAAGGGGGAAGCAGGAAGCAGAAAAGACGCAGCAAGGGCGTATAGGGCTAAGAGACGACGATGGGGCGCCAAGATATTGCACAGCGAGAGCTAGCTTCTCCTCCTCCCGCTCCATCTTTATTCAGAAGATCGGATTGAGCACCAGACGCTCCTCAGCTTCCCCCAGAGTGCGGCGGCGACGAGGCAGCGGCGGGGTTAGTGAGGTACGCGGTGCGCGGGTAGAAGCCGCCCACAGCGGTGGGATGCCAATCCTGTCCTGGGCCTTGACCGACCGCAGCGTTCCCCCACAGCGCCCCAGGCGCCTGTCCGCGGCCGCCGCCAATCGCGCCATTGAACGCCGCCGCAGATCCAGGGGCACCCCACGGCGCAGGCGCCCCTCGCCCCGCCGATCCAGGTGCGCCCCAGCTCTGCCCAACGGCGCCACCGCTGCCTATCCGGCGCGAGGCAGGCACGACCTCGTCGTCGTCCGCAAGGAGCGCCGCCGAACCCAACACGCCTTTCGGACTGGGCGAGCGGCGTGCGGGGGACGCGGAACCCGAGCCGCTGCCGCTGTTGTCCGCAGCGTGGGCGGGGCGGGCGATGGGCGACGGGCGTCCGATGGGTCCGAGGTCGCCCATGAGCGACGCGCGGCGACCGGAGCCAGGCGCGAGTTTGGGAGGAGGACCGATGGGTGCGGGCGTGGGCGCATGGGGGAGCGACGCCGAGGCGGGTATCCCGCGATGGAACGAGGTGCTTGGGCTAGGGTCAAAGTTGACGTTGCCCATGCTTGCAGACGGCGTGAACCCGCGCGGCGACGCAGCCATGCCCTGCTGTTGCTGCTGCTGTAGCTGCTGTTGTTGCTGCGCAAGCTGAAGAGACGACGGGCCCGGCCCAAAGCCATACGGCACTGGCACGAAACCACTGCGGGGCGACATCGGCTGCTGCTGCGTGGCATACATGGGCGTCGGCGGCATGTGCTGCTGCATCTGCGGCGTGAGAGGCGTTTGCGGCTGCGAGTGCGGGTGAGACATCGAGAGCGAGTGCGCGTGGAGGGGCGGTACGGCGCGAGGCTGCTGGTGCTGATGCGGGGGCGACATGTGGCGCGCAGCGTTGTTGGCGGGCGAGACGAGCTGGATGGGCGCTGACGGCGCAGCGACGGGGATGGGAATGGGAGCCGCCTTGTTGAGGATCTTCTTGGGCTGCGCGGCACTCCCATTGGCCATGGGTACAGCGCGCTGGCTCGATCCCGAGGCAGTGGCATTCGCACTCGGACCTGCGTTTGCGTTCCGCGGGGGCACAGGAGACGTGACCGCGGCGCGCGCATTGCTCGCGTTCTTGGCTGCGGCCGCGGCGCGCTGTTGTTGCTGCTGCTGTTGCTGTAGCTGCTGCGCCGCCAGTGCCTTCTCCGCCTTCTCTTTCGCCTCCTTTTCCTCCTTCTCCTTCACAGCCTTCTTGCGTTCGCGCTCCTTCTCCTCCCTCTCCTTCGCCGCCGCCAACTGACTCGCACGCTCCTTGGCCGCCCGTGCTTCGCGCTCCTCCCGAGCCTTGCGCTCGCGCTCCTCACGGTCCCGCCGCTCCGCCTTCCCGCGCTCCTCCTTCTCGCGCTTCTTCTTCTCGCGCTCCGCCTCCTTCTCCTTCTCCTCCGCCAGACGCTTCCTCCTCTCCTCCTCCTTGCGCGCCTTCTCCTCCTCCTGCGCCTTGCGCACGGTCTCGCGCCTAACGCGCTCCTCCTCACGGCGCTTGCGCTGCTCCTCCTCCGCCGCAGCCTGCTTGGCCTTGACCGCAGCCTCCTCCGCCGCCTTCTCAGCAGCCTTCTGCGCTTCCTTCTCCTCCTTCGCCTGTTTTTGCTGCCTTGAAGAGCAACAAATCCAAATCAGCACCGCCTTCCCGTCGACTCGAAGCAAAGGTCGTGGACGTACCGCTTCTTATCCTTCTTCTTCTGGTTCTGCGTCTGCTTCTTGGCCTCCTTCTCCCGCTCCCGCTCGTCCTCGTCCTCGAGCTCACGCAGAAGTTGCAGCTGGCGCTCCTGCGCGACGCGCTCGCGGTACGCCTGCAGCACGCGCTGCTCGAACATGCGCGCCGCAAAGATGCTGAACATGCGCTTGCCCTCCTCCATTTTTTGCTCCTCCGTCATGACCTACGAAGCGGCAAGACATGTCAGTAAGGCCTGGTCAAGGAGGGGCGGGAGGGAACGTAAGGAGTCGGGAACATGACCACAGTGTCAAGAATCTCGAGCGCTAGCGCCAGTGCCAGCTACCTGACGACCGTAGCCGTCTCTCTTTTAGCATCTCCCAACGGCCGCTGCAAGCCTCCGAAGATAAAAAGAGTTCGACATCTGGCTTCTCCTCGCAGCCCACCAGCGCACACCGAGGACAAGAAGCCGATCGGCGCCCAAGGGCTCCAAGAACGAAGACGACCCAAGAAAGCAAGAAACCAGAAACCCACCTCCTCCCCGCCATCATCCTCATCCTCCTCGTCCTCCCCGCTCTCGCCATCGTCGTCCCTAGAAACACGGTATGCTCAGTCCATTTTCTCGCAAAAAGAGATAAAGAGATGGAAACGCACCCACTCTCCCCCTCGCTCTCCTCCTCCTCCCCTTCGCTCTCCTCGTCCCCCTCCGCGTCCGACGACGCGTCGCCGTCCCCGTCGAGCGACGCGGATGAGGCAGAGTCGTCCTGGAGAAAGATAAATGGCGGTCAGCAAAACTTCGGAAAGGAGGCAGGAGGAGGAAGGGTAGTATAACGAAACGAAACGCATGGCAAGCCAAGAGCGAAGAGGAGGAAAGAAACGAAACAAAGGAAAGAAACACACCTCATCCCCAGACACACCCCCCGCCGCCTCCTCCTCGCGCGCCAGTCGGCGTTCCGCCTGTAAAAAAAAAGGAAAAAGGTCGTCAGCGTTTGATCTTTTGAAGGTGAAGGAAGGAAGGAGGAGGGAAAGGGGGGGGAAAACAACGGAGCACGACCCCCGCGCATGGATCGCAAGGTGAGAACCACAAGCGCCGAGGAACCAAGAGGAGGGAAACCCCATCGTCTCCGAGTGCCAAACCGAGTCGTCGCGCGAAACCCAGTGAAAACGACAGCTCGAGTCTCGTGGAGCACATCGTCGCAAAACCAATACCCCCGTCGCAGCACCACAAGCCAGCGCAGAAGAAAGACGCAAAAAAAACGCACCAACTGCTCCATCATCTCCAAAAACTTGCGCCCGTCGTTCTTGAGCAGGTCGTCCGCGACGGTGAGGATGCTTGTCGGGCCTGCGCGAGCGAAGGGTTAGCGAGGGTAAGTGCAAGGCGAAAAAAAAAAAACACCATCGATCGGTGTAAAAGAAAAAGAGGGAAAAGTATCGGTAAAAAAAAATGAGGAAGAAACGAAACGAAGGAATGTAGATATGTAGGAACGGACAGCGAGCAAAGGGGAGGGAATGCCGACGCCGAGACCAATGCCGACACCAGGCACGCACGCGACACGTGGCGGGTCGCCGCGGGGACCAAAATAAAAATAGAGTGCGTGCGTGTGCGTGTGCCAGGTAGAGATAGGATGGAATGGCGCATGATAGATAGGATACGTGGATGGGGTGGGATCGAGGGATGGATGGATGCGAAAGAAAAGAATGTAAAAGTCGGAAAAAACGGAGCCCAAAAAAAAAATCGAAAAAAAGCCCGAAGCCGAAAGAAAGTCGTCGCAAGAAACAAAAGCACTCACCCCCAACGCCTGCCCCAACCGCCGCAGTAATCTTGCCCTTCATATCCACCCCTCCTCCCCCTCCCCCTCCTCTCCCAGGCGCACCACCCCTCCACCTGGTGGACCACCCCGTCCAGGCGCCCCGCCCCTTCCAGGCGGCCCACCTCTGAGACCGCCCCGTACAGCCGTCTGCGCCTGCTGCCTCGGCACCGCAGCAACCGGCGCAGCCGCCGGCGGCCTCTCATCCTCCTCCTCCAAGTCATCCTCCTCCTCCAGGTCGTCGTCCAAATCCTCCTCCTCCTCAAGCTCGTCCTCGGGGTCGAGATCATCGTCCTCGGGGTCGTCGTCGAGGTCGTCTTCGTCCTGGCTCGGGCTCGGCCTCCTCGTACACGTCGTCGTCCGGGTCCCCAGCTGCGCCCCCGCCGACGTTGCCCCCGGACGCAGGTGGTGCCCGCGCACCGGCGCCCTTACGCCTCCGCCTCGCGCGTCCGATTCTTCCCCCTCCCCACCCCGCCATTCACGTTGTTGCTGTTATTGTTGTTTGCGTTGTTGTTGGTGTTGTTAACCTGCGGATGCACAGGCACAGGCAAATGCCCCGTACTCGCCACCACAGGCGCCATACCGATCCACCTCGACGCTGCCAGGAAACGGTCCGGGGCCAGGCGGCGGGGGGAGCCGCTTGTCGACGTTGGCGGAGGAGAGGGAGGAGAGGTATTGTTGCTGGTAGAGCGCGTATTGCTCGAGGTCTTCGTAGTACGCGTCGTAGAGGACTTGGAGCTCGTCTTCGATGGCCGTGCTGGGTGAGGTGGCGTTAGGATCGTATCGTAGCCACTGGTACAAGGAGGAGGGAAGGGGAAGGGAACACGCAAGGAGGAGGAGGGGAGAGGATGGAGGAAGAGGCAAGGGAGGGACGGAGAGGCAAGACGACTAACCGCTTCCTGCCACACACCGCACACGAACACGAATGCTTCTGCTCCTCCTTCATCTTCCTCAACACCGTATCCTTCTCCACCCTCACCAAATCCCGCCTCTCATCCTCCGCCAACGCCAACCAAAAGTCGCGGATGCGCTCAGCGCTCCTCGCTGCTGCTCGTGCTCCAGATCTTTGCGTTCGTCGCATTCGCATTATTCGCACTCGCACCCGCGGCGGGTGCAGCGCCGGGCTTCTTCGGCGCCCCTGCGCTGGGGGTGGCGTCGGGCGGGTAGGCGCCGGCGTTTGCGTTTGGGTTGTTGTTGGTGACGGGTGCCTTTGCGGCGGCGCGGGCGCTGCGCGGGGCGGGGGGCGCCTGCTGCGGCTGCTGCTGGGTGTACGCCATCGGCTTCTTCCCGATGCTCACGCTCGACGGCGGCGGGGGTGGCTGCGGCGGCGCCATCCGTGTGCTGCTGCTGCTGCGATGAGTCTCTTTGTGGATTGTCGTAGACGACGCTGAAAAGTGTTGGTCAGCATTTGATCGCGGAGTTTGAATGGGTAAATAGCCCGTAAAATAATCGAGTATTTAAATACGGGAATATTGGCAAAGGACGCACCGTCGCCTGGGACGAGCGCTTTGGCCGCCTCGCGCATCCGGCTCGCAAACTCGGCGTCGTCCGCGTCGACGAAGCTCCGCACGCGCTCCGGCAGCGCGCGCCAGTACGCCGCGTCCGCCCCGCCACCGCCCTTCCCAAGCTTAGTGCCAGTGCCAGTGCCAGGCTCGAGCCCGACGCCGCCCAGCAGCTCCTCCTCCTCCTCCGACCCGCCCCCGAGGCTCCGATACAGCTCCTTCGCCGTCGCGAGCAGCTCGTTCGTCGCCGCCAGCGCCGCGGCCGTCAGCTCCGACTCGGGGTCGACGCTCTCCCCCGCAGCTGCTGCCGCCGCGTCCGCGCGCTCGTCCTCCTCCAGGGCGCGCATCGTCTTCTCCGCGCTGCGCGCTGTGTCCGCGAGCCGCGCGCGCATGAGGGCGTCAGCACTCGGCGCGGCTTTTTGCTTCTGCTTTTGTTTCTCGGTCGGGGTGGGGGTGAGGCGGCCACCGTTGGGTGTCGGGGTGGTGCGACCGCCCGGCGTAGGCGTCGTTTGTGTCTGCGTCTGCGCTTGATTCGCCGACTTGCGCTGCTGCTTTCCGTTCTTCCCCATCCTTCTTCGTTCTTCTTCGTCTTTTTACTGTCCACAGCTCGTCAAGACTCTTCCCGACGCCACACCAAGCTCGCTACGCACCTCTGCTGTACAGCACAGCGCGCACCGCCTTTCTGCGCTCCTCGTCTGGTTCCTTTGCTCTGCTCTTGTTTGTTGTGTCCGAGTGTCTTCTTGTGCCAGGCTGGGTGTATGTGGAAGTGGTCGATGTGGATTTGGATAGACGCGCTCGTCGACGCGTTCGGTCAACACCGCCAAACCAACGTAATGGGCGTTGCTCGGCTAATACGCATCAATTCCCTTATCTGATCTTATCTGCGTTCTGGTTCAACTGGCGCTCTCATTCTCTGCCTTCGCGGTCCACGGCGAATCCGCACATGGCTTCTGGGTCTCTCACCTTCCTTGGTTACCGTGTCGCCTGGAACTCTCTGGTGCACGATCAACACAAATAACACAAACCAGCGCATTTATTGCAGTCGGAACGGGAGAAAAGCGAAAAAAACAGCGGGAGATCCGAGTTCATTTCAAAGCATTCGGATGAATCCTGCCATCCTCAATCTGAACGGCCACTGCCCGCGACCCGACCACTGACCTCGTGGTCGACTTGGACCTGTCTGTCCGAGTCTGCTTTGGGCCGTCTCCGCCGTCAACGAGAACAACACTTGAGACTGTTCAGTTGCAGCGTTGCATCGCCCGCTCAAAAGGAACCATTCAACCCTTACGGGTAAGACTCCTTGGCTTTTAATGGCAGCGACTCAAGCTTTATTTATCCCGGCCGGCAGGGAAGGCGGTTTATGTCTCAAGGGCCGATATGTACACACAACTTTATGCACGGTTCGGCCGAGTCCTCCTCCCTTCTCTGGCCTCGCGGTCGACTTGGATACTGCCTTGCAAGTTCTTCCTTCTCTGGACCCTCTTGAGTCCCTGCCATCGAAGCACGCAAGCCTCCCTCCCCTTGGTTATTCGCCCTCAATCACGCCCTCTGATTTTGGATAATATACATTAATTTCCAGTCTTATTCTACTTACTTATTCATATCCAATAAATATCCATTTGCTCTATATATGCCTCCCCCAGTCCATTCTCAGTGCGAGACACAGATTCGAACCTGCTGCAGCTGGTGCGCGGCTGCTTAGATGTCCAAAAGGAGAGCGTCTGAGGCATGGCGATTGCATGGAGGTCGGCTGGGGTCGGGTCGGATCAGGCCCAACCAGACTCGACCCAACCAAGAGGCGGTGCTGCCGAGGGAAAGGTGTTCAATCTGTTCAATCGCGGTGGTCGTCTTTTCCCGATTTAACACCTTTCCTGTCCCGATTGAACGCCTTTCCCTCGGAGGCCTGGCCTCTGTCCCTTACGCGGCTCTAGAGTCTATCCAATCGTTAGATGTCTCCTGCCGATATCGTACCACCAAAAAAAGGAAGAAAAAAGAGGCGGTGCTGCACGTGCCTGGTCGGGTCGCGTCGCGTCTGAGCCACTTTAACTTTGAGTTTTCCAAATCAAGACGTCTACTACTGATCGGTAGAGCTCGTCCAATGTCCCATTCCCCTATATCCAGACGACACCGTCCACTAGACTATGAATACCTGAGCCCAGTTTGGTCTCTGGGACACCTGTGCTCAACCTGTGCTAACATCTCTCGACTCAAAAAACAAATCAACACGGATGGCTTATTGCTTTTTGTAGGGTTTCAAATTGTGGTTTGAGTCAATCCCTGGGGCATGGGATACAGGAGAGCTGTTTCCTCAGGTATGAGGGCTGATAAGTCGTGTCGAAGTACTGTACTATTAAATTCAATTCGGCAGTCACGCGTCACGGGGGGGCCTGACCCGCCGAAATTCGAACGTTGGTCACGCCTCACTGGGGCTCTTGACGAACCTGCGGGGAGTCACGGTAGGTTAAAATTTTGAGTTGACACCGGTCGGAAGATCCAAGTTTTTCACCGGTATTTACGGTGGAAACTCTGGATAATTCTTTAGCAATTTTTCACACCAAACTTAGGTGAAAAATTCAAAAGATTTTCACTGCTTTTCCGGCAGAAGGTGAAAAACTCAAAAGAAAGCTAGAAAACGGTGAAAATGTTTTGAATTCTTCACCAACTTTTTCAGAGAAAAATTACTGAAAAATAACCCACAGTTTTCACTGAAAATGGTGATGAAAAATTTGGATCTCCCAACCAGTGTGAAAACTGAGAAAAATGAAAATTTCTCCCCTGTTGGTGCATTTTTTACCCGTGCGGAAGTGCATAACACTTTAAATCCCCCAATACTGTGTTCTGGGTCACAGAAAGACCAAAATCGACCCAAAAAGCAAACCAAAGTGAGAATCCGGGCTGAAGTACTCTTGATGTTGCATCTGGCTTTGAAAATGCTTCTCCCCTGCTTCCTAGAGCTGCCATTCCACACCGCTGGCCTATATGATTTGCCAGACCAACTTCCTGCAGGTGCCGAAAATTTTGCGCTTGTCACGGAGGTCGGGGGCGCCTGACGAACTGCCGAACTCAAACTTTCGGTCACGCGTCACCCCCCCTGCCGAATTGATTTTAATAGTACAGTAAGTTATCAGCTGACGATTGGTGTTTCTTTTCATCAATGTAGGTACTCTAACTTCTCCCCGCCGTCTTCAACCCTCAAAAGATAGTGCACATCTTTTCTAGCCCCCTGGGTGCGACTTGTGACTCGTATTAATGCTACTGGTCGTCGGGCTTTCAATCTCGAAAGAAATCTAAACGATACCTTTAACTCTGGATGAAACCACCGGTCATTTATTCATTTCCACTGGGACTATCAGTCGTCAGTTAATGTGCACTGCGTATGGCTCGTGCGGGGGCCAGCACGCCGGCGCTGCCCGAGGAAGGTCGCAGATCGTTTGGAATTGAACCGTGGGAATTGCTCGGGCATCTCGGCGTTGTTCGATTCCGCCCGGCGGCGTGCTTTGAAAGGGATCTGCACTTCTTTATCTCGTCAAACTAGGAGGGCTATTTGAAAAACTCCTTGAGGCAGTTTACCAGCTTGAATTGCAATATATAACATGTTTGAGGAGATTTGTTGAAGATTGAGCCGCCAGGTTGAACGTCGCTGGAACCTCGCTTCGCGGAGGAACTAGTATTTGTGGGGAGGACTTGAAGTCTGCAAATAGTTCATATGATTTTCCACAGGGTACCAGAGCATGGGTGCGGTCGGGTCGGGTCGGGTCGGGTCGCGCCCGCCCAACCTCCCCAAAAACCCATTAGGGTGGGCATCACTTCTTTCCATATATGTGCGCGAAAGCTGTATGAAACCGCATTAGAGTGGGCATCATTTCTTTCCATATATGTGCGCGAAAGCTGTATGAAAACCCATTAGAGTGGGCATCATTTCTTTCCATATATGTGCGCGAAAGGTGTATGAGAACTCATTAGGGTGGGCATCATTTCTTTCCATATACGTGCGCGAAAGGTGTATGGAAAACGGGCATCATTTCTTCGCCGTCAGCATGGCCCTGCCGTCAGCTAAGTAGTGGCAGACCCTCAAATAGGCGGCAAATAGGCGTAAATCGTTTTCCCTCCTCCCCCAATATGTCCGACGCAGTAGTGGCCACCTTTATTCTCTGGATAATCTCCCCAGTCATTGGCAACACTCTACGTTACATCATCTTGGCCTTTCTACTAGCCCTCTTTTTTTTGTTCGCCGCCTACTGTCAAACTCCGTCCCACAAGCTCGTCATACTGCGATGCGCGATCAAACTTACCGAAGACACTCTGGTACGCGCGTTGGTAGAGTGCTTGAGGGACCATCGGAATTTGCAGCTGCTGTCGGAATCGCTGATGCAGTACGTTGCCCCCGTTTTTGACGCGCCGCGATAAATAACTTCGGAATTACAGGGCAAAAATGTCAGTTTGCGATATCCAGACTCAACTGTTAAACATCAGCGGTCTCGAAACGTGGAAGGAGTACGTTCAGGCCGTGTGGGGAGTTCTCAGGAGCATTTCCGAATGCGCGAAGAAGGTGGAACAAATTCGCGTATCGGTCTTGGTGAGCAGAAATTCATTTTTGGTTGAATCAAGGTTCAATCTGGAAAATAATCTCGGTCAGCGCATCGTGGAAGCCGAACACAAGTATAAATTACAGAGGGCCTCGGAAGAGACCCGCGCAATTATCCACGGCAATGATTTTCGGGCAGCGGGTAGGGTCATCGCAAGACGGCGAAATTTGGTTTCCTGACATAATTCTCAGAGGGGCCCGTGCAAGAAGACGGCTTACGACGCCGTGCTGTTGCGGCTCCCGACGTTCTGCCTGTGTTCTTCAAGTGAGTAAAACTTCAAGGCAAACACACCAACTCACCTTGTCGATATCCAGCACGTAACAGATCACCCATCCTAAGTCCATCCGCAACCGTTTAGAATGCTCTGAAGTGCTTTCCCGTTGTTTTCTTTCGCTTTGTTAGAACTCTTCTCGTTTCGCTATCCGTGGTTTCCTTAAGTAGTCTAGCATCTTGTATCGTTCTGGATGTATGGTACTGTGATCATTGCGCTATTTGTGGCTTCTTTTAGTTCACGGTAGATCCGGGTGCAGGGGGAAACAGAGTTCAAGGCGGCATAAGCATGGCTCCAGACTGTTCAAGGCAGGACCTAAGTCTACCGCGAGACCAAGACCACGAGAAGGAGAGCACTCAGCCAACCGTTGACTCAAATCCGCGAACAAAGCTTTGTGTGTCGGGTTTTGCCGTCGCGACCGGTGGGATAATTTTGAGTTGCTGCCATTCCCTGCCCGCGAACTGGACATCTTGAATCTCGACCAGGTTGCTCGCAATTAGCAGGGGAAGGGCTGAATGTACTTGATTTCTTTTGAGCGTGCGAGACTGTGCGAGAGCACTGTGGTAGTCGCGAGTTAGCTGCGAGAGTCGTCGACAGTGGAGACGAAGATCAATGCGATGTGGCGACGGAGAGAGTGCACCCGGAGAAGGCAGAGTCCACCGCTCAGAACGGGAGCGGTCGCGGACAGTGGTCGTCGTTCAGTTGAAGGTCGGTTGAAGGGCGTGGCAAAATCACGGCATGACAACAGTGATCTCCCAACACGGAACTTTGTTCCGGCTGCTCCTTTCTTCTTACCGCCACTCGTCGCGACAAACGGTGTGAAGTTCGAACTCCATCATCACACAGCGCGTCAAAGTTCGGATGCTCCTCCCCGCAAGCCTCCTCGACGATATTGCTGCTAAGGAGAACTCGAATTCGAGTACTTAGGTCGCACTCGGAAAATCTCGGAGAGTCGGATCCAACTCGGCCAGCGCTCGAGTCTGCCCTTTATAGTCTTGAAGTCTACGCTGAACGGCGGCCACTGAACCGCGACCGCTCCCGATCTACCTCGCGGTGGACTTGGACAAGCTCTCTGTTCCCGACGGTACTACGGAGTCTGCTCGGGTCTTTGCTTGGCCTCGCAGTCGACCTCGTTCCTGCCTTGAACCTTCTATGGCAATGCTCACCCTGCCTGTAACTCTGTTCCGGCCGGCATCATCCACTATTCACGAAAACAAAACAAACCAGCGCAATATTGCAGTACTATACATTCAGGACGATACAAGAGCATAGACTGACTACCTAGGGATCTCAGAGATAGCAAACAAGGAGCATTTAAGCAAAACGAAGAAACCAGTGCGGAATCTGGTTCCACGTCAAAGCATTTCAATCAGTTGCGGGTAGCCAAATGGCCACTATTCCCTACTGGATATGACAGTGTGAGTTGATGCACATGTCCCCCGACTCCAGACCTCACTTGAAGAAAGCAGGCAGAGCGCCGGGAGCGGGATGGGTAACACGGCGTCGCAGCAAATCTTCTCGCGTGTCCATGTCACCACCCTCTAGGGATCATGTCAGTGCACAAATTCCGTCTCGAACTTGCGAGGAGCTTACGCGTGGCGCAGAAATTGTTCCCATCGCACGGGTCTCCTCCGAGACCTTCTGCAATTCATACTGGCGTTCTGCTTCCACGATGCACTGACCCAGATAGTTTTCAGATGGAACCGGAAAAAACAATTGAACCTGCGCACCAAGACCGACAGACGAATCTCTTCCACCGTCTTCGCACACTTGGCAATGCTGCGGCGAATTCTCAGAGGGTTTGGAGGTATTCCGTCCACGTTTCAAGGGTCTTGCTGTTCAACAACCGAGTTCGGATGTCGCAAACTGATATTTCTACTCTATCATTCCAGGTTCAAGTCAACATCTAGCCATGTCACGAAAATATGACCATGGCGACGTACCCAACAGAGACTCTCGTACATTCGCTGGTGCTCGTATTGGCAGACTTCTATCTGGAAGCGAACACAAGCAGTGACGGTCCCGCGCGGTCACTTGCAGCCGTTTGAAATTGCAGGTCTAAAAATTCCTCGTCAAGGTGAGCCACCGTACCGTGTACGGTTACGGCCGTAATCTAAGATGTCACCACAGGACCACATGGCCAGGTTAGCCAACAGTACCGAAGCAATGGCGGACTTTTCTGCCGTTCGATCGCAGGTCCACCATAAATTTCCCCTTCAGACTTCGTTCGAATCGCTGAGGGACTCTCGGGCTCGTCCATGACATCGTCTTCCTTCACATCCACTACGTCACCCTCCACTTCTACTTCACCGATTCAAACTGCGACTTCTGGAGCCTCGGGAGGGAGCAGCAATCTTGCCGCACTGGACGAGACTGGACGCCGCAGATTGCCTTGAAAAACCCAGCTTCCTCGTTCGGGAAATATGGGCCCGTTCTGCTCGCTCTCCTGGGCAGGAGCCTTGCCCTTCTTGTAGTGCTGTTGTACCTAGCAATCTGGAACCTTTTGAGATCCAAGGAAGGCACCGGAGGTGGTAGATGTGCGTGTCAAGCTGAGAGAAGACATCGAGTAGTCTGCTTGACTTTTCATTCAACTATTTACGTTCAAATGTGTTCTTGTCGCATGGTGAGATGTCCCCGGGTAATGACTTGTCCTACCCCAGGGGGGGAACAAAACTCGACGGCCCTTGGTTAAAGTTCAACTCGGAATGTTCCGGTTACTCCTTATGGAAGCAGCCATCACTTTTACCATCAACTCCCTGTCCGCAGCCAACTTGTGCGCGCCGCTCAAACTCTCCCGACCTTTTCGAGCCCAGATATAAACAATCCGTCGTTACACAGGCGCACAATCTGCCTGGAATCTATGCGACGGCGTCAAGGGCCGGATCCCTCGGAACTGTCGCGGCTGCGAGGGAAAAGCGCCCGCGAGTCGCCGAAGCGCAGGTGCTCGTAAAGCAACAGATCGTCCCGCTGTGATTGCAGGCCACGTCTTCGGGTCCCCGACGCATCCGATCGCCTTTGACTCACGGTTACAGACCTGGGAGGGCTTCAAGTTTGGAATCTCAGCGACTTGAGCTCGCTATCCTCCGAGTCGGCCGCGACGGCGTTTGGCTCGAAGTTGAAAGGCCGATATCTCTTCCCCTTGGCGCGGATGACAAACAAATCGCGAGGGTACTCTTTCATTCAATGCTTTTCCTCTTTGTGGACGACCGGCAAGCATGCGCAGCCCCCTTCACATCGTTATCGACTAACCATCCGTTCGACGCGGCAGGACCGAGAGGATTGCTACGCCTTCTGTTCAAACTGTGAGTAATTTCAAGTTCATTGTTTACCAGTTTACCTTGAGTTTACCTGACTCGGAGTCTCTTTACTTCAAGTTGTTTACATAATTTTACTGGAAGATCTTACTGGAAGATCTCAACTTGGGACCGCGCCCATAACACTCGAAGCTCGCTCGGAACTTGCTCGGAACTGATAAAAACTCTCCACGCCATCGGCTTGCTGAACGCGCGTCGCTTCAACGGTGATGCCGGGCTATCGTTGAAGCGCACATGATGGCGGGCAATCCTTGACTAGGGTTTGATGCCACGGTTAAAAAGGCAATTGAACTTCACCTTCGAAAGGTCTCCGTCTTTCTTCGTCGGCCACACCACCACCGAAGCCTTAGATCCCTGCTTTCCCGACGAAGGGTGGTCATGAATACTCGCGCTGGCAAGACGGAAGAGGGGTCCGAGAGCGTCACGGTGCGAGCGACTGGCTCGGTAGAAGCAGTGTCTGCGGGGGAGACCAAAGCGGAGGCGCCGACGTTTCCTGAGGGCGGGGTACGCGCGTGGGCGACTGTTGCTGGAGCGTGCGTATGTTGCGCAGTTGCGAGGATTTTGACTCAAGTCTTTGCCCGCAGTTTTCTGGTTCAATTCTGTGGCTTTGGGTACGTGGGGATATTTTTGCTTCCCGTCGCATTCTTAAGCCATACCTCAGGTATACGACGTCGTATGGCGTCTACCAAGGTCTCACCTGTCAAGTCTGACGTGAAGACGCAACGCTAACCTCTGAGACTAGATTACTACACCCGAACCTACTTGACTCAATCGTCATCCTCGGCCATCTCGTAAGTTGTGTCTCCTGCACTGAACCGGTCATGAACTCACCCCATCCCAGATGGATTGGAAGTATCAACGCCTTCATCATAATCGGAGGGGGGATTGTCTCTGGCCGTCTATCTGACCGAGGGTACTTGTGCGTATTCTCTCCCTCAGGACCGTGATGCACTCCCTCTTTCTGATCCCTGGTAGTTATCCCCTCAGATATTTTGGCGCCTTTCTCCAGTGCTTTAGTCTATTCATGCTCTCCTTATGCAAAGAAGCTCAACTGTGGCAGGTTGGAGCTCCCTCCTGCGCGCAACAACATCCGACTCACCAGACATCTAGATATTCCTCGCGCAAGGTCTGGGTCTCGGAATTGGTGGCGGGGCGGTGTACATCCCCAGTGTGGTAGTAGTCTCACACTACTTCCAAAAACGCCGCGCCCTCGCGATGTCCCTCGTCGCATCCGGCTCCTCCCTCGGCGCGGTGATGCACCCCATCATGCTCAACAACACTTTCCAAAGTCTTGGTTTCGCAAACGCCGTGCGCGCGAGTGCGGGCCTCGTCACTGGCCTGCTCATCATCGCGAGCCTGCTGATGCGTCCACGGCTTCCGCCCGCGGCGATGCATCCACCGTTTTGGAAATCCCTACCACGGTTCGCGCGTGATACGCCGTTCCTGTATGCTGTCGCGGCGTGCGTGTAATCCTCCGCCGTCCGGTCTCAAGCTAACCGCACCCCGCAATAGAATCTCTTGGTATACCACCGGATTCTACTTCCCGATCTTCTACCTCCAGCTCGACGCCGTTACACATGGAATCAGCCAGAAGCTGTCCTTCTACTCGGTCAGTCTCTTCTAGACGTCACCCCCGCTCATCTCTCAACTCACTCTGTCCCAGCTCGTGATCCTGAACGGCTCGAGTTTCGTGGGGCGTCTTGCTCCAGGCTTCTTCGCAAGGCGGTTCGGGGTAGCGAACATGGCTACTATCGCCTCCGGCGTGGGCGCAGTGCTCATCCTCTGCATGATCTCTCTCAAAACCATCGCGAGCGTCGTCGTTATCGGGATCATTTATGGATTTACTGCGGGCGTTTGTGCGTTTCACCGCCACTCTTTCATATCCTTGCGGTCTGACACCCGCTCAGTCGTCACACTAATGGCGCCCCTCCTGGCGATCCTCACCGACAATATAGGCGAACTTGGGTGAGTTTCTGAGGGAAATCGAGCCTTGCGTTATCCCATTTGAATCTCTCGCGCAGCCTTCGTATGGGCATCGCCTACGGATTTGTGGGTATAGGTGGTCTAATTGGTAAGACGGTCACCCTCACTCACTCCGGCTTGTTCTTGTCCCTCACCTCCCGCACCAGGTCCACCGATAAATGGTGCCCTGCTCACTTCCAAATTTGTGTGGTGGCGTCCAGCACTCTTCAGTGGCGTGCGTAATTCTTGGCCAGCTCTCTCCTTCGTCACAGCTCACCGTGGATGGCTCACAGGTGATGTGCTCTGTCGGATTCGCGTTCTTTGTCGCCACCCTTCTCACACACCGGCGGAAGGTGCGCGCCAAAGCGGTCCAAGCTGATACAAAGGAGAAGGAAAACGCGTAGTAATGTTCATACTTCGCCGTGTTAAGTCCCTTCGTAGTGGGCAATATTAGATCGTCGACTTAGAAGTGTACATCTTAATATTTGATGTGGCCAGACTAGACATTAGCGCGCAGGTGGACTTGAGCTTTTCATTCTTCAGCCTGCTTACTGAATGCTAAGGCCGAGGATGATCCCGTGTGAAAGATAACATTTGTGTTCCAGGCTATATATGAAGAAATGGCGAGCTTTACTCCGCAACTCATTGTCGGGATTGCCCTCACACTAAGTAAGTAAAAGCTCCGGCCGCGCAGTCACCTCCTCCCCCACCTCGCGACACACATCCACCAGCACCTCCCCCAGTACCTCGAAATCCGACACCTCAGTCCAAATCTGCGCGCTACACCGCATCCACCACGCGCCGTTGTGCCAGAACGCAGTCGCGCTGACCACCTCGGTGCGGTTGGTCGGCACGAGCATTTTTTGATCGAACAGCGCCTTCACCGCCGCGGAGGGGCCCGCGACGTGTGGTGGGACGGGAATTTGGACGTTTACCTGCCCGGCAAAATGATTATAATAAGTGATTGAAGTTGGGAAGACGGGGAGGGAGCCGCCTACCATATTGGGCGTGAATTCCCCCGGGCCGCTCTCGTCCATGACGCGAGTTCCCAAGAGCGCAGCGAGGCGCGCGCCGCCGCGTACCGCCATGTCGTGGCAGTAGCCGTTGATGGCGTGTTCTCCGCCGAGGTATTCGCGGAATTCCAGCGCTGCAGAAGAGATTGAGTTGTGAGTATCAATTAATTCATCTAATGCGGGAACGCACCGGCCGTGATGCTCAAGGGCGGCACGAAATCGATGGTGCCGGTCCCTGCAGTACATTCAGTCAGTCGAAGGGTGATGCGAGAGAATAGTTATGCGGACAGTTATACTGCTCGATAAAACTCTCGCCGGAGAATGCGCGGTCGGCGGGTGAGACGTAGAGCTTGGACGCGGGGAACGAGGATTTGACAATGCCTTGGTTCCTAAGTCCAATTGTAAATGAGAGGACTGCGGATTAATTTTTTTGAAGGAACCCTCACCGCTCGGCGACGAACATCACGGCGCATCCGCGTTTCGCAAAAAGCCACTTGTGGCCATTAGAGACCCAAAAATCTGGATCCGCCCGCCCCAGATTGATATTCAGCTCCTGGCCAATGGAGTGCGCGCCGTCGATAAGGCTGTACACATCCAGCTCCTTGCATACCTGCACGAGCTCCACCCAGGGCATGAGGGCGCCAGGGACGGAGACTACCGAGTCGATTATGGCGACGACCTTTTGGCCGGGGTGGCGGGGAAGCGACTGGAGGTGGACGCGGTAGGCGGCGATGATGGCGGCGTGCGAGGTAGGCCATTGGAGAACGAAGGTCGAGACGTTCGGGTGTCCGGGGCCGTCGTGCAGAACGCGGACGAGGCCGGCCACAGCGTTGTATGTGGTGCTGCCTGTCCGGGTCATAAGTATCTCAAGAAGATGAAATGAAACAATGCGCGTACAGGTAACGATAACATCGCTGGTGTTCCACTCAAAGGAGTGCATAATTGTGTTGATGGCGTGGCTTGCGTTCTGGACGAGGACGATCTCGTCCGTCTTCGCGCCGACGAACTGTGCGATTTGGGCACGGCATTTTGTGATGAGCGGGATCTGCTCGACGCGCACGAAGAGATCGGGGTTGGACTCGATGCGGCGAGTTAGCTTGTCGCCGGCCGCAAGGACGGGGAGGGGCAGAGAACCGAAGGAGCCTGCAGTTTATAGTTATTTCTTTGTGACATTGTCGCGCATACTGGAAGGAAGAGGACGAACCATGGTTGAGGTTTACATAGTCCTTGTTGAAAGCGAAGTATTTGAGCATCGCATGCCCAAAGGCCGGAGGAGGTTCAGAAAAGAGTTGGGTCATCGTGGAGCGGTGGAGAGAGAGTATGGCGACCTCGGACTCGACACAAGGTAAGACGGTCGGTCTTTTCATCAGCTGGATTGTCCAAATCATGATGGAACTTGAACGAACCTCAGATTAACATAACACAATGCCGGGCGCTACGCAGCCTTGCGGCGAGCACGAATAAGCACCAACGTCGTTAGTAACGAGCACTGTGGAGGTACATACAGTGATACACGGTCTATAGTTGAACCATCGGCAATGAAAAAGGCCGATATCCGGGATGGGCGTCGAACGCGCTCATGTGACGCCAACGCGTGTTTGACTGGGCCTCCGAAGTTTAGATATTTCATCGATTGGATTCAAATCCTGTAGGATGGTTAGACGTCCCTCATAACAGTCTCTCCTCGTGCAGAGCAGGAATCCCAATGACGTCTCGCAGTCGCCGTCGAATCATTTGAATAAGTAGGTTGAGTTCAGCAGGGACGTTCCATATACCAAAGAATTGCGCAGGCCTTTTTTCCTGTTGGTTGGTCCGCTTCTGGTTCCCCGGACTATTCCTGCTGCCGCCCGTTCTGGCCAATGGCCATTGCAGGCAAAATCGGAGGTCGAATCCTGGTCGATGTTTGACTGCCCGGTGCTCATGTTACTGTAAGCTCACCAGTAGCAAGACCAGGTTATACGTCAGAAAAAACCTGTAAATGAGGGAGCTCTGGCTAAGGTTCTTTCAATGCTCGACGTCGTGAAGGGTTAGTATTTTAGGTTGCACTCGGCAAACCTCGGATCAGCCCTTGTCACAATTGTGACTTCGCTCCTTCAATCTGGACCACGACGACTGCCCGCGACCGCTGTCTGTCTCTTTGGTTCTGGCCTCGCGCTCCGCTTAGGCTCTTAGCTCGGGACTCCGGAGGCTACTGGGCGTCTTCTCCCAGTCGCCCCAACCCTCTCGCCTCGATTTGCCCTCGACGAAAACAATCAAACAAAGGAAATTAGGGTTATCACGGTACTATACATCCAGAACGGTACATGGTAGGAGACTTCTAGGGAAACAACAGATAGCAAAACGAGGAGCATTCGAGCAAAGCACATAAACGGAACAGAAAGAGCATTTCACAACGATTGCGCCAATGCGGACGGGCGACCAATGGACGACGATTACGTGCTGGATATCGACAATGTGAGCTAGTGTGTGCTTGTCCTTCAGTTTTGCACTTACCTGAAGAACACAGGCAGGGCATCGGGAGCCGCAAGAGCATGGCGGCGTTGCAAGGCATCTCCTTGCACGTGACCCGCTAAGAATTATGTCAGGAAACCAAATTTTCCCGACTAATATTCCGCCTTACGCGCCGACCAAGGATTGTTCCCATCGATAATTGCGCGGGTCTCTTCCGACGTTCTCTGTAACTTGTACTTGCGTTCAGCTTCCACAATACACTGACCGGGAATATTTTCAGATTGAACCTCGATTGAACCAAAATTTCCTGCTCACCAGGACCGAGACGCGAATTTCTTCCACCTTCTTCGCGTACTTGGCCATGCTGTTGAGTATCTCCCGCACGGTTTGGAAGTATTCCTTCCATGTTTTGAGGGTGTTGATGTTCAACAGCTGAGTTCGGATGTCGCACACTGATATTTCTACACTGTAATTCTTGGAAGTCAGTCCTCGGTGGTAAGATATATGACCACAGCAACGTACTGGGTTAAGGAATCCGACAACGACTCCAACTCTATCCGATTCCTCAAGCATTCTGCCAATGCCCGTTTCAAAGTGTCCCTAGCAACCTGAATCGCGCGGTCCAGCAGAAAGAGCTTGTGGGTTGGCGTCTGGCAGTCGACCGCGACTGCGAATAACAAGACCAGGACAAGGGCCAGGATAATGTAACGGAGGGTGTTGCCGAGGACCGGGGATATTAGCCATAAAATCAAAGAGGCCATTATTGCAGCGGACATGGAAGTGAAAGGGCAGATGAAATGGCTGTGTTTTAGAATCTCGGCTATTTAAATCTAAGTTGAACAAGGGATTCGCCGGTTTTGAGTTGACACAAGGGCGTCGCCGGTTTTGGCACACCACTACGCCGTTGGCCGGTTTTGCCACACTGTAATCTACCTACCTACCTGTGGGGCCAAAACGCGGGTTTGCTCGAGTTTGGCTCAAGTTTTCGAAGGCTCCACTGAAAAATTCACAGCCCTTGTATTAGGTTATTATTTAAAAAAATGATTTTTCTGGCGAAGATTGAACAGAAAGAGATTCAGTGTGGAATTTTACGTTTTGAGTGTCCTGTTTGGATGGTCTCACGACATTTGAAGTGGGGTTGCTCCGAGTACACTGAGCACTCGCTGGGAATAGTAAGTTGACACCTCGTCGCATTTGATTGAATTCCAGCCGCATTTGTCGCCAAAGGGGCCAGCAAAATGGCTGTCGTGGCTCGGGATACTTGATCAGCTCCCCGACTAAAAGCTCGGCCTGCTCGACGCCAGAGTGGACGGGTCAGCACCTTTGTAACCTCAAGGATCATGTCTTCTGATATGGGGTGCGACCTCGCATAGCCCTAGCGTGCCATCCGCCATGGGTTTTCTTTCAGAACTTTGGGAACGTCTTGATAGATATTCGGACAATACACCTCGAAGCCTGCAGCGGGGAAAAAACAATGGTTAAGATGTACAAAGGCTGCAGTCGACTGTCCATATCGTTACCAATGGGGGCAGATTCATCCAAGAAAATCAGTTTCGCCCTTCTTGACCATCGCATCCAAACCTTCCGCAATCGGCGTCTCGCCGCCGACCATATCGATAGCGAGCCCTGCTGCATCCTCTCGGTCCACCAAGAGTGCCAAGACCGCGGCGACGTCGTCGCGCTACAGCACATATATCAGCCCGACAAAAAATCTTCATCGCGCTAATGAGAGTTCTGAACGCACGGAGATCGTAGTAGTCAGATGTGTCCGCCCAATAGCGGCCTTCCCGGTCCCAGGCTCGTTGTTGAGTCCCCCTGGGCGCAAGATCGTCCACTTGAACGCGTCGCGCTTGACGAGGTTCTTGTCCGCCTCGTACTTCCATTTCATGTACACCCCGAGGCGGCCGCGCATGCTCTTAGACACCTCGATGTCCGCCTCCGACTGCGGGATGATGAGATGAAATGAGAGGGCCGCTAGGAACGCGATGAGTTGGACGCACGTACATAGTGCGCTGGGATCTTCTCCGGGTCGCGGACGTCGATGCAGGACACCTGATAGACTCGAGCGTGAGACGGGCACGGTGAGCGTGAAAGCGCAAGGATTGCCGCCAACGCACGAGAATCAGACGCGGGCGGACGCCCTGCACGCCCTCGATCGCGTCGAACACTTTCACCGCGCCCTCGTAGTCCACGCTCTTCGTGCGCTCCTCCCCACCCTTGCCCCCGGCGCCGGCGCTAAAGTACACCACATCGGCGCCTGTGAACGCCGCGGTGAAGTCCGCCGCCGGTGAGTCTTCGAGGGAGAGCAGGAGCGGGGTGGCGGAGGCCGCCTTTATGTCGTCCTCGTGTGCTGCTGTGCGAATAACAGAGGTGACGCTGTGGGAGGGGCCCAGGAGACGCGCTAGACGGAGGGAAACCTACATACAACGCGTAAGTTGAACTGCTAGTTTTGGGAAGGGATCGACGCCGACATTTCCGTGGCCCCCGACGATGACAATTTTCTTGGACATTCGCGAATCGTGCGTTTAGAGTTTCAATGTGGTGGTCTAAAGCAAGTGAGGTTCGTAATCAGGGCCGGCGCGGCAACTCAATAAAGCCGGAAGGCGGCCGTCAATCGCCGAAGCGTGGTTCAACTTCTGCGCTCAATAAATTGCAAGTAATTGCAGTCAGGTAGCTAATGTCCAGTTTGTAAGTACGTGGTTGCAGGGATTGCAAGGATGGGTTCAAAACACAGTCAAGTCGCTCAATATCTATGATGTGAAGCCGGAGAACCAGATCTGGTTGAGGTTGCTGTTGTCCGCGGAGCAGTCCCACAATTGGATCTACATCCCAACCAGTTCAGCGCTCAGCATGCGTTGGAGGATACATACGAAGAAGCAAGCAAACTCACGGCATTCCCAGCGGTCGAGTTCCCACCAGTCAGGTCGAGGCACTTGTTCTTCCCGCTCCACACGATCTTGAGGCCGTCGCGCTTGAAGAGCTGGTTCGTGTTGCCCGCGGCGCAGGTCCAGATCTGGAGCTTGACGCCGTTGGCGGTCGACCCCCCGGGGACGTCGAGGCACTTGTTGGTGAAGGTCTTGAGCTGCGCAGTGAGCGGGGCGACGGGGGAGGTCCAGGTGATGTTGCCGGCGGGGAAGGTCGCCTGGAAGTCGGTCTTGTTCTGGCAGTCGACGATCGGCGACCTCGGCGCCGTCCGTGTCGGAGGCGGCGGCGAGGCAGTGGGACTCCGCTGCGGTAATGGGTGAGTGGTTCATTCAGAAGAACGGGGAAGACGGTAATTTACTGGGACTAATAGGCCCGCCAGGTAATTTCGGAGACTCTGCGGGGTATGCGATGAGCTGTGTGCGACTAGAGGACAACTGAACAGACTCACTCGATGTTGTCCGGGTTAGTACGCGCCGATCCACTTCTGGTTGCTGTTGTTGGTCGAGCAAGTGTAAATCTGGAGCTGGTTGCCGTCGGTGATTTTCCGTCGGTGAGGTCGATGCACTTGTTCGTGCCGCTCCACTGAAGCGTAAAGTCGTTCACGGAGATCCACTGCTGGTTCTTGTTGGCGGCATCGCAGGTCCAGATCTGGAGCTTCGTGCCGTCGGCGTTGACGCCGCCCACGACATCGATGCACTACGGCCGGGGTCAGATATCCGGAACTGAAATTCCAGGCAAGGGAGGACGCCGATTCAAGCGCACCTTGTTCCCGAAGACCTTGATAGGCTGGGGACCAGAATTCTGCTTCGTGAAGAACGAGAGGCTGAAGTCCTGGTTCGCGAGCGCTTCCGTGTTGCAGTCGTGAATGACGAGCGCCTCGCCATCAGCGTTTTCTGCGGCGCTAATGCAGCCCTGGATTCCTGCGCTAGCGACTGACAAAAAGTACTCAGTTTCGTCGCAAGTATTCCGGCCAAGGTGAAGCAAGCGTACACGCAGAGTTGCCGCTCTGGAGCTGAACGGCGGCGGCAGAGAGAGAGAAGGCCAAGAGAGTGGTAAGGAAAGTGGTGGACATGATGGTCAGAAAGAAAAATGAATCAAGGTCGTGTCCTCGCTGCTTTATAGGTCGTCGCGGCCTTGGATGCCCTTGTTTCGCGACGGCTCCTTCACCCCGTGACCCGGTAGATCCGCGATAGATCGGGTGTTTGGGGCAACTGAAACATCGTTACATTGTGCCAAGCCACAGCCGGATTCTGCCGGAGTCGTTCTCGTTCTCGATAATTCGAAACGGCACAAAATCCGAACTGACCAATTGTTGGGCCATTTTTCGGAGGCGCCAAAGTAATCGTTCAAGTCTTCGTCAGACCTTGCCCAAATTTTCCCTGCATGTGATCACGTCGCCTTCTGTCGCTATGAAAACAATATGAGACCGAGACAAACCCACTCGGCACATTTATGCTGTGCAACCAGGTTCGAATCCGAAAAGACTAAACTCCCATTTACCCGGTCAAGGTGAATGAGGGAAAGAGAGGGAAAGGCACTCACCACGATCGATCATTGTTGGCGGCCATAACGCGATGCCGAACTTACCCACGGTTGAAATGTTCAGTTACTTTCCAAAGGCGGGTTGTGCGGCCGAATTGTTTGTACGCCGTCCTCTCCTCAACAGATGTGGAGCTCCGCCATGATTCCCTGGCAATCAAATCACCGCAGAATGACCGGCGCCGAACTTGATAGTAGTTACCATCATGATAGGGACGACATTCCTTGAACCAGACCCACGTTGTGTGGCAGCTAGTGCACATGGGTACCTTCCACCTCATCTCTCATAGCGATCTTGGCTCACCACAATTAATGGCCTTTAGACTCTCCTCAACCGTCCAAACATCCCTCATCTTCGGCCAGTGCCAGCGCCGAGGCCGTAACGTGTCCAGCTCTCACTTTGCCTGTGGAACTCACCTCGGAAATATTTCTCCATTGCGCCTCGGTGTCCACTCTACCCCCTGACGCAAAGCTATGTAAGCCCATGGACAACCCGCCCTTTGTCCTCACCAGGATCTGCAGCGAGTGGAGGCTGATCGCGCTCTCGATGCCTGGCCTCTGGCGCGACGTACACCTTGAATTCCGTTCGAGTGGTCCTCGCGTCGGGCACATCAACGCGTGGTGGGTATCGTTCCTCGAGACGTGGCTCTCTCGTGCACAGAGCCAGCCACTGGGCATTACCATCTCGAACCTCAGTCACACCGACCCCAATCCGGCGTTCTTCGGACTCCTGGATTCCCATCGTCAGCGGTGGCAGAGTCTCGCCATCCATCTTGCCTTCAGTGCATTCCACCACTTCTCTGCAGACGACGCCCTTCCCATACTCGAGCGACTCAGAATCGGCGCCCACAACGTGCCCCGCAACGACGCCAACCCGATCACGGCGTTTCAGCGGGCCCCGCTGTTGCACCACGTCGTCTTGGGCGGCGGCCTCCGGCCCTCCCACTTTACCCTCCCATGGGCGCAACTCACCAACATCGAGCTCTCCGCCGCCCGGGCGGAGGATTGCGTAGAGTGCCTGCACCAAGCTCCCAGAATCACAACATGCACCTTCGAAATCCACGACCCCGGCTCACCCGCCTCCATCGCCCCAATCCCACCCCTCCTCCACCTGCGCTCGCTCACGCTCTCCGGTACATACCCCACCACGGTCCTGCACTTCGCCGCGATGCCCGCGCTCGAGAATCTGGACGTCGCGGGCAGGTCGTTGAACGCCGAGGACCTCTCGCGCATCAGCTTCTTTGCCTCGCGCTCTGAGTGCCAGCTGCGCGCCTTCCAACTGCACTTCATCTCCCACCCGCTCACAGCCGCGGCGCTCACCCTCCTGGAGACGCCCCCCTTCCGCGAGCTCGAGACGCTCGACCTCTCTGCGACCGAGGCAAAGACCATCATCACGTTCCTGCAGCGGCTCGATGATGATGACGCTCAGACTGAGACTCAGGCGTTCCTCCCCCAACTGCAAACCCTCGCGTTGTCGCACCATAGGATGCGCGACGAGGATATGCACGCGATGTTCAACGTCGTGGCCACGGTGCTCCGTCGGCGGAGTGAGCGTACGCCCGAGCATGTGCAGTTGCGGGCATTCTCGATGACGATGCAGTTTGAGGAGACGGCGCCGCGGCTGTGGGTTCGCAAGCGGCTGCGGCGGCTGGTGCAGCAAGGGATGGATATTAGCGTTGGGAATCGTCATGAGCGTTGGGTGTAATTTTCCTGGCGGATGTCTGCTCAATTCTTGTTCGTATTTATTGCGCTGTGGATTCTGAAACGAAGGAACCAGCGAGATGCCACCAAACTCGGGGATTGCGAGATTTTACTGCTATGGTTTCCCGGCAATGACCGTTCGATTTCCTCAACTTGAACTTGACTTGAACATTTCACCTTTTTCCCGGAGGCGCTTATAGCCCAAAGCCGAGAAAGCGCTGGAGCGGAATCATTGCACTCGCACTATGTCTGCACTCAGGCTCCCTGCCTGGAACTTGAAGCTTGAAGCCCGAACGAGTTGCGAGCGGGTCGGTGATCGGCGTTACCCAATTGGGGCATCCCAGTGATCTGAACCGGCAGTTGCCGGTGATCTGCAGCCTCCTGCACTTTACCGCCATGTCACAAAATGGGCACTCGCAGCAATCACCCAGCAAGGGTACGCGTTCGCAGTCGAACTGGTTCAATCTTCGACGCCGACCGCACTGTAGGACTGGCGTACGACCCAGATCAAGATATACACGAGAAACGCGAGATCCGTCGCAATTATCGTCTGCTGCACAAGGCCCTTGGTCTGCCAGATTGTTCCCCAGAACCTCTTTCCGTCTCTTATTTTTTCTCCTTTCTAGACGACCCCCACACCAAACAGACGCCTGTAGACCTCCACCTCAAAGTCGACCGCGCAAACGAAATTTTCGAGAACGGTCCGTCATTTACATAGCAGCAGTGGCAAGGGGCTCTAGACTGAGAAACCCCAAGTCAAGGATCCTCAGGAGGCCGTCCTCGACTCGTCCTTTTTCGTGAAAACATCCACAGCGACGACCCGCAACGCGCGCGCTCTCAAGTTCGGCACCGGGACCTTCAATTCGGACGACTTTGTGACGCGTCTGATCGCCTTTATGGGCGGGTACAAGCCCCCCGAGGACATCGCCTCTGACGCCTCCGATATCGAAGAGGACGAACTTGAAGACGCGCCGCTTGATTGGGGGAAGGTGGGTCGGCGCGCGTTGGCGAGGAGCCGGCGCGTGCCTGCGATGGGATTCATGTGCGTCGTTATAACCTCATGCACACAACTCGCTCCTGACTCGGCGACTCCAGGCTGGGCCCCCTCTCGCTCGAGCAAAAGCAGCGCACAGCCCGCCCAAAGCGCGCGAAGTTCGAGAAGAACAAGAACGACGAGACGAAGCCGCAGGCGATCCGCGAAGAGGACATCTCGCGGTCGGAGAACGAGACGACCAAGAACGTCGCGGTCGTGCGTGTTCTTTCCTCCTTCCCCTCTCCTTTTCACCATCGTTGTTACCGTTGCATGCATAGGTGGCGACGCTCTTGGAGAAAATCGAGAAGATCAACCTCTTCCGCCTGATCATCAACCCCGACAGCTTCTCCCAGTCGATCGAGAACCTGTTCTACCTATCGTTCCTCATCCGCGATGCGAAGGTGGCGTTTGAGATCGACGAGCAGGGCGAACCCATCGTCTGTGCGTGCTTGCTCAAACCCTTCTCATCCTCCTCAAATCTCATCTCAAATGTAATGCAGTCGCATGCGAGGAGATCTCGGACGAAGACCGCGAGGCGGCAGGCGGCAAGCTGCTCAAGCAGCAGCTTATATTTGAGTTTGATATGCCGACTTGGAGGGTGAGTGGCCTTTTCTTCCCTTGTGCGGCCTTCTCATTTTGTTGGTTTCAGCGAGCGATCGATGTCTTCGGTATCACGGAGCCCTTCATCCCTACACGCCCGCGCGCAAAGACTCGACTCGGGAATCAGTGGTACGGTTAACCCGTATGCGGAGTCAAATGTATCAAGTATCCATTCATGTACAATTTGCTTATTCAACTTTTTGGTGAAGTCTTAGGTAGAGACTTGCTGTGCGACGATCGAGTGGCCTCAAGTTGTATGTGGGTGACCATGGCTATGACTGCAGTTCCCGGGAACCCTTTATTTCGTTGTCGAGCTTTCGCAGCAAAAGCGCCCCAAACTGGTGTCCTTCCTCACGGCATATTCTCCTAGGTCTCCACAAAAGATTCATGCCTATCTTACAGTACAATGGTGCCTGTTACATCGACACTCTCTCTACGCCCGAATGTCCTGCGCCTTGACGAAAACGATACCCTTTCCCTCCATCTCCGCCTGTGCCTTCTTCCATCCTTCCCCGGGATCAACTGCCTTTGTCGCGTCCTCGATGATGTACGTCTCGAATCCCTCCTTGAGCGCATCCAGCGCCGTAGCCCTGACGCAATAATCCATCGCCAGCCCGACGACGTACGCCTTCCCAACCCCACGTTCCTTCAGGTGCGCACGAAGCTCGCTCCGCGCAACGCACGGATTCTCGAACGGATCCGCAAACGCGGAATACATCTCCACGCGCTTGTCCTGCCCCTTCTCGATAACCCGCTCGACCTTGGCGATGTCGAGCTCGGGCACGAGGCTCGCGCCGGGGGTGTCCTGGACGCAATGCACGGGCCACAGACGCGTCTCGTAGCTCTCCGCGGCGTTGTACGGGTTCACGACCGTCGCGAACGATTCAAACGGGCGGTTGTTCGGCGCGGGGTGGTTCGCCGCGAAGGAGATGTGGTCCGCAGGGTGCCAGTCCTTCGTGGCCACTTTAACGTCGAAGAGGGGCGACGCCAGGAGCGCGTTGATGACGGGGACGATATCTCGCCCACCGGTGACAGCGAGACTTCCGTTCTGCCTCGAGGAGGTTATCGTCGCTGAGAGCACGACCACTGAAGCGGAAATACCGGCGGGCAGAAGTCCTCCTGCATGTCAACGATTATCAGAGCAACCTTGGACATGGATGTGAGAGGCAAGCGAGCTTTTGTTGTGATCGGACCGCACTGCCAAATATCCGGCGAAATCTCTTCTTCCCGAACGTTCATGGTCTCGTTGGCGCAGTTCAACCAAAGAAATCGTAATTTCTCATCTGCAAAGTTCAAACTCTAAACTGGAGGCAGCCGAAGTCTAACGGACTCGAAGGGTTCCAGCTTAGAATCTTCCAAGTGTCAATCCGCTAAAAAATGGCCAGAACCCACCTCCTGGACGGGATTCCGGACAGCACACTTAATTCTGGCGCTTTCGTCGGATCTGGAAGCCTCTAATCAAGCCTATCTATGATAATAAGTCCGAGGAGCGTGCTTCTGTCCGCGTTGAACGCTAGGATATAAAGTAAGTAAGTACTTGCGTAGGCTTATCGTGCCGTACTCGTACCACCCGATACCTGGACTCGATGCAAGGCGATTCCGAGCCAACTGCTCACAAGGGGACCGTCCATGCTGCTGCCGACCTGGAGAAACTGGGCTACAAGCAAGAGATGACGAGGGTATGTGGCAAGATTCAGAACACGCTGTTTGTTTTAACGCAGGATTAGTCTCGCGGGCTCTTCCATATTTTGTTCAGTACGTGCTTCTTTTGAATTCCTCGTCAATCACCTGAGCGACCGTTTTCAGTGACCCTCGGTGAGTCTAGCTCTAACTTCACCCCAGAAAAAGCCGAATGATTTGACATTCCAAAGCCATGATGGCCGTTCGTGAGTTGTTTAGAGCACTGGCGTTCGAGAAACGTTCCCAATAATACACTACAGCGTACGGGCTTGCCGCCCCGATAGCCACGTCCTTGGTGGCTGGTGGCCCCGCGACCATCCTCTGGGGGTAATCTATCATCCTCCTTCCCTCCTTCACCTCTAACCCGTCCTTTCTGCCAGCTGGGTCGTCGTCTCCTTTTTCACCCTCACCCTAGCGTGTTCGCTGGGTGAAATCTGCGCAAAGTACCCCACTTCCGCCGGGGCCTACTACTGGTGCTTCCGACTCGCCTCTCCCCGCCGGCAACTCCTCCTCTCGTGGATAAACGGATGGTTGACCATGGTCGGCGTTTGGACCATCGCCCTGTCGGTCACTTTCGTAAGTCCATCTCTGTTTCCAGCAAGTCGTTTAACCAAATGTCTTGCCTGCAGGGAACCGCCCAGCTTATTGTGGCCGGCGCCGGGATATATCTTCCGGACTGGATCGCAAAGCCGTGGCAAACTTGTCGGTCCATCACTCTTGACCTTTTCAACTCCACCTGACGGTTCAAAGATGTGATTTTCCTCGCAGTTACGGCGGTGACCGTCATGTTCTGCGTCTTTTTCAACCCTATTTTGCCGACCCTGGACGTGAGGTTAATGGGTGTATCCTGTTTCACGTATCTGAACTTGTGGCGCTAGATTATTTCGGCGTACTGGACGCTGTTCGGTGTTTTCGGTCCACATCCATCCATTGTTTTATCGTGCCCGGTCTCACAAAAACCCATCTCTAGTAATCCTCGTCTGTGTCTCCGTCAAAGCTGCCGCCGGAAGACATTCTGCCGTCTTTGCCCTCACGCACTTCGACCCAGCACCATCAGGCTGGACACCAGGATGGGCGTTCTTCATCGGCCTGTTACCTGTACGTGCCGTGTTTTTTATCCTGGACACCGATTTCTCACAGCCTCATGTATTAGCCTGGTTGGCTCTTCAGCCGATACTGACGCCGCGATCACTGATATTTCGACAGCCTACACCTACTCCGCTATCGGGATGGGTGAGCATCCTTGTATCGGGGAACCGACTGCTAATGCCATTTAGTTGCCAGTATGGCAGAAGAGGTGCACAACCCCTCTGCTGACCTTCCTCGAGCCATAGTCTGGTCCATCCCCATCGGCTTCGTGAGCGGGGTGTTCTTCCTGGTCCCGATTCTCTTCACCCTGCCGGACATCACGACTTTGATATCTGGTTTGTCTTCTAAGTAGTCGAGCACATACGTATCTGAGATATCGTTCAGTAACCAACGGACAGCCCGTAGGCCTGATGTTCGAACTCATCATGGGTTCGAAAGGCGGTGGATTCGGCCTCGTAAGTGGTTTGCACTAATCCGCTACTATATATGCTCAATTATTTTATCCAGTGGTTCATCAGTGTGTCGTCTCGCCATCTATTCATCCCTCGATTTAAGACGCCTTTACAGTCTTCGGTATCGGCATGTTCTGCGCCATCTCAATCGCATGCGCCGCCTCCCGCGCAACCTGGGCCTTTGGGCGCGACAGTGCCCTTCCCTTCTCCCACACATTCGCAAAAGTAGTCAATATCCCCTTCTCCGGCGGCGGCATCCCCCTGAACGCCATCCTCCTCTCCACCGCCATCCAAGTTTTGCTCGCGCTTATCTACCTCGGCTCCAGCGCGGCCTTCAACGCGTTCGTGGGCGTCGCCGTCATGTGCCTCGGCACGAGCTACGCCATGCCCGTCGCCATCTCGCTCCTCAATGGGCGGAAGGACATGACCGACTCGCCGTTTCCCCTGGGGCGACTTGGCGCGCCACTCAACGCTATTGCGGTGGTGTGGGCCGCGTTCGAGATGGTGTTGTTCTCGATGCCAGCGGTGCTGCCTGTAACCCCAACCTCCATGAGTACGGTCTTGTTTCGCTTGAGTGAGCCTCTGCTGAATCTTGTATCATAGATTACGCGTCGGTGGTCTTCGTTGCTTTTGCGCTGATGAGCGCGGTGTGGTATCTCATCAGTGGGTTCTCGCTTCCGCGGGGAGAATATCTTCAGTCTTATTTCCTCCTCAGGCGGCCGATACCATTACAAAGGACCAGTCGTTCCGGGGGCCGAGTCCCCGAGCGAAGGCAAGACCGGAGAATCCGATCCGGGTGCCACTGGCACGATTTGAATATATGCCCATTGTGAGCTGGTGGAAAAATATTAGCTGCACTCTAGTCTCCCTAGACAGACACTTCATCAGTACGTCGCTCGTACCTCGCTGCACTCACCGTTCGACACGATCGACGAGAAAGGGTCGCACGGTTCAACATATTCGCTCAGAAGATGTGAATTGGTGAAAAAATGAATGGTGTAGTCGCGCGGCAGATCTTGTGTGTTAACCACTTCAGACTCCGTGGTCTTTTTGCTCAAGCTTGCTCTTCGTGATTAGTTTCGCATCTTATTGTGGATTGTTTGACATACCCCCACGCCCTCTTTGATCGCTAACCACCATGTCCGCGCATCTCCAGTCTCTCAGCGACGACCTTTTGCTTCTCGTTTGCCACGAACTGGCTGTGGAAGACATCCTCTGCCTTCGTCGCGTGAGTGTTGACACTGAATTGAAGAATCAGGAGTCCTAGAATTCCCAAGGTTTGCCGCGCCTTTGCGGCGACACCCGGGCCAAGATTCTCTGGATGGATTTGTTGGGCGCTATCGGCAGCAATGAAGGACATGTCCTTCCTAGCAATATGAAAACCCCAAATTTGGTGGAACCCGCCGCATTGGAAGCCCTGACAGTGCGCGTCTCGCGCCTCGCGCGCAGGTGGAGAGCCAACAACCTCTTCCCCGCCACTGTTTCGTACTTGAAACTCCCTCAATCCATCACCTGGCTTCGCCTCGTCACCGGCCGCTGGCTATTCGTCGCTTCGTCAGACAACCGTGTCAGTAAAATCGCCTGCTGGGATCTTTCATTGGTTTTCGCGGGGGACATCGAGCCTGTGGCCGAGGCTTATCTCCCAGGGCAGGTGAAAACTGCGCAGTCGGAACTGCAGGACACCGGTATTGTTCTTGCCCTGGGTCTTGGACCAAGGTATGTGCGTCGAATCTGGCGCAATCTGAACTCATCCCGATACTCCTAGTTCGCCATCCGTCCATATAATCACCCTAGTACAACACTTGGGAACCTGCCGTTTCGCGGAACTCTACCGTCTCGAGGGATCTTTCCACGTCCTAACGCTGCACGGTGACTTCATTGGCTGCGCCGCCCGTCGCGACACATTGATACCTCACATTATAAATTGGAGGACCGACACGACAGACGACCTTCCGCCTCCGCTTGCCGATAAAGCACATTTCAGAGTTAGTGAAATATTCTCGTCCAATGCGATGTCAGCTCACTTATTCGAAATTCACAGAGCACCCCTCACTCGCTCATTCTTTGGAACGACCACGTTGTCGTGGTTCGTCACGACACTCTGCACTTTTATTCTCATCCTACTCCCGCCGCCCGCGCCCTCTATATCAAGGGCGTTAAAACCGTCGAAATCTGGGAGCTTGTCGTACTCGATGCCCGAGCTTCACAACCTCTCCGACTGCTCGTTATTTCCGCTAACGGCGTGGAGCTGATCACCATCGATACCGATGTTGTATGCAACGACGACGCATGCACACATTCGCGTATCGCCACGACGTCAAACAAGTGGCCGTGGTATCGACTTGCCGCGAACGGGACGGGGAGTCGAGCTCTCTGCATGGGGAAATAGGGGCCACTATCCTCAATTTACATACGCGAAGGTTTCCCCACAAAATCCCGAACACGACGCCCCTCTAATTCGTTGGGCCAACGATTTCCCTGAGGATCCGGCCCTATGGGCTTTTCCTACCCTCGATTTCGACGAGGCGTTGGGCTACACTGTCGTTGGGAATTGCTTCGGCGAGCTCGCAATATATGACCCCATCGGGTCGAACCCGGCTGCTTGTTGCGCATTAGTGCCCGACTTGCCAATGCCTCAAATATCTATGCCGCAACTACTACCCCTGGTACGTTTCTTTCAGCTTGACGGCAATTTTGAGGAACTGAGGGCGTAACAGACACCGATACCCCTCGACTTGCGTCTTACACCCAGAAGACCGATGGGTTTAACAATCACAGATCGGTCCTCAACGTCTCACTGGACGCAGGATGATCTTCCCCTCCATTCTCAATTCTGGTGCAGAGATATGTTCTGCGGCTTGTACCGGGACTGGGACCGGTGGCAAGGTAATCTTGGCGACAATGCGTGGTTGCTGACACATGCATTCGGGTTCCCACTGCCTCCCATTCCTCAGGCCCACGCCCATGATTTCGATACCGACGAAGGCTATGTTATAGTCCGATCCGGGGGTCGACACCTTCTGTTTTTCGAAGTTTCTGGCAAACCGATAGGCAGCTTCGCACTGCCCCTCCCCCGTCCTCTACGCAGTGGTTTCGCTACGCCCCAGCATTACCTGCGACCAACTGCCCATACCGAGATCCAGGTCCATAACGCCATGTTCTGCCGAGATCATGACGGAAGCCGTCGGAATCGATGGGTGGAGCAGCAAGAACGAGGTGGAAGACCGCACAAGAACTTGCTTGACACGCAAGCGTTAAACTAACAATACTCAGTGTAAGCGTGACACTCTCCCTCTGGATCTGTGCTCACCCCTTTTACAGAGATACGGAGTACCGGAATTACACCGGTGTAGCCGTCCGTCTGAATCTCGAAGGGGAGTTGAAGGAGGTGTCGCTGCATGTTATTACTTTGCGGCAGTATATGGGGTCCCACTACTTTACGGAACTCTTCCACATCGACGAGTCCTCCCATGTTCTCATGTTGAACGGGAATTTCGTCGGCTGCGCGTTACGCCAAGAAGCGGTTGTCCCTCATCTTATAGACTGGACGACGGGCCTTCTGTGCAATCTACCGCCCCCGCCAGGCGGGGTAGATGTCCCCGAAACGAGGGTCAGCACAATTCGTCTTGTTTATTTCACGCAACGCGCCTCTGACAAGTCGTAGAGTGCACCCCATCGCATCCTCCTTTGGAACAGCTTCGTCGTTCTTATTCGCCACAATTCGATCGAGTTATACAGTCGGCCATCCCCGTCAGGTGGTCCGAGCTACATCCAAACGCTTCGAGTACCTCCCATCTGGGAAGTCGTTGCCCTCGATGCGCTCTCGTTGGTTGCTCCGTTATTGGAACTGCTGGTGCTCTCGTCCCGGGGCCTTGAGCTGTACAACGTTGAATGGGACGTCATTGGAAGCCATGCCGCGTATACACGCCACCTCCTCGTCAGCTCAGCCGGCCAGCGATGTTCCTTGCCGCCTTGGTACCACCTGCACGTCAACGGAAACGCTCGACGCGTATCCTGGCTTTCCGTTGGAGATCATTTTGCGCCCACTTGCCACTACCCGCAACTGGTATCGATGGCTCTCCCCTCGCCGCCGACCGAACAAACGGATTCGCTTATCCTTTGGACCAACGACCTGCCTCAAGATCCCGCTCTTTGGGCGCTCCCAGTTCTAGATTTCGACCAGGCGTTGGGACTGACCGTGATCGGCAATTGTTTCGGTGAACTCGCCATATACGATTGTGTCGGTTCCGACCCGACGAACTGCTGTGGATTGGCAGTCGACTTCACTGAACAACCGGATCCGATCCAGTCCATGTTGTCCACGGTACCTCTCTCTTCTTTTCCACAATCGAATATGCTCTAACGGCCGATGTCAGACCCCTCTCCCTCTGTGTTTATACTTGACGCCAAAACCCATTTTCGGGGAGACCGAGCCAGACGAAAAACTGGTGTCCCATTGGTCGCAAGATAATCTGGGAATTGATCCTCGCGTCTGGCACACGAACTGGCTAACGAGCACTTACTGGAGCTGGAGTGAATGGCAGGGCAACCGCGGCGATTTTGGGTGGTTGCTCAATCACGCTTATGGGCTCCCGGCAAGCGTCGTCCCTCAAGCGTACGGCCGGAACGAAATAGGCGAATACAAACTCCTCGTTCGTTGCGGTGGTCGATATCTCATCCATGATGAGCGCGGCCTGAGCAGTTTCCAGCTTGGCGTGCCGCCCCAGCCTACACTTCACCCAGAAACCCGCGTTCAAGGGGATCCCCAGACATGCATGCGGCCGACAGCGTACACCCTTCAAGGTCTCTACAAAGGGATGTTCAGCACGGAGTTCAACAGAGGGCGGGGGAGGAACCGGTGGATAGAGCAGCGAGAACGAGGTGGGAATCCACATAGGAACTTAGTTGTATCCCTCTGCGACCCGACTGCGATTTTAGATCGCAGCGCAAGCGTTAACTGACCATAAACCATTGACCCGACGCCGTTCGCGACTTGGCCAGTCGGACCCGGACCCGACCCCGACCCCGCCGCAGAGTAGGGTGAGCGATGTATCGTCCATCTGTTTTGAGATCGCCTGGCATTTGAATTAATGAGATTAATGTACATCCATCCGCACTGAGATTATACTATACAGTCCCCGTCACATCGGACAATGCGCCGCCTTCACAAGCCCCTCCCCCTCAAACGCGCACGCCTCCCCATCCTTTAACCAATAATGGTCCGACACCCACCAGAACAGCCGGTGCGCGATCCAGTCCTCCCACACGACGCGCCAGGGGCGCGTCAGCGAGAGGTGCTTGAGCCGCCCGTAGTAGAGCCAGTTGTGGGGCGTGTATGCTAGCCCACATGAACGATGAGCTAAGTATGCTATGAGGACGGAATGGGCAACCACTCACCGACGTTGACCTGCGGATTGACGTATATGCGGGGTCGCTTGGGTGCGGTGCGCAGGTGCATGTCGTACGAGATTAGGAAGCACTCGGACTCTGCGCATGGGGTGTCGGCGCGGAATTTCAGGGGCTCGCCGGAGGGGATGGTCGGTGGACCTACATTTCACCGTCAGTAAGAGTAAGATCGTGTAGTCGGATACAAGAGAGCACGGACCAGGCAGTGCCGGCAGGAACCAATTCGCGTCAAAGACGGCGATGCCGTTCCAGCACGTCGCGACTTCCACAGGTCCCTCGCGGCGGAGATTAGCGACGGCGACGTCGTCGTGGGAGAAGTAGGGCCAGATTTCTTTGGTGCGGTGGCCGCAGGAGTCGCGGATGACCCAGCTGGAGGTGGCAAGGATGAGAGTCAGATGAAGAGCTTGTTTGGGGAGGCACTGACGTGTCATAAAGCCCGATTCCGTCAAAGTCGAGCCCGCATGCGAGGTCAAAGTCGCCGTTGTTAGTGGCGAGTAGGCGGACGATGGATCCTGTCAGAGAGTGAATAAGGTCAAGACAAAGGAAAGAGGGACGGACGACGCACTCCACTCGAAATAAACGTCGTTGAAGAATACGACCCGATGGTACCGCCTGCCGCTAAGGCCCTCCGCCAGCGGCTCCAGCACCCTGTTGCGCACATCCGCCATAAACTGTACGCGCTCATGCCCATTCCGCGCCCACCCCTTCCGCCTCCGCTCATCCGTATCAAGGACCACTCGATTCCGCACCCCCGCACGCCCCAGCTGGCCCTCGAACGCGCGCAGCAGCTCCTTCGTGCGGTCGTGCGAGTTGGACTCGTAGATGGAGACGAAGACGTTCTCCGCGCCGAGGTGGCGGATGAGGAGCGACAGCTGCTTCGTCCAGGCGGGCAAGTGCGCGCCGTAGTCGTAGAGGTTCGCCGCGATGAAGTACGTGGCGTTGGTGCTGGCGCCGCGCAGCTCGGGGAGGGGTGTGTGGGGGTTCATGTACGAAGAGCGCCCTGAGGTGGGGTACGTCGGTGCCAGGAGCATGAACGCACACCAGGCCGCACACAAACCGAAGCGCACTCGACGGCGCTTCGGCCAGGCGCGCATGTTCTTGTAGTCCGCCGCCTCAAATATGGTAAGGGCTGGGACACATATAGCGACCAGGGGAATGTATATGAGTAGCGTAGAGAAGAATCCGAGGTGGATTGCGACGAAAGCGGCGGTGACCAGCGAGAACGTCACTGCGCCGAGCAGTACTCGCTGTGAGTGTAGATAGGCCACGAAGGGCGAGCGGCGTCTCGACATGGTGTGTAGGCTGTGAGGTCGTTCTATCCAGTGCAAAACATATCCAGCACGAGTCGTGGTGGTCGAAAGCAAGGAGGATCGCCCAAAAAGGCAACTGGCTTGCAGGCAAGCTTCGGACACAAGGTATTCAAAACAACAGCTACAGATACAGTGGGTTTACGCAAAGATCTCCTTGAAAATGCTGATAATCTTCTCCACCTCCTCTACCGTGTTATAATGCACCAGCGACACACGAACCACCCCGTCATCTTTATCAGCCGGCGGAGGGAGCTGCGTCGACAGCGTATACGCGTAGAAATGTCCCCACCGGATGCCGATCTAGCAGCGAAAGAGTCAGGACATGTAGAGGGAGAGCGGAGGACCACGAAAACACTGACCCCGCCCCGCGCGTCAAAGACCTTGACAACATCCTTGCTCCTCATCGGACGGTCCCCGACCACCACGAACGAGATCGTCGGCAGGCGCGTCGGGCCCGGCTCCTCCGCACCTACAACGCGCAGCCCACGGGCGGCCTGTTCTGGCGCGGTCAAGTACGAGAGCAGGGTCGTGACGAGCTTGGTCTCGTGTGCGGCGATGGCGTCGAATGTCGCACTGAGGTCCTTGGCGGGCGTGAGCGAGAGGAGGTAGGGGAGCGCGGCCTTGGTGCCGTAGACGGTCTCGTAGCCGGGTCCGCCGGGCTGCAGCTTGTAGGCGTACGCCGGGCGGAGGAAGTGGTGTACGATGGAGGTGACGGAGGCGAGCGCCGGGGCGCGGACGTACATCGCGGAGATGTGGGGCGAGTAGACCTATGGGGAGTAAATACGAAGAAGGCTGGTGGGACAGAGGGCACTGACCTTGTAGAAGGAAAAGGCGCAGTAATCCTGGGGTGCATTCAGCCAATGTCAGATGGAATCAAAATATACGCACAATATCCCAAGCCTTGACATCCATCCGACGGTGGGGTGCGTACGCAACGCAGTCCACAGACACCTCGACCTTGGGCGCGCCCTTCGCGGCCGCCTCAGCACGCACGGCCTTCGTGATCTCCTGCACCGGGACAACCGACCCGAGAAGATTGGACGTAGCAGTGAACGCCACGATCCGGGTCTTCGCAGAGATCAGGGGAAGCAGCTCCTCGACCTTGAGGCTGAGAGAATATGGATTGTTTGGGTTGGTTGGCGTGGAGTGCCAGTACTTGATAACAGCACCGCGCCGAGCCGCGAGCTTCTTCCACGGCCCACAATTCGCTGGACGAATGGCGAATGAGCTGCCTGAGAAAGAGCTTACTGGGAGATAGCTGGACTTACCCTCGTGCTCCCCAGTGATGATGAACTCGTCCCCCTCGTTGATGCCGTTCTCCAGCCCGCGCGCAAGATTGTCGAAGTTGGCAGTCGAGCTCGGGCCAAAGACGATCTCGTCCGTCGTATCGGCGTTGAACAGCTGCCGCGCCTCCTCAGCCGCGCCAAACACACGCGTCGTGGAGGCGACGGAAACGCTATAGTCCGCGCCGAGTTGGACATTCGTGTTTGAGAGATAGTCTGCACGCGCAGCCGTTCGTTCATAACAGAAAGAGGAACTAGATAGGGGTACCCACCTACGATGAGGTCGATCGAGGCTTGAGTAATCTGGCTGCCACCCGCATTGTCGGCGAAGATAAATCCAGACTTGAGTGCGGGGAACTGCGAGCGTGCGTATTCGACGTCGAGGACGTGGGGTGCCATAGCTCAAGGATGTGGGGAATCAAGCTAAGCTATTGGTTATTTGAATGAGCGGGGGCGAGAGACCATGTGTTCGCATCGATATGCTATCGTGAGGAGGATCCTGTTAATAATTCCCAGGGACATTATAAACCAGTTTATAACCTGGTTTATAAAGACTCGCCCGTCTGCCACTTTTTGGCCTCCAGCACGTCTTTGACAGTTTTTCCCAGCGGGTTCCTGACAATCTTTTTCCTTTTTCGCACTCGCGCGGCCCGTTAAGTTGTCGTGAATGGTTCCAAAGGCGGTTTTCGAGTCAGTTTGTGAAGGTGGAACCGCTGTGAACCCGCCATTAGGGTCCTGGGGTAAGCGCTGGTCGTGTGATGAGGGTGAGAGACAGAGAGAAGAAACAAATGGGGTTAGAGTACCGGGATCAATATTGATCCCCGGTATATCGCGACTCGCGAATTAAAGCCAAACAATTTGGAACGATGATTCTTCGCTTTGGCTTGTGTACATTGTGAGATTCTGGAGGTCGGAATTCATCGGACAATTCAACAGTGTATCTTTATTGGGAATTTACGCGCAAACCGGGCAACCCTCCCTCAGGAGCTCCTCGACTCTCTCCCACTGCAGACTCAGCTCATAGTCCCACTTTCGGTTGCTCGTCTGCGGGATTACGATAGTGCGCAGGGAGGGGAAAATGTGGTGCAGATGGCAGACAGTCGCCTCGATATTCTGGATCCACGGTTCACCGATCATTGCGTTCACGATTAGGGTGTCCAGTGTGTGGGTGCTGGGAACCGCCGGTAGGTTGGGGGGCGCGGTCGGTGTAAGGAAGGTTATGTCCAGCTCTCTCAGACGCGGAAGGTGGTCAGCGACGTGCCGAAGGGCTTCCACAGTCAGCCCGCGCCACGCAACGGCGGAGAAAGAGACCAAGTTCCGAAGGGGTTGGATGGCGGCAAGGAAGTGGGCATCGGTGAAGTTGACGCGTTGGAAGGATCCGAATCGAAGGTGCTCAACGCACTTCAACTTCGCCAGGGATGCGTGTCCCTGAGCGTTGACTGTGCTGTCCGCACAATCGAGGAACAGGGTGCGGAGGGTTGTTGACCATTTGCGACTCGCAATCTCGAGAGCGGGCTGCGTCAATGCAGATCGCTCTCGCTGATCGTGGTACTGGTGCGAAATCGTCAGGGACGTCAATCCCCTCGAATCGATTCGTCGGAGGAATTGGGAGAGCAGGGCTCGCGGTCCATCACGAACTTCGAGGGTGCGAAGCGGGGGGAAAATCGGATACGGCGCAGCGACTAACTCTGGCCACCCGGGTCCGTCGATCCAGACCTTGAGGTCGGTGAGGCATGAAAGGGAAGCCAGTACCCGCAAGTCCTCGATGTGGTAACCACCGGCGCATCCTGTGAGGTCCAAGGAGCAAACGGCAGGTAGAAACGCTGCGAATCCCCGGTTCATGATTGTTGTTTTCTTGTACCGGATGGACCCAGGAGGAGCAATTATCCGAGGCCCCGTGTCGTTCTCAGGTGCGTAAAACACCCAACCAAATCCAATGGCGGTGAGCTCGACACCCTTCGGGGTCAAGGAGGCATCGAGCGAGAGATAAGCGCGGACATCGGGGATATTCAGGAGCGGCATCTGCTGCAACCACGGCGCCATGAGGAGGATGGTGGGGGATAAATCTCTTCGCCTGGCTGATATGAAACGATGGAGGTTCGGGAATAACGACTCGGGATGGAGCTGCGCAACTCGACCGCAGATAGCGAGGTCGAGCTCATCGCCCGTAAAATTGATTCTGCGCACTTTCCCTGCGTAGAGGTCAAACCTATCCCAGGACTCGGGACTGGGATCGGTAAAAATCTGCCCGTTTTGAGTGCACATTTAAGAAAAAAAGGACCGTCGAACGCACATATTCCTCGCGGTCCACTTTTCGAAACGCCGTGGATGGCAAAACATTCAAGGAGCGGACGAGACCATCAATCTCCGTCCACACGACGTCGAGTGCAGGATCCATAAAGGTTTTGCATGTCAACGCAAAAGAAATCAGGTCTCGATGGTTTTCGCGTCCGACGTGCCACACTGGGCGCGCCGGATAGTACTTCGTGGCGAGACACGCATGGTTGGAGGTGTCGTCGCGACCGGTGGGACGATTATCCAGAAGGTATGAACATATTTCAAGGACACAATCGGCGTTGAGCAAAGGGAGATTTGAGCGCTTGTGCGCCATGACGGTAGAAGCGGAGATAGTGTTGCCGGCGGGCTTCCGAATTCGGAACTGTTCCGCATGTCAGTAAAGGAATGAAGTTCGCACGGTTCAACATTTGGAGAAAAACCCGGAACTCATCCATGAGCCGCTTTTTAGGCCAAGTCTGACCGAGAAATTGCTTGCAGTCTGCGACTAGCATTCTGTCTTTCCATACTGAAGGAATGGCCAGGTGCGGCGGTCCAGGAAAGCTCAAAGCGGCATTGCCGCATAAAGTTGAAATGGATTTATGTAGAACTCGTTCACAAGGAAAATTTCCACCAGGCATCTTAAGCTGGAGTCCACCCTGAGCAGACCATCTGGAATCCACTGTGAGCAGAACTCTCTCCGTGAGCACCGAATGCGAATTAGATATCGACAGTTCGGTGCTCACAGTTCAAAAATTGGGTGGGAGCTCACCGAAAACCAACGGGCGGTCGAGACCTTTTAGGGTACCAGGACACAGAAGCTTGAAGTCAGAGAGAGTAGGGCTGAGATTGAATCACGGCTCAGGATTAATCTATGGTGGATGGTCCTGGTCCGGTCGCGCCTTCAGGCCGAAGCCTTAAACCACAAAACAAATGCATCGAACGTAAATACACGTCGTGCTGTAGTTATATACACTGAGCGCACAAAACCAAACCTGTCGACGGCGAACAGTGTCGTTGATCTCCAACGCCGTTCTTTCGAAGGCACCGTCGGCGTCCCACGGTGGGTTGAGCCTCCCGCAAAATGCGAACCCCATTTAGTCCTTTCCCATCGTCCCGAACGTCGACCGCAGCACTTGTCCGCAGTTCGGACGTTTCCCTTCGACCTGGCGGGCACAACGCTGTCCGTCTTCCCGCCGTCTTCCTCCTCCTCCAACCACACCACCTCGTCGTCCTCATCGTCCAGATGTCCGAAAATAACGGGGTTGCTTGCCGCTTTTGTTGACGTTCGCTTCGCCGTGATGTGTCTCAGTGTTTGATGCCAGACCTCTGCCTTTCCATCCCTCAACCAAAATGCGAGTAGGTGTCGTCGTTTGGGCGTTGAGCGTCGCATTCGCGTCGTCGGTTGTGGCTCAGGTGCGTAACAGTACGCGTTGCTGTGCTGACGCTACCTCTGACTGAGTTTTTGCAGACCTCGGATTTTTCAAGTTCGGCGACCCTTCCCTCAAACGCTAGCACTTCAGAGATCACCTCGCCGACCGCCTCAGAATCTGTGCGTACACAATTCTTCGTTGGTCTCGTACACACCCTGAGCCCTTCACGGTTTTGTGCAGCCCCCTTTCGACAGCGACGGCGACGCGCCCACCGCATCGGCGGTCATCAACGCCACAGGCGACACTGGATCACTCACCTCCCTCACACTCACCGTGAATACATCGGGCTCTGGAGAGCCTACCGCAACCGGGTTCACCTACTACCCGGCCGGTGGCACCTATGCTGCTGGTGTCGCAAAGGCGCCAATCGTGGCGGCGTCCGTGGGTAGCAGCGTCGCCGTCTCACTCGTCCTAATCGCCGGCGTCTTCCTGTGCTTCCGGAGGCGGGAGCGCACGAGGACGCGCGTTCCACTCGCCGCGCTCGATACAGCGCGGAGGTGCGACATGCTGGAGGTCGAGGTACGTGCGCTGCGGGAGCAGTTGGCGCGCCTCGATGCACGACAGCGGCTCTCCGCGGGTGGGCGGCCGGCCGTACAGTATACGAACGAGAAGGATGCGGGCGCGATGCTGGGCAGGCGGGCGACGAAGGACGGTCCACCAATATACGTGGATTGAGGGTGCGAACCAGTTGAGCTTTATCCTTCTCTTTCAGACGGACGCTGATGCCTGTACGAGTGGACATCCCAGCCTAATACCGACACTGTATTCTTACACCTGATTGAATTCTTTCACGCCGATCTTCCGGTCGGATATTCGGCCAGTTGCACATGCGCGCGCCCTTGCAATTGGGTCACCGCCAACGTTGGAGACGCAATCTAGGACAATCTGATGCTGGTGGTCGGCTGGTGGTTCTTGAATTCAAAACCGCCCTAAGATAGTGAGATTGAGTTGTTCTCCCCGACGCATACCATCCAGCGATCTGCAAGGATCTGCACTCATTTATTCCTCCGCCCGCGACCTCCCCGGCATTGATCTGGCAATCGGCAAGTCAATGCTACGAATATAAAAGGTCAGTGATATGGACTTCGACGCAACCAACTATCCCCCACTTCTATCCTCGAACCAAAATGTCCTTGCGCACTGACCGTGTTCGCGCCATCGGCCTTTTCAAAGCCCGCGGCGAACTCACGCCGGACCAACTCCAAGAGCGCGCCATGAAGATGGTCTCGGTCGTCCGCGAGCTCCCGATCTTTCAGGAGAACTTGCTCAAATACGAAGTCGTACGTGCTGTCCCGTCTACCCTTCCACTGGCAATGTTGACCAAAGTGGGCGTATGTAGTCGGTCAAGACGGAACAACCCGCCGGGACGCTCGCCAGCGCGCTCGGGCTGCAGGAGACGGAGTTCTCCGTGCTTATCCTCGTAGAAGCTGAATCGCACGAGAAGATTCGCGCGGTATGTGCCTCCTCGTCCGTGATGCGACATCTCCGCTCATGCATCGATGAACAGGCGCTCACCGACGACTCTTACCGGAAGCTATTAGCGGGTGCATTAGAGCACATCACTACTCGCGAGGATTTCCACTTCTTCCCTGCGGAGTTTATCACGGCCATTGACAAGTAGAGGGATGTTACTGCTTGATCTCACTTCTGAAAAGGTGGTATTTAGCATAAAATGCGCAAGTTTCGACTGAGAACGTGCCAGTTCATGATCAGACGGCGTAGACCGCATAAATTCAACTCACTCATCGCCAACCTGCAGCCCATCGGCCTGCACCGAATATGGTCTGAAGACGCACTCAAATTCGTCTGGGGGACTGCAAAGACAACACCAGAAAATGACCCCAGCGCACATGCGCACTCGCCTCATGAGCCCATAACTCACGGTCCCCTCTGAGACAATTGCATTTCCAGCGTCATGAAGGGCATTCGCTATTATCGTGCACGTTGCCAGGATCAATAGTTGGTGCAAAGTCTGTACGCGAGCCGCGCGAAACTCACCCGAATCAGGGACAGGACGTCCGGTAGCTCTAATTCCAGGCATACGAGAAGGAAAAGATATTCGTTCAGCGCCTGAATTTCAGACATGACGGGCAGATCGGGTGGCAAGAGGAAAGAGCACAGCCACATCGGCCGAAACCAATTTGCAGGAAGTGATTTTTGGAAGAGGAATCCGAGGGAAGGAAGGGCAAATAATACACGAATGTCGGGAAAGGGAATTTAACGCGAAGTTTGTCTCCCGCCGAAATTATTATGAACTTCTGCTAAAATCATGAATTGTCTGTGAGCAGAAGTATGTAAGACATAGTCTGAACGCGCGTAGGTACTTCAAGAACGGCTATTCAGAGGGTATGCTCAGAACCGTTGTCGAGCGTCTGCCCGACATACGTCCCGTCAAAAGACAGCTGAATTGAGGGGAATGCCGTGCGGTAGTCGCTCGCAGAAACAGATCGTGCCCCAAAGATCGATATCTCCCGCGGGTTGCAGCCGGATTTCGAAATGAAAGATGTCAAGGCGTCAATGGGGTTCGCAAGGAACCGTTCCAAGGTCTTGAGCTGGCGAAGGGCGGGAACAACAAATGTCCCTAGGTAGCCTGACAACTCGGGAGCCCAGAACTCCTCGCCGTACGGCAGAAGAAGCAGGGACTCCAGGTGCAGAAGCTTCACGTCGGGCGGATGGACGAACGAAGGCTCACGCACGAGAGCCAAGTGACAGTGTATCAGGTTTGGCGTCTGTTGCAGAACGGGGGCACATTCGCTGGGGTATACGCGGTCCAAGCGGAGCCAAGTAAGTTGCGCCAAGGGAAAAATGATTTCCCGGGCAGCAGCATCATTGAGGATGACCGAGCGAAGCAGAGGCGCGTCCCCAAATACAGCGGCTGCCACGCCGAAGTCGCCGCTACGAATGGCTATGTCCAGATGGCGAAGGGCAGGCATCGAGGTGGCGATCATGGGAAGCGGGGGTAAACTGCAGGGCGAATTTCAAGGCCTCCAAACGGGCGGACAGGGCTTGAAAGAATTCAAATTGGCCCTCTCCGAGTTCGAGCCAGATGGGGCAGCACCCAGATCGGCTGAGCCAGATGTTGACCAAGTCGAGTTGCCGCGGAAAAGCAGCCTCGGTGGAGGTCAAGGCTATCGCTCTCCAGAGCAGGGGAGTAGTGAGCGCGATTTTTCGCCATTGCGAGCAAATATGAGTCAAATTTGTCGGCGAGTAAGTCCCCGTGATAGTGGGGCAGGCAGGGTAGACTGGCAGGAAATGGATGAAGATCTCCGATGTGATTTCGTTCGGTAGCGTCAGGACGGGATACTTGTAGGAATCGAGCCGATCTTGGACCAGGACCTTCTCGGCATGCAATGCGGAGAGGGCGCCCTCGAGATCGCTGATTTGGGCCGCCAAGGCAGAGGCGCGGGCGCGCTCGGCTTGCAAGTGAGACATGGACTGGGGAGTTCCACAAGTCGCGTCAGTCCCCAAATGATGGACCGTAACTTTGTGGATGCGCACTGGTAAGGTGAGGACTAGCGTTATTAAACTTTCGGTAGGCTTGAGCGGACTTGATTTCTGCGACGGCACGGCATGAGCATTCCGACTCCCCAGAATTTCGAGGCAACTTTACCGGGAGTCAGACTGAGTCACCGCGGACGGACGGTTTTCCCCCGAGTGTGATCCGTGGCAAGCCAGGCAAGTGGACAAGTGATGCGCAGAGTCCAACTGCCAGTGGAAAGTTGCGAGGAACTATGGGTCGCGCGCGTCTTGCGAGAGAACGTGACGGTCAGCGTCAAAAGGCTGTCAATACAAGCCCAATTCGGACACCGGAACATTCTGCAAATGATCGGAGCGCCAAGGTTCTGTAAATTACCTCTGAAATTCGTTCCTCTCCAGTTGCCCCATGAAATTCAATCACGACCACAAAGAAAATATCTTCGGGTGAGTGGTGAACAAGTGCTGAGCAGGACGAATATTGCCGGAAGCGACCAGAACATGTGAGACCGTCGCGATTAATATTGGGAGTAGAGGAGCGCGGGTAGTCGCAGGGCGCACGGTTTGACGTATTACCCAGAACACGAATTAAAACATGACTCAGCTAAGGTGTGAAGCTTGAAGCCACGCCGCGAGGGGTGATTCGGAGCTGAAGGAAACAACTTCGAGTTTCGATGCCAAAAGAACAAAGGCAAGAAAAAACGGTATTATGATTAAGTACAGAGGAAATCGCATAAAGCACATACAAGAGAAGCGTAGCTGTATTTTATTCCGACCAGCTCTTCGCAGCCTGCTCATTGGCGCACTGCTTCTCACTCGCAAGACTACGCCCTTCCATAACGCGCGCACGGGCCATCTTGTGATACACCAGGGCGACCGTGTACGCCGTCGGTTGGATGCATGGTTGGCGCTGCGCCGACCCCAAGGCAAGCGGCGCCCCGGTACCGACAGGAAAACTGTGAACCGCTTCCGAAGGGTCGTCCGTATTCGAGTAGAGAAGCCGCCGCTGACCTGCCCGCAGAAGGACATGTCCATCATGCAGCTCGGGACACTTTGCATGCGCTTGCGGCGTGACAGGTCCTGGAAAGTGGAACGCGTGTCGGAAGAGCCAGGCGTTGTCACCGGTGAGGCCAAGCCAATGGTACCAGTCGTAAAACGCCTGGGGGCGCCAGTCGGTTTGCCAGATGGCGGGATCGAGGTCGAGATCTTCGTCCGCCCAACCGTCGATAAGATCTTGAACCGTTTCAGAGTCGAGTGCATGCAAATCCGAGTGAGGTATCGGCCGGAGGCCAAGAGGAATTGGGTCCTGTGGAGAACATAAGGCGATGACCAATACGAAGGAGAGAACTTACGAGAGAGAGTAGCCGCCCAGACGGGGTCGGTCGATATGTGAAATCCGGCGCCAGCCCGCAACACGCCAGAGAATGAGACGGCGCGTGACTATATATGGCGAGCTCGCCAAAACAGTTCCCGACAACAGTGTATCCCAGCGCGTCGTCAAAATCCAGAGCAGGGAGTGCCCATATGCCCGCGTCTGGTGCGACATCGTTCATCCAGATGATCAGTGGCGTAGGGGTTTCCGCCGGCTGCGATGGAATAACCATGGAAATGATGTGTGGGGCGTCCATCGTACGGCGCTCAGTCATTAAGCCAACTCCTAACCAATGCGCCCGAGTTCCGTTTCCGCTGGTTCGCAGGTGGTACCAAGGATTCCGGGGTTCTGGACTGGACGTCTGAGCCAGGAAAGTGTGCGAGCAGAGGGTGGAATCGCCTGACAACACGCCCAACTCTACGGTGATGAGCTGGACAGTCCGGGCGGAAATCACCAACAGCCGCAGGGGAGCCTCGGAAGGCAGGGCGAGTGGATTCAGTACGACGACCTCCGAGATAGGGATTGTGCGCAGCGATTTGATGTACCGAAATTTGCAGATTTCCGATGGTCGAGTGTAGACGTCCAGAGTTTGGCGGCGAACGACGACGACGAATTCGTTCCAGACAACGAAGAGGTGAGGCGTGCACTATAGATCAGTAAGTATCATGGCCTGGTCGCGCTGGAGTAAGTGCTGACCCTGCGCTCCGGCGTGTCGAAACCTCCCACTGGAGGTGGCAAGTCGTACGGCGTGTTTGCCACCCAATCTATGATGTGCGGGACGACTGCCCCGTCACGCACCGCACAGCCGAGGTATTTCCCCTGCAACATAAGAACGTCGGAGGATCCTTCGGCATGGAAGAGCTCGACGAAGCAGTGAGAGCCCGAGCGCTGCTGCAGTGTGATGATACGAACTGACGTGGACCTTAAGCCAGCGTCAGTGAAAACGCGCCTTCGAAAAGGTTGATTACACACTTGGAGCTCGCGACACCGAGGGCCAGGACGACGCCCACATCCTGTAGCTCCAGTTGCGCCGTTTCGACTTGACCAGGAAGATACGCTTCGGCGATGGGCTCCGAGTCCGTGTAGCCCTGGAAGACCAAAGACAAATCCCAGCAACTGATTTTACTGACGTCGTGGTCGGAAGACGCCACAAATAACCAGTTACCCGCCACGAGACGGAGCCAAGTGATAGAGCGAGATATATCCATTCGCCAGACGTTCACAGGACACAAGTCCTGCTTCTGCCACTTGCGTGCCAGCTGAGATACTCGGACGACGAGAGACTCCATTGCGCTGCCGTCGAGGATGTCGCGGGGTTTGAGATATTGGGGAAGAACATGACCGTTGGTGGCGGTAATAAGCTTGAGCTGATGAATCCAGAGCAACTTGGCACGAGTCGCGCGGTTAAAGGAACGGCAAACCTGAGATCAATTTTTAGCACAAAGTCTGTACGCGAGCCGCGCGAAACTCACCCGGCGCAGGGCCAGGACGTCCGGTAATTCCAATTCCAAACATACGAGGAGGAAAAGATATTCGTTCAGGGCCCCAATCCCAGACATGACGGGAAGATTGTGGTGGCAAAGAGGAAGGAGCGTAAGGTCACATCAGCGGAACTTGCCGCTCGCCAACTTTTCGAAACGTCGTGAATGGCAAAACAGGGCAAAACATTCAAAGCGCGGACAACACCATCAATCTCCGTCCACAAGACGTAGAGGGCAGGGTCCGCATAGGTATTGCAGGTCGACGCAAAAGAAATGAGGTCTCGATGGTTTTCGCGTCCGACGTGCCAAACTGGGCGCGCCGGATAGTACTTCGTCGCGAGACACGCATGGTTGGAGGTGTCGTCGCGACCAGTGGGACGATTATCCAGAAGATATGAACATATTTCAAGGACACAATCGGCGTTGAGCAAAGGGAGATTTGAGCGCTTGTGCGCCATGACGGTGGAAGCGGAGATGGTGTGCTTCCGAATTCGGAACTGTTCCGCATGTCAGCAAAGGAGAGAAGTTCTCACGGTTCAACATTTGGAGAAAAACCCGAACTCTTCCATGAGCCGATTTTTAGGCCAAGTCTACCCAAGAAATTAATTTCAGTCTGCGACTAGCATTCTGTCTTTTCGTGCCGAAGGAATGGCGAGGTGCGTCGGAAAGCTCAACGCGGCATTGACGCATAAAGTTGAAATGGATTTAGAAGTCGTTCACATGGGAAATTTCCACCAGGCATCTTAGACTGAAGTCCACTGTGAGCAGACCATCTGCAGTCAACTGTGAGCAGAGCGCTCTCCGTGAGTACTGACTGCGAATTTTCAATTAGAATCGACAGTTCGGTGCTCACAGTTCAAACACTGGGTGGGAGCTCACCGAAACCCCACGGGTGGCCGAAAACGTCCGGGTTACGAGGGCATACAAGCTTGAAATCAGAGAGCCTGAGACTGAGATTGACTCACGATTCAGGATTAATCTGTGGTATATGTCAAAGGTCGCGGCTTCAGGCGGAAACCACAAACTACAAAACAAATGCATCGAACCTAATTGTAAAAACACGTCGTGCTGTGGTTAAGTAAGAGGGTGTAAGAGCTTGAATCATGATTCAATGCGCCCCGGATTCCATTACTATATATTGTATACAAACCGCTGAATGTATGGACGCGCTAACTACGTGCAACTTTGACGGGATAAATTTCCCTCGAGCTCAGTTCTCGGGCACCGTCTACTATCTAGACGCTGAGTGGCCAAAAATCAGCCCAGAATCGATTTGACGACGCCGAAGGACCATCTTGCTGTACACCCTGGCAACGGTGTACGCTGTGGGTTGGACGCATGGCTGGTGCTCCGCCGACCCTATTAGGCCGAACGCACCGAGAGGGAAGCTGTGGAGCGCTTGTGATGGGTAACTACTATGCGAGTAAAGTAGACGGCGCTGTCCCACTCGGAGGATAACATGCCCATCATCTGCGTCGTGATATTTACCATGGGCTTGCGGTGTGGCACGTCCCGGGAAGCGAAATGCGTGCCGGAGGAGCCAGGCCGTGTCGCCCACGACTCCGAGCCAGTGGTACCAATAGTAATACGCCTCGGGACGCCAATCCGTCTTCCAGACAGCGGGATTAAGAGGGAGATCTTCGTCCGCCCAGTCTTCCGTCAGTTCTGCAACAGCGTCGCGGCAAAGCACTTCTAAATCGGAGAGGGGAATAGGCCGCATGCGGAGAGGAATAGGTTCCTGCGGGGGTCATCAGCTGGGGAAGAAGGATGGGGTGCAGGGAAGACTGACGAGCGAAAGCATCGTCCCCGCCGGGGATGGTCGGTATGTAAAATCGGGCGCCAGTCCACAACACGCCAAAGGGTCGGATGCGGCGTGGCTGTATATGACCAGTTCGCCGAAGAGGTTTCCGACCACAGTGTATCCCAAGGCGTCATCGAAATCGAGGGCAGGGAATGCCCATATACCCGCGTCCGGGGCGACATCGTTCGTCCAGGTAATCAGGGGCGGCAATGTTTCTGACGGCTGGGAGGGAATAGCCACGGAGATGATGTGTGGGAAGTCCGTCGTACGAGGGAGGGCCATTAGACCGACGCCTAGCCAATGTGCCCTGCTTCCGTCGCCGCTGGTTCGGAGGTGGTACCAAGGATGTTCAGGGTCTGGAGTTGACGTTTCGGCCAGCAGAGTGTGCGAACAAAAGGCGACGTCGAGCAGCAGGCCCAGTTCTACTGTGATGAGTTGGACAGTCCGGGCGGAAATCACCAACAGCCTCAGCGGAGACTCGGAAGGGAGGGCGAGTGGATTCAGTATCACGACCTCTGAAATAGGGATCGTGCGAAGGGATTTGATGTAGCGAGGCGTAGAGGTTTCGGATGGTCGCGTGTATATGTCCAGAATCCGGTGGCGCACGACGACGACGAATTCGTTCCAGATGACGAGGAGATGTGGCGTGAACTGAAAATGTATCAGTACTACGACTGGTCGCGGCGAACGAAGTACTGACCCTCCTTTCCGGCGTGTCGAAACCTTCCACAGAAAGTGGCAAGTCGTAGGTCGTGCTTGCCACCCAATCTATGATGTGCGGGACAACCGCCCCGTCACGCACCCCGCACCCTACGTATTTGCCCTGCAGCATCAGGACGTCGGAGGATCCATCGACATGGAAGAGCTCCACGAAGCAGTGAGAGCCCGCGCGTTGCTGCAGAGTGATAATCCGAACTGACGCGGACCTTTGAGCAGCGTTAGTGAAAGCCCGCCTCGAACGAGATAATTACGCACCTCGAGTTCGCAACACCGAGGGCCAGCACGACGCCCACATCCTGTAGCTCCAGTTGGGCCGTTTCGACTTGGCCAGGCAGGTACGCCTCGGCAATAGGCTCCGTGTAGCCCTGGAAGACCAAAGACAAATCCCAGCAGCTGATTTTACTGACGTCGTGGTCGGAAGACGCTACGAATAGCCAGTTGCCTACCACGAGACGCAGCCAAGTGATAGAACGAGATATATCTAGCCGCCAGACATCGACAGGACACAGGTCTTGCTTCTTCCACCTGCGTGCTAACTGGGACACTCGGACCACAAGAGCCTCCAAGGCGCGGCCATCGAGCGAACCACAAGGTTTGAGATGTAGGGGCAGAGCACGACCTCCGCTCTCCGCCGTACGTTTTAGCAGATTGATCCAGAGCAATTTGGCGCGAGTCGCTCGGTTGAAGGAACGGCAGACCTGATATTGGAAATCAATATAAAGTGGGACACGAGTCACAGGGAACCCACTTGACGCAGGGCGAGAGTGTCCGATAAATCCAGGTCCAGGCAGACGAGGAGAAACAGATACTCGTTCAAAGACTGAATTCCCGACATGGTGGTGGCAAGAGGAAGGACGGTCACGCCGTGACCACTGACTTCAGTCGCCAAAACAAGGCCACCCAGAACAATGCTGAACATAGAACAATGCAAGCCTAAAGCCACCCGCTCTCTATCCGGCGTGGGCCGACAACAATCCCCCATCAAACTTCTCTTTTTTTGCGCCAGGTTGCTTTGGACTTGAAGTGCCAAATCGGACTCGGAGTTACTTATCGAACAATTCCTTCGCAGAAAACACAAATTCCGTGGGAGATTCGCCTGCTCAGGTGGTGTGCGCTCTCCATTGTCCGGCCGTTTGCGGTTTGGCCATAGCCACTGGCAACCGGACCCTCTTTTCTCAGTCGAGTCGTATAAGAAGGGAGGTTGTTGACTGCTGGTTTCGACGCAAACCCGCACCCTTCCGATGTACCTTCCGTATCACAAGCAGCCACCCAGCATTCGATATGACCGACCGCAGACAAGACAAATCTCCATTTATGCGGACTTCGATCCTACGGCCTTCGAGGTGCGAGGAGTTTTTATAACCGAGGAGAGCCTATCGTTGATCGGGAATCTCTAGCTCGTCCATTACGCTGAAGTCCGTTGCAAATCGTACCCCTTCGCCGCGTACCCACAGAACCAGGCACTCTGGCCCCGCATCGATGAATGGTTGTGAGTTGGATCGTCAGTCCCCTTCAAGTTCTCCCCATTGACCAAGATTGTCTAGGAGTGCCGGCCAGAGCCGAATTTATCGGCAAAAGGACAAGTCTGGCCCCGCACAGCTGACCGTTCGGGGTCTTCATGGGGTGAAAATCAAGATCACGGATTTTTACAACGCATTGGGTCAGTCCCTTCTCTCTGAAGCGCCCGTAATTAACGCTGATACTTTCCCTTCGCACCAGGGTTTCTCATCACCGAAACAGAGGGCTATCGCTACAGTGGAACTGAGACGCCCAGACAACTGGATGCAATCCACATGAGACTCCTCGCTCACTACGGAAAATGGATCAGCGTTGCCGAGAAGGAACTGTTCGGCGACGTTGATCTTGCGCCAAACACGGTGTGCCTTATGTTCGGGGAGAATACTGCTCAGCCCAGGCCTTTCCCGGCTGGTTCGAATCCTACGCCAACTGCCTCGACGAGTAGCAGCTCTGCTACATCGCACACCAGGATGGCGATGTTTACCAACATGGGCGCGCCACTCAAGGAATTGGGTGTCGGAACTCAGCTGGTAAACCTCAACGGGTTAATCGAAGGGTTAAACCTCACCAGGAGTATTTCTCCGATTCAACTGAGATGGATCGACTGGTCATTCGCGCACTGCGCGGAGTTGCTAGGTTGGCTTTAGTGCGTCTCGCGATCTTTAACTTTCGGACTCCTCTGACGCCAACATACAGCCTCCTCGACCCAAACATGGGGTTCCTTCTGACGGGAGTCGCCTCCGGAATCGACCATCTTGTCACAATGAAAAAATACGACGAGGCAGTGATGAGAACGGGGTTCAAGCCCCCATGCGACAATTGCTGCTACGTGGTTCGCATGCTAAATGCCATCATCCTATCTCGAGCCGGATACGCCGCGTCAGGGGCGCACCCGCCTGTTCTATACATCGATCGCGCTCTGGATCCACCGCAGCACATAGGTCCCCTTCGTCCTTGCGCCAACATCAAGTGCAGGCGGCGCTGGGGTAAGCCTAAATATCAATGCCGGTTCTGCATGATGGCTTGGTACTGCGGCTTAGAGTGCCAAACCGTGCACTGGGGCGACTTTCACCGCAAATTTTGTCCTCATTTCAACCATTGCATCTGGGAAGGCTGCGGGGAAGTCGGCGTAGCAATGCGGTGCATGCATTGTGAGCGGGACAAGAACAGAATTCCTCCCCGATACTGCGGTCTGTCCGGTCACGTCCCGAACGCAGATACTCGGCATATCGCATGGTGCCGAGAAAAACACACCGGAGAGTGGGAAGAACCCCGTATCGGCGAAGTTAGGGATGAGAAGCGGAAGAAGTGGGGCTTCCCACCGGGATCTGGGGCTAACTTCCCGTATTAAAACGCTGTAAACCTTAGTACTTATTACCCTCTGAATCTCTTCTCCCGTCCGTATTGGCTCAGAGGATTATCGTTAAAGGACACTGGTCAGTCAGATGAGACTGTGTTTACGGCTCTGACTTATCGCAACTTACGAACGCGCAAGCATCAAATCGGCATCGATGATGGCTCGCAATGTTGAACCGTGGGAACTTCCTTTGCGCGGAACAGTTCCGAATCCGGAAGCCGGCAACACTATCTCCGCTTCCACCGTACGCGTGCTCCTTCCTCTTGCCACCACAATCTTCCTCTGTCATGTCTGGAATCCGGTCTCTGAACGAATATCTTTTTCTTCTCGTATGCCTCGAATTAGAGCTTCCGGACGTCCTGTCCCTCCGTCGGGTGAGTTTCGCGTCTTTCGCGTACAGACTTTGCGCTAATTAGTGATCTCAGGTTTGCCGTTCCTTCAACCGCGCGACTCGCGCCAAGTTGCTCTGGATTAACCAGCTGAAGATCATCACCGCCACCGACAATCATATTCTTCCCCAATACCTCAAATCCCGCGACATGCTCGACAGCAGCGCCTTGGAGGCTCTTGTGGTCCGAGTGTCCCAGTTGGCACGCAGGTGGCAGAAGCAGGACTTGTGTCCTGTGGATGTCTGGCGAATGGATATCTCTCGTTCTATCACCTGGCTGCGTCTGGTCGCTGGGAACTGGTTATTTGTAGCGTCTTCCGACCACGACGTCAGTAAAATCAGCTGCTGGGATTTGTCTTTGGTCTTCCAGGGCTACACGGCGCCCATTGCCGAAGCGTACCTTCCTGGCCGAGTCGAAACGGCCCAACTGGAACTACAAGATGTGGGCGTCGTCCTGGCCCTCGGTGTCGCGGGCTCCAAGTGCATAATTAATTTCTTCGCCGCGGACTTTCACTAACGCTGCTCAAAGGTCCGCGTCTGTTCGCATCATCACGTTGCAGCAACGCTCAAACTCTCACTCCTTCGTGGAGCTCTTCCACGTCGAAGGATCCTCCGACGTCCTTATGTTGCAGGGCAAATACATCGGCTGTGCGGTGCGTGACGAGGCAGTCGTCCCCCACATCACAGACTGGGTGGCAAGCACGACGTATGACTTGCCACCCCCTGCGGGAGGTTTCGACACGCCGGAGAGGAGGGTCAGTGCTTCGTTCGCCGTGACCGGTCGCAATACTCATACGTCCTCAGTGCACGCCTCACAACCTCGTCATCTGGAACGAATTCGTCGTCGTCGTGCGCCACCGGATTCTGGACATATACACGCGACCATCCGAAACTTGTACACCTCGCTACATCAAATCCCTTCCCACGATCCCTATTTCCGAGGTTGTGATACTGAATCCACTCGCCCTCCCTTCCGAGTCTCCGCTGAGGCTGTTGGTGATTTCCGCCCGGACTGTCCAACTCATCACAGTCGAACTGGGCCTAGTGCTTGCCGACGGCCCCTTTTGTTCGCACACTCTGCTGGCCGAAACGACCACTCCAGATCCTTCAGATCCATGGTATCACCTTCGAACCAGCGGAAACGGAACCAGGGCACATTGGCTAGGCGTCGGTCTAATGACTCTCCCCCGTACGATGGAATCCCCACACATCATCTCCATGGCTATTCCCTCCCAGCCGTCAGAAACGCTGCCGCCACTAATCATCTGGACGAACGATGTCGCCCCGGATGCGGGTATATGGGCATTCCCTGCCCTGGATTTTGATGACGCCCTAGGATACACTGTGGTCGGCAACCTTTTCGGCGAACTCGCCATTTACAGCCACGCCTCGCCTGACCCTCTGACGTGTTGCGGGCTGGCGCCTGACTTTACATACCGACAATCCCCGGCGGGGACGATGCTTTCGCTCGTCAGTCTTCCCTACACCCCATTCCTTCCTCCCCAGCTGATGATCCCCGCAGGAACCCATTCCTCTCCGCATACGGCCGATTCCTCTCTCGGATTTAGGCACGCTTGACTGCGACACTGTCGCAGAACTCACAGAACACTGGGCGGACGAAGATCTCCCCCTCAACCCCGCTATCTGGCAGAGGGATTGGAGTCCCGACGCCTATTACTACTGGTACCATTTCCTCGGGCTCGTAGGGGACACGGCCTGGCTCCTCCGGCACGCATTTCGCTTCCCGGGACGTGCCACACCGCAAGTACATGGAATGTATCACGCCGAGGATGATGAGCATGTCATCCTCCGGGTGGGAGAGCGCCATCTTCTTTATTCGCATACAAGTGACCCATCGATGGCGCTCCGCAGCTTCCCTCTCGCTGCGTTCAGCCTAACGGGGACGGCGGAGCATCAGCCATGCGTCCAGCCGACGGCGTACACCGTTGCCAGAGTGTTTGAGCACATATCGCGCGGGCGAACTGATAAACTGCGTGGTCTTGTGAGAGTGCCGGCGAGCATGGAATAAATAAAGTAGACTTCCTTCCTAGTACTTATGGCTTCGACGTATCCTATTAGATGTCCTCGCTGCAATTCAGTGCAATACCGGGATTTCCTTGTGCGGAAAGTATTTTCAATCCATAATCTAGACCGTCTCTCGCGGCAAGCCGAGGCACCTGAGATAATCTAGCCGTTTCCCATTCCCCACTGCTAGATCTGAAAGAGTCCTGCACGTGCACCTTTCGCTTCCTCTACGAAATTCAAGTGCTCAAATATGACATGTCGGTGGGTTTGAAGCTCTGTATAAATAAACCCAGAATAGTGAACTTTGAATGTGAAAGTCAAGGTGGTTGGGTGGCCGAGCTGTCTCGAAGTCTCTCTGGTTTCCAATTCTCGTTGCTTCTGTGACCTCTTACTCCGAACGGCAATGACCTTCCGACCTAGTTGTGAGCACCGAACTGTCGAGATCTAATTCAGTTTCGGTACTCCTAGAGAGCGCTTCGCCCACAGTGGAGCGGATGCCACAGTGGAGCGGATGCCTCAGTGGAGCGGATACCAGATAGAGACTTTCCAGGTGAACGAGCTCGAAATCCATCAATGAACCTACGAATATCTACCGCTTTCTCAGACCGCTTTGGGCCTTCTGAAAATATCGAATCCTGGGTTGGAAAGACAGAATGCTAGTCGCAGATTGCGATAAATCCCTCGGTTAAACTGGTGTAAAGATCGGAGAGCTCCGGTTCTTTGTCAACATGTTGAACCGTGGGAGCGATTTCAACACGAAACTCAACATCCCCGAGATGCCCGATAATTGAGACGAAGGATGAAGATCAACTTCCCTGATCTACTAACTATGTCCCGGATATTATATAGCTCTCAGGGCTCAGTAGAAAATCGTCCCCACAGTTCGTATCATGACCTACATATCTCTGCAAAAGGATGCATGAGCGCAAATCCACACAGAGAAGTCAAATCGTTACACGCAATATGTTTGGTTTATGGTTTGAGTGTCAAGCAAATTCTTGTGCGGTCTTCCACCTCATTCTTGCTGCTCCGCCCATCGATTCCGGCGGTTCGCTCCATGATCTCGACGGAAGATAGCGGTGTACGTCTCCCTCTCGGTGTGAGCGGTGGGCCGCAGGAAATGTTGGGTCCCTGCGCGTCCACGGCGTAGAGGACGGGGAAGGGGCAATTCGAAGCTTCCTATGGGTTTACAGGGTTGATTAAAGCGAAGATGGCGATCACGCAACCGGGCTATAACGTAGGACTCCTCGCCATCGTCATCGTCAGCGTGCGCCTGCGGAATGGGAAGTAGCGGAAATCCAAAAGCATGTGTTAGCAGCCACGCGTTGTCGCCGAGATTACCCTGCCACCAGTCCCAGTCCCAGTACTCACTGCGTTACCCGAGGTCTCAGGCAGCGAGAGCCTTGCTCGGCCTTGCTCTGCCTAGGTATCAAGACCGCGGATAGCTACCTCTGCCTAGGTACCAAGACCGCGGATTCGGTACATACCAAGGCATGAAGACCTTGGTCCCTAGGCAGAGCGCGGCCGAGCAAGGCAACCACTGCCTAGAATCCAGTGAGTACAGGTCGCAAAACATATCCCTACACCAGAACCCCGCCGGAGGGAAAGCACGTCCTGGATATCATGTTGGAAACAGATAAGAAGTAGCACATCTCCGCCAACGAAGTCAGGCGGAGATGGGTTCATAATGACATTTGCCACTTGTGGGCGAGTCAACGTGGTGCTCGGCCTTCTCCGAAACCCGTGGTTCCCTTCCGTCGCGAAGAGTTCAAGTTCAACTTGGCCGGCAATTTCCCTGCTAGGGTTGACCGCGATTTAAACACATTCCTTCATACCTCACAAGTCAACCACAATCTCCTTGCACTGCAGCTACTTGTTATTTCACTTTTGAACGCTTTTCTATCGGATTCAACATCCCCGAGATGGCCGAAACTGCCAATGAGGTGTAAATTATTTGATGAACGGGATCGTCTATCTCAAGAAAGAGGTCTTCTTGACGAGAAGTACGTATTCTAGTTTCCTTTAGTCAATTTATACCGTTTTAAAATATCAACCACATACAAAAGTCGCGCCCATGTGACCTGTGTGAACAGTAAATTAACGCGTCCTCGTCGCGTCCTCGAGCGAAAAATTACTCAATGCACCGTAGCAGATGATGGAGAGCTCAGGTAGTGGCGTTCCAGCAGCCAGCTCAATTCCCTCGGGTTATACCGTGCTATCGTCGGCGGTGATCAATCAAAATGCCTGCCGTCGACACTGGACAACTCGCCATGCGCCACACTTGCGCCACCAAAGCGGGGATCCCTGATTCATCCCCACACCCACGCGAAAAGTGACAGCGAACCAGGGAGCGAACGGCGTCTCCGGAATTTCGACTCGTGAGCAGAATTGACCAGTTCGGTCCGAGGACGCTCCCAGCAAGCCTCTCGCGCTCGGTATAATAACACAGAGACTCTCGCTTATGTCTTGGCCATGCTAATCCGAAAGTTCACTGCACTCTAGGACCGGCTGAGAGGCTTAATCAACTCTCTTGGCCATTGGTTGAGTAAGGCCCCCAGTGTGCCCGTACTGGCTCACTCAACTCCTGATTCATCGAACGACGCACCTTTCAATCTACGCTTACATCTCTGAGCTGAGGCTGGTCTGATCACCCCATTTCACCGAGACCGTTGAAACCGCGCAAACTCAGACATGGTCACCTAATTGAACACCGGCCCCCATATAAGTAGAAGCGCGGCGAGCACGCTGAATTCAAATTTCCGCCCCATGTCAGAAGCGCTGCTTGTCACGCCTGATGGTCCTACTCTTCTCGACGGCGTTTCGGTCCTTCCACTCGACCACCTCGACGTGTTTGGATACGCCGCAGCTAACTCGTATATCGTCCCAGAGATTATCGACGTGAATCGGTTCAACGGTGCTTTAGCACAGACTCTCACGTTGTTCCCCTTGTACGCCGCTCGCGCCAGCTGTGCAGAAAATGGGCATGAACCCTGGACGGTGCGTTTTTCAACCGAAAAGGGCACTACTCATACTGAACCAACTTGCAGCTGCTTCTGCCGCCCAAAGGGATTCCTGTTACGGTGTCGGTCAGCGACGAGACAGAAATCGCGCCGATTGAAGCCGTCGTCCAGAACCCGCTGCGCTTTATCCCACGGTTGAACCCGAGGAACGTCGTCGTGGACTCCACGACGCCAGTGGCCGCTATTCTGCTCACCAAATTCCCCAACCTCGGTGTTACCAGCATTGGTATCTGGCGCTGGCATCCCATCGGCAGCGACTACGTTGCGAGCTGTTTTATCCGGGCTCTCAGCAAGTTTTATCTTGGTGTCCCCGCTGATGACCCGGAACCGGTCTATAAACCAGCGAGGGCGTTCCTTCCTGCCCCAGATCGGTCCTGCCTTGCCGGAATCGACACATCTGCCCTCGAGGCCTATTATCCTGCAACGTCGATGCACCCCCAGCGAGACCCCACTCTTAACGCCAGACTTGACTTTCGTCTCTCGGCCAACCAAACTCAGCAGCTGCGCGATGCCATCCACGCCATCGGCGGAGCGGACGCCATTTTCCTCACGCAGCAGGATTGCATCGTGGCCCTCATCGCCGTCGCCACCAACGCCGCCGACCCATCCATCCCGCCCATCCATACCATCGACACGATCCTCGACGTACGAGGCGCGGGCGCGATCCCGCCCTCGCTCTCATTCAATGGATTTGTATTTGCCCCCACGGACCGGATCGTAGTTGTAGATGACTATTATGCGTACGCTGCAGCCGTGCGGAGGAGCATAATTCGAGGACGCACGCCGGAGTTCCTCGCAGCGCTCGCTGACTTACAAGCCGTGCGCGCAGCGGAGGCGACGAATCGCGGGGAAATTATGGATCTAGCGAGCCCTCCTGGACACATGCTTTGCAATTCAACCCTTCGGCGAGTTCCTTTTTTTTCCTTCTCTAAATCCAAAATCTACTTGGAGCACTCACTATCTTTCATAACCAGGTTGGATAAAGCCATGCGTCCGGAAATCCACTTCGGTCATCCTGGGAAGACGCAGAGCTACGTCGGTACGGTGCCCTTTGTCCGCCATCTCAAGCTGGCGCGGCCAAATCCACGCCGTGCCTCAGACGGAGCGTGGTCGAACGGGTTGGATACCACCGAAGTGACATTATACTTCCGACCGCTGGTTCGTGGGCGATTCGTCAGTGAGATCGACGAAAGGCTGCGAGCGCTGGGGGTTGAAGGGGTAGTGGACTGGGTTGGCGTGTAGTGGAGACTCAAACATGATATTCTCCGACTTGCGAGCTGTTTGGAATGAGAGTGAGTAAGAAAAGTCAACTTGGTTGAAAATTCGGGAAATCCCGAACCGACTTCTCGGGTCCAAACTCAAGCGATAGGCATGATGTGTCGCGGTTTCGGGACACGATGCTGCCTCGTAGCTCGTGAAGGCTGTACAGATGCATGCAGTTGGCCGGGAGCGGTTGTCGATAAAGAGAACAAAGGCGATTCACACTCCGACTGGCAGCGTGATGGGAAGAAATCCTCGTCCTCTACCCCGATACGACGCGATGGTGGCTACACCAGCTCCGATATGTCCCCGCCTTTCACGATAATCCCCGAGGACAGGAATTCAAACTTCTATCCAGGTGAGCTTGGTTGTGCACATGAGTCCATTCTTTTGACTTTCACCCCGGTGCACAATAATACAATGGCGGTCGCGTACCTCAATTCGTGCACAAACCAACTACCGCTCGCCCTGCAAGGTTACGATGGAGACGGTCGGTACGTCGCCTCCTCCCTGCATCCGTTCTTTGTGGATCGACACCCATGCAGCCATGCAGTCGTAGGTGATGCGCCACTCGCTTTGTCCGTTGGACCTATAAAATGGGGTCGCCGCAGGCTTGTTCTTCATATCCCCCACACATGCAATCCTACACTCCCAGCCCTTTCTATTCCCTCTCTTCGACGGGTTTGCCTCTAACTGTGACCAACGTTGAGGTGCACGCAGCCGAGCATCTTCTGCTTTCCCGCGCGCGCAAGTAGTGCCTCCCCCGGATTCGGATACTCGCTGACCGTCAGGACTCCTCAGGCCTTCAGCAGCACCTCGGCTCATTCAAGCTCCATCCGGGGCCGCTGAACTACGAGCAAAAGGCTCGACTTTGCGCCTTAGTTCCACGGCTGTCGCCCCGAAATTGCGCACAAGTCCATGCCATACTTTTGGATCTCTGGGATCCGATCTACCACACGGCGATACAGGTTCGAACTTCTGCGTGTTGTTGTATCAGTTTGCTGAGCGGCCCGGATAGACGTGCGGTACCTCGGTCGACATCGACTTGATTCCCAACGACCGATTGGCACTGGTTTATGCATTCGTTATGGGTTGTCGGCACTATTAAGCCTTGTTACCGGATGCCAATAGTGCATATATGGAGTATGGACGAGTCATATTATAATTATGTAGAAATGTAGAAGAGAAGAAGAGAATTGTACGGTTCAGAGGATTATGTTTTTGAGGCTCGAAAAGGCTGTTGCGAACTGGCAAGAACACGGATTCAGGTCCACCGGGTGTCTGACGTCTGACCCGACATTCTTTTTTGTTTGAGTTCAGTTCAGACCGAGTCCAACCCAAATTCAACCAAAGTTGAACCATGGTTGAAAGTTCTTGATTGATTCCCACGGCGTGACTTCCCGTTGAAAATTTCCCAACATTCCCTTTGTCGTTCCACCACTTCGAATTGAACCTTGTAGACCGCCCAGTCCAGGTAAATGTTCTCCTCCAACTCCGAAAACAAACTCCAACCAGGAAAATTCCACCAGCACTCGACATGAACAGGAACACTGGCAAGGTCTATCTTCCGCAACGAAATCGTCCAGAGAAACGTGCCTGACCGCTTCTTCACAGAGCCTGAGCCCGAATGAAACCATGTGTCTGGGGATCACGGACAAGCTCGAGAGCGTCTACACTGAGTGCCTTCGCTTGCGGGGCACGCACGCGGAGCTCACGTCAAAGAACGAGCTCCTGGAGACCCTCGCCCGCGCCCAGGACGCGTTCTCCTCCAAACTCAAGATCGACACGCTCGGGGTCGAAATCTCGCGCCTCACGAAAGGGCTGGCGAGCTCAATCCGTTAACGTTACCGAACTAAATTATCCCGAAGATCTTCGGCCACTTCTTGCCGATCGTCCCCGACTCCCGAGTGCCCCCTCTCACCCGGGTTTTTTTTCGCCCACCGATTCCACTGGAACGTAGCGCTGGCGCCGGGCGGAAGGGGCCAGCGGTTGAACAAAGATGGTGGCGGTGACGAGCGGGCCGAGCGGTGCCGAGGTTGATTCGAACAGTGATACCTTCTCACGCCTCCTCCTAAATCCCTTACAGCATCTCGCCACCGCTCCTCTTACTTCCACATGGCTCCGAAGCCTTCTACGGATGGACCGGAGTCGACTCTGCACACCAATGAATCCGGAGCTCGAAGCCAATTCATCATCCTACCCGACGCGATCATCGACGAGGCTGGTCACCCCTCGTTCCCCACTATAACGAACTCTCGCCGGCCTCTTCGTCGACATCTGGGTTCTGGACGCATACGATTCGACATTCAAAGCAATCTGGAAAGTCCTACGCGACAAACCCCACAAACTTCAGTCCAAAGCACAGCTTCTCGACGACATGTTCAAGACCGGCTCTCCGCGCGCCAGAGAATTTTTTGCCCAGCCGAACTTCAAGATTGTAGTCAGTGAAATTATTGAGCAGCCGTTGGGGCGGACGATTATCTGGGGTTTTACGAATGATCACGAGTCTCGGGAGGAGGAGCTAGGGAAGCTGCTCCCCGTGCTGAACTGGTCGCTCTGTGCTGCATACGAGCAGACTGTGAGCCGCTTCATATTGTCGCTTGCCATTGACTGATCAAAATGTATAGTTCGGTCTCTGGGCTGTCCTCCCGAGCGTCCTTGCCAAACGCGCGCGACTCGGTTCCCTAATCGCCATTACCTTATTGCATGAAAGCATGCACGGCTACTTGAGGTGGAGACTCGGGAGCAGCGTTGCGGCGATACTCAATACACCGGGCGTCGACAAGAATGGGAAAACAGAATCAGGATGGTTGTTAGAGCGCGAGCTCTTTCAAGGCGTAATCAAAGCCCGCATCCCGACATCGCGTTGCACGGCCACGGACCGCTTCGACTACATAGACGAAATCTTCCTCGAAAATGCACAAGAGCTCCGAATCATCTGTGAGTGCAGTTCCCTACACCGCGATTTCATCGTTTGATAGCATTTGTAAAGCTAGTTCTCGTCTACGTACATTCCACGCTGCCATCCTCGCCGGCAACATCAACGTGTCGAGCATCAAAAGCTGCTTCAGCGATACAACCGCCCCGAGCTTGACGCTTGACAACGTCGTACGAAATGATCGCACTCTGTGTCGAGTGGTTTCTCCCGTCGACGACGCGCCGCATGAGCCTCAGTGGTCCACGATCCCGGCGACATCTACGGACGGTCCACCACCCGAGCTGAATTGCTTGATGGCCTTGCGGCGCGCGGACCCACAGGTGAGTACTTGACGCAATTTTGCTTGTCAGGCAAGGGGATGAATATGCTGATGCTGCTGAACCAGGCATATGAGGCCTTTTGGAGCCAGACTCCTGACACGGACATCGAAGCTGTCGAGAAACCAGCTATGCCAAGAAATGAGGGGAGGGGGCTTGCCCTGGACCCAGACAGCACGGATTTCGTTGTGACTGGGCGGGCGGCGTGTTAGACTCGGATACAAGGTGTCGGAAGTAATACACGCAAGAGTCGAGCTTGAGAACGTTACTTTAGAATTTCGCACGAGTTTCTCTTTGTGCATTGGTCGCTACATTATTGTATGATCTGTTTGGATTGTATGCCCTCGGGCGTTAACTCCATCAGACTGGTGAAATGCGTAGACGCAGAAGATACGGAACCCTCTGCAGTCAAGAGAGTGATCATGAATTGTCGAGTCTCTCATACAAACCACGACCATCTCCAGCGCTCCTGCATGTTTCTCCCGCTTTCCCACCAATTCACCAGCCTGCCCGTCGAGCTATGAATTATGATGGACTTCATCGCCCCGCGCTGGATAACGCACCGGACATCTGGCGCGCTTAAAATTCTCGATGATATTTAATTCGTTTCAAAGAAAGTTGGACGTATTGGATTGCGCTTTGGACCGGATATGCACTTGTTATCGGATGCTGACGGTACTATGGACAGTTATATGCCGTGCCATTGTATAATGATCCTGTAGAAATGTAGAAGAGAATTGTACGGTTCAAAGTCGTTGGAGCTCGAGGATTATGTTTTTGAGGCTCAAAAGGCTGCTGCGAACTGGCAAGAACATGGATTCAGGTCCACCTGGTGTCTGACGCCTGACCCGACATTCTCTTTCGTTCGAGTTCAGTTCAGACTGAGTCCAACCCAAATTCAACCAAAGTTGAACCATGGTTGAAAAAACTCTTGATTGGTTCCCACGGCGTGACTTCCCGTTGAAAATTTCCCAACATTCCCTTTGTCGTTCCACCATATCGAATCGGACCTTGTAGGACGCCCAGTCCAGGTAAACGACCTCCTCCAGCTCCAAAAACACACTCAAACCAGGCAAATTCCACCAGCACTCGACATGAACAGCAACACTGGCAATGTCAATCTTCCGGAACGAAAATCCAGAGAAACCCGCCTGACCGCTTCTTCGCAGAGCATGAGCCCAGACGAGACCATACGCCTGGCGATCCCGGACAAGCTCGAGAGCGTCTACATGGAGTGCCTTCGACTGCGGGACACGCACGCAGATCTCGCGGCAAAGAACGAGCTCCTGGAGACCCGCCTCACGCAGGAGACCCTCGCGCGCGCCCAGGACGCGTTCTCCTCCAAACTCAAGATCGACACCCTCGGGGTCGAAATCTCGCGCCTCACGAAAGCGCTGGCGAGGGCGGAAGGAATCGGCGGTCGCGCAGGGGGGCAGCGGAACTTTGACGAGGAAAGGGCGCAGGACAGATGTCGCGAGAAGGGCGCGCTGACGGTGCAGCAGAAGATGGATCTCGTGGACGAGGTTGCGCGCCTCGATGCTAGTTGGAAGAAGTTCCAGGCGGTCATTGAGATGATTGTGAGCGCGGTCCCGGAATTGGATGGGATGGTGCGTAAATCATTCTTTCGTCACTGGCTGTAACTGAGCTTGAAACTGTTCAGTCCAACCAAGAGGTAGACTTGGACATTAACGCAATCCCGACGGCGACTCAGGCGGAGCTTTACAATTTCGTGTTCAAAAGATGAGAAACAGTCGCTGATATCGACCGGATTACCTACACCCAATGCTGCTCCCACCTTCAATACACCAAGGATATGCTACCTTCTTTTGCTTTGAAGGCGCGACGTTGAGAGCGTGACGCCTATGGCAAGAAGACTCCCGGACTCTGGATAGACCATCCGACAAGGCAGCGTATCAGCGGAGCCCCGTCCATTGGCGCAAAAATAGGCGTACCCTGTCCATGGATTCGGCGCGGGACAAGAAGGGAAGTACGCACATGCAGCCCAGACACATTTTCCCGAGACACCACTTCGGCGGTCCCGCGCGAATAAAAGGATGGTCGAATTGGCAGCACCGGAACCTGGCGTCGTGCGAACACACACACGGCCTTGACGCTCTCCGAGTACCGGTTGATGTTAAGCTTCAAACCGCCGCGACGAAGGACTGCTGTCGCTCCCGAGAGCCAATCCAGGAAAAATCAGCCATCCCGCTCACCGAAACCAAACCAGAAACCGTCTATTTTTTGCCTCATTATCGTACATACTACGCTACACAGGCACATAAGCTCGAGCAACGAACCACCTATGTACACGAGAGTGAAGGCAATCCAACTAAGTAATAATACATCGCAATGAACCTGCCAGAGAAACAAAGAAAGAAGAAAGAAAAGTGCGTAGATGTCGCCAAGTGCAAGACGGGTAGGATGTGTATGTGGAAGCGTAGAGTGGTAAGCGTGGAAAACAGAAAAACAAAGCAGCAGAAATCCGGATAGCAGCTGTGGATGACCGTTCGTCCACCAGAATGCGTGTACCGTCCGACCGGTATGCGTACAGATACGACTCCATAAGCTGTCCAAGACACGCTTATAATTACAATTATGCACCTCCCCGACGCGCCTGAAAAATCTATGAGCAGCCGTCCTCGACCTAAAAAAAAAGAGAAAGAGACCCACCTAATGCTTCTCATCCGAAATAATACTCCCAATACTAAGCGGATTCTTCTTCCCGCCCTCCCTGCCCCCACTAAGCCGCGGCGTCGCCCCGCCCACGCCCACGCCCACGCCGGGCCCCGCCGCGCCTCCACTCCGCAGTTGAATCACCGCATGCCCCCCTGGCGGACTCCGCTCCTCGTCCATATGCTGGTCCTCCTCCCGCGACCGCAACGGCGCAAGCTCGATCCGCGCGTTCGGGCTCCGCAGCGCGCCCACCACCTCTTGCTGCACCCCACCCGCACCCACACTTCCACCCTGCATCTGCCCCTGCACGCCAGTGCCCATGCCCCGCAACCGGGCTAATCGGCGCCGCATTACTCGGCACGACGGGCTGCTGCTGGTGTTGCTGTTGCTGTTGCTGATGTTGTTGCTGCTGCGGAGGTGGAGGCGGCGGCTGCTGAGTGTAATCGCCCCACCCCTGCTGCGGTAGCTGGTGATGCGGTGGCAAAGGCGGCGGCGCGAACCCGCTCGGCGGCGTCCCCCACGCATGCGCCTCGGGCGGCGGCCCCGCAGGCTGCCCATACCCATAATACGGCGGCGGGGGCGGCGGGGGCTGCACATACGGGCGGTACGGCGGGTACTGCTGCTGCGGCGGAGGTGGCGGGAAGCTGGCCGTTCGGGTTCGCGTTTGGATGCTGCATATTCGGGCCCGGGCCCGCGTTAGGGTTGGGCCCGCCCATGGTCGGCGGAGTGATGCTCGGATTCGGCGGGCCACCGATACCAGGCCCAGGCGTCCCCGGCCCCGGGCCCTGCACCGGCTGGAGGTCCGTAGCCCTGTTGCTGCTGTGGCGGCAGTGGGGGCGGGGGATACTCACCGTACGGACTGCCCTGCGGCTGGCCTAGGGTCGTAATACGGCCCCGCCGCAGGCGCATAATGCCCCTGGATGCGCATGCCCATGCGGGGCAGGATACGCGTAGTTCATATCATACCGCATCGGCGGAGGCGCGTACTGGTGCCCAGTGGTGTGCATACGGGTCGCCGTACGAGCCTGGACCAGGGGCCCAAGGTCGCTGAGGCGGGTACGCGTAGTACGGGTGCTGATATTGATGAGGCGGGGGGTAACCGTGGTGCGGGGGTGGTGGCGGCGGCATCGCGTCGGCACGATACCCGGGCGGCGGGGGCAGAGGGGGCTGCTGCTGCTGTTGTTGCTGTTGCTGTGGATGCTGGCCGGGATGCTGTTGTTGTTGTTGCTGCTGCTGCTGTCCAGGATGTGGTTGCTGCTGCGCATGCCCACCGACATCGTACGGCGCCGGCACATATCGCGAGTTATTGTTGCTGTTCGCGTACCCGCCCATATCCTGGTGCGTCGGCGCAGCCGGCGGGGGTGGTATAACCTGGTGCATCCCCGCCTGCTGCTGTGGCTGGTGCTGGGTCGGCGCGCTCTGAATCGTGACCTGTTATTTCGATCAGCTCTAGAATCATGCAAGAAGAGGCAAGTACGCACCGAACCCCCTGGTCCCTGGATCTCCGCCCCAGGTGGGGGCGGAATCAATGGAGTCGACGGCCAGGGCGTACCCACAGGCGGCGCGCCGCCCGTGTTCCCCATGCCGTTCATCCCGTCGTCCGTGCGCATACGTTTCGCAGGTCGGCGCGTCGGGTTTTCGTTCTGCAAAGGTGTGGTTAGCGATCAAGGGACTAGGTTGGTAGTAAGGACAAGTCTGCCGCGGTGGCAACTCGTAGCACGAGCACCAACGGAATGAGAAGACGAAGCCCCCAACGCACCTTATCATCCACCGGGTCCGGATCCACCGTCGGCATCACGATCCCGCTCCCCCCAGCCCACCAGCACCAGCCGAGCTATTACCGTTAGGCTCGCCGTTTCCGATGAGCCCCCCGCCGCGCGCGTGCAGGTCGGGGGTACCTGGGGGTCATGTTAGTATGTCGACGATAATGAAAGAACGATAACGAGTGAAAGGCAAAGGAAACGCTCACCTCCTCCAGCCCCAACCCCGCCCCCAATCCCCAACGGCATAGCAAGCGGCGCCCCGAGCCCCGGCACGCGTGCCTTGCGCGTCCGCACGTCCTTGCGGATGCGGATCTTGATGCCCTGGTCCGCGAGGGAGCAGGTGAGGGGGGAGGATTCTGTGTGTGAAAAACGAGTGAGTGTGGTGTTCCAAGAAGAAGACGGGAGCAGGAAGAGAACGGGAGAACAGGAACGCGGCAAAGTAGAGGAAGAGGTCGACGAATCGACTGCGACCCGGCGAGCGTCGTCTAAGGCGAAGAGAGACCGAGATAGCGCCAGTCAGTCCCGGAAGACGACGCCCCCACACGACCCAACTACACGAGGCCGTCTTTAAAGACTTCCGTGTCGTCCACCACCAGCGCTGCCGTACCGCCGCAGACACCCGACGCTGACCGATCCCCGTCACCATCCCGTGCAACGCAGCGCCCTTGCCCGAGAGCCAAACGCCGAGCGCACCCCGCCAACGACGACGCATCCCCGCGACAGCAACGAGACGAATCGAAACCAAAGCAGAAGAAGAGGAAGAAGAAGGTAACGCACCCTCCACCCCGGGAAACTTCTTCGCCGTGTACACGTAGAACGGGGCGCTGTAGATCGACTTGCAGTGACGGACGTCGTTCCTGGGTGCGAACATCAAGGTTAGCGAGCGGCCGTGGAGGGCATGGAGAGTATATGTAGAGTAGAGAAAGAGCGGGATGAGAGGGAGGGTAAGATCGTGCAAGTCCCTGCGCCGGCCAGGCAGAGCGCCCGCAAAAACACGACGGACGCAGCCGCGCAGAAGATGCCCCAAAAGTAGGCCAGAACACGAAACGCAAAACGCACCCAACGACCTCGAAGAGGCTAAGCTTGAGGCGGTACGAGCCCTCCGTCCGGACGGAGAGGTCGGGGAAGACGAAGAAGCCGGCGTCGGAGGGGGGCGGGGCTGCGCTCGTTGGGGTCCATTCCATTCGCATGCGGGGAGGAGGAGGGTGTAGGCGTAGGCGAGAGGGAGGGGAGGTCGTGCGGTGGTGAAGGGGAGCAGGGTGGTGAGAAGGGGGGCAGAGTAGAGGTGGGGAGGGTGAGAGCGCAGATGGGCGGTAGAGCGGCATTGAGAGGGTCGTCGGCAAAGGCAGCGCAGAGCATCGGTTATTGAGAGTTGAGTGGACGTCGAGTAGCGTAGTAGAGTGTGGATGGAAGCAGCGCAGGCAAGGCAAGGAAGGGAGAAAAGCAAACGGACACGGTCAGCGTCAATCCCACCAGCGTTCACAAGACTCACCCGTCGTCGGACCTCCGTCCTTCCCCGCACCCTCCTTCGCACCCGCACCCGTCGTCGTCGCAACCCCCGCGCTCGCCGTCAAATTGCCCGTGCTTGGCACGCCTGTCGGGTCCTTGAGCGCATACAAGCTGCTGACCACGCTCCCCGTCGTGCACCGCGTGCGCCCGTCCTTGAGCCAATGCAGCTCCGTGTCGTCGTCCGGCTTGGCGAGCGAGGCGAACATGAAGTAGTACGGGTTCTGCAGGAAGGACTGGGCGTAGGAGGGGAGGTGCGTGTAGGGCGGGTCGTCCGAGTCGGGGTTGTTGCTGTTGTCTTCCGCGTCGTGCGAGGAGGGATCGGTATTGTTATTGGGACCAGCCGAAGAGGACGCAGCGGCGGCGGGGTCGATGACGCGCAGCTGGACGATGATGGGCGGGTCGATTGGGCGCCGGTCGGCTGGAATGGACGTCGATCAGCGACGAGGACGACGACGAGGACCAGCAGCAGCAGCAACGCACCCTTTCCCCCGATCCCGCACATCCGCGCCTGCTTCGGCTCCTGGCGCACCGTCAGCTCGTATTGTCTGCGCATCGAGCAGCAAGTTAGCACAAGCACTGAGCAGGAACCAGAGCAGAGGGACACCGCCAGCCCAGACCAATCCCAAGTCCACGGACTCGGGCCATCAGGAGGAGCCAGGAGCCAATTCGCAAGTTCTCATTGCAGCAGGGAAAGACACCTACAGACGAGTTCTATCCTGCGCATACCCCGGCGGCATCGTGTGTCCCGCCATCTGCGCGTCGTCGAGCTCCATCGTCGGTGAGGGTGATGAGAAGGGAGGCAGAGTGTGTAGTTGGGGTTAGGGTTGGCGGAGTACGTAAGGGTGAGACGCCGACTTGCGATTGGCCAGCCCGGGTTGACGGGAACCACTACTTTTCGCTCCTGCTGTGGGTTGGCTGTGGATCTCCTCCTCGTGTCCTGGTCATTCCCGTCGACTTTCTTCATGCTCTCCCCGTTCTCACCGCGACAACTCTGGCAGAAATTCAATTGCCAGTCGGAACCTCGCCGCGGCAGGCCCTCGCTGTCATCCAATCTCAGCATATTTACATACGGCGACAGAGAGACTGTACTATGTATACCCGGAAACACGCTTGGCCACTCGTTCTGCCGGCACCAACACCCTGGATCTGGGCGGCTGTCGAGTCTTGAATTATCACTTATCACGCCCCACTGAAAGAGTTCCTGGACTTGTCCGTTTCCAACCTCTCCTGTCCTGCCAGTGCGCCGGTTGGACTCGCCACAGCAGCTCAATTCGGCGATGTACTTAGGTCGCCGCGTACACACGGAGAACACACGCGCCGTCGCCCGGGACCCACACCGACTGTGGGGAACTTCTGACCAACAGGGTTTCACACCTTATCTGGGCCGTGTCTTCATCGCTGATTCGACTCGGACATGCGTCATCGAAACAGGCTCACTATCACACGTACCAGACGCCGCCCTCTCTGGAACTTGACTCAAACCACAATTCGTCGCTGAAATCAACCCAGCGCCGTGACTCCCCCTCGCCGCCGTAAAATCTACACCGGGTACGGTCCCACCTCAACTCAAGTCAGTTTGTACGCTTCACCCGGAACTATCACGACACGTCAGCGCCTACCAAAATACACGGTGTGGAGAGTGAATGAATGGATGAGCTGCTGTTGGCTTGTCTCACTTATATCGTGCCGTGGACTTGTCTGTTTTGTTTTTTCACCTCTGCTGTGAGGCTACAAGATACCCTAGGCTAAATTCAGCACTTACATATCGCCGTGTACCCACAGAGGACATACACACACGTGCCGTCGCCCGGGGACACGTACCCAATTGTGGGTGGAACTTCTGTCCAGCGGGGTTCACCACGCACGCCTTATCTGGGTCATGTTTCTTTGGGAACGCGGGGACAATATCGTTCCGAGCGAAATACTGAGACTTGTGTTCTACATACCGCATGTACTTCTCGCGCCTTGCTACCTCTGAAACTCAACTCAACCCGAAATTTGCCAGATCAACCCCTCCGATTTCTTCTTCCTTCCCCAAACTTGAATCGCTCCTCCATAATCAGTCTCGCGATTCCTCCGACTCTCCCGTTTTGCACAGATAAGATTGAACCCGCCCTGAAATCTACTACGGACAACGCCTCATATCCCTCTGATCAACTGTTCGACGCCAATCAATCTGCTCCAGAACCAGCGCCACAGCAAGAGGAGAGGTATACGAGTCTCCAATCTTTAGCCTCATCGGTGAAAGAATTCCTTTGCAAATTTGGATCCCTGTTCGTGAACCACACATTTTTCCTTCTTGGATCTGACGCCGCGGCAGTCCCGCGATACATACGCTCTCGGGGGATCTGGAGGCTGACCAGACACTCGTTATCCGAAGGTCAGTCGCGAAAAACGGTGAAGCGATAACAGGCAGATTGACGTCCGACTCAGATATACATTGGACGATCCCTTGCTATCGCCGCTCGTCGATCGGTGCGCCCGTATCAGCCTGAATTATTACTCAACCCTCCTACTGCGTGAAAAATACGGTCGGGGTCACTTCACACCCTTATCCCGGAGCCGTTGCGACAATTTGCGACAATTTACCATCGATAGATCACCGCCCACCGAAAATACACAGCGGCGCAGAAACACGAGCGTGCCCGGCACGCAGCCGCTTGATCGATTCCCACGGTTCAATTGAATTTCAACCACATCCGAACAGAGTCTTTGAGTACCGTGGTCAGTCTTAATTCTCGAATACTTGGAGTCGGTATGCTCAGGATTATTCAAGGTGAATTATATAGGCTTGTTCGAACGCGTCTTCAAAGTTAATGACGGTTCAATCGAAAACCGGCTCGTTCCTCGTTTCACTCTTTTATTTTTCTTGGATCATTCAATCCTAACAACTTCATCGGTATATACCTCCGCGATCGACCGACTCACACCTGGTATCCAAGTTGTCTACCGGGAGGGGAACATTTCCGCAGGCTTAGTTTATTCTGGCCGTTAGTAATGCATCCTTGCGCTGACCCTCTTGCAGTGCTCCCACCAAAATAGAGACATACCAGGCGGTGAGATTTCCTTCAATGGATGGTTCGGCATCCGTCATTGCAGTACCATTCTCAAGCAAGCTTGCATTGGTAGTTCAGGCGTCACTTGGGAAAATATCAGAATCGGCACCCGAGTCTGTCGCGACCACAAAGGGATTTTCTGCCTCTGTATAATGTAGCTGGTGAATAAGTACCGTCTGCCTCGTGGATGCAAACAGAATTCTCCCTGATCTCGATATCTCCCTCAGGTAGCACACAGTGCGTGGACGTTATATCCCCCAATGTCACCTGCCATCTCTGACTACGCAGAGAATCCTCACCTTATCCTTGCCGGTGCATGACTGAGGAAAGATGTTTCGGAAAACATGGCGGTCCAGGTTGAGAAGGGGGACAGTAAGCGTGCGAAGATGCCGCTGATCTCCGTGCTCATATTGTTCCCACGGTTTGATTATGGAAAAGGTCGAATTACAATGGTGTACATAAACATGAGTGCCCAAATATTATTGCATCAACTTCGAGCTGAGCACGATCAAATCGTCGAAGTTCATGTACTGCACCCAATCGACAGGCACAGTCGGAGGCTGGTACCATAGGAATGTGGGGTCTTCCGAGTCCTTGGTACTGCGGAGGAACGCAGAGGCACATTGATATTGCTCCGTCGCCAGCACATCCCCACGTGCAACGCCCACACACGAGGTGAAGAGGCGAAACTCCCAGCCCAGAAGAGGCTGGCTATCAATGCGTGCGGTGTGGGAAGTGACGTCGAACTCGAGGCGGCCCCAGTCAATATCCGACTGGGCGATCGCGTCGAGGTACGCAGCCTTGAGGGAAAGTATGAGGCAAAGGCGGCGTAGGAGGACCTCGTCATCCTTGGTCGCGATGAGGTGCTGCCACTCCAGTGCGGTCAGCTTGTGAGCCATGGATTCCGCATAAGTTCTAACGGAGACTTTACGATGCCCCACTGAGATCTGCTTGATACCAAGGCCGATGCGAACCACCCGCGATTCATCCTTCCCCTGGGTTGTCACCATACCGCAGAGGGATGCCCCAAAGTTGGCGAGGTGGTAGCCAATCTTGACATCTGAGTCCTACAGGTTGCGCCAAGATCAGTCCAATGGGGAGCACGACTGAAGTTGAACACACCTTTTTTACTATCCAGTGCTTCCCGGTCTCGGTTATACTGTCGCGCCAGTGTCTACGGTGTTTCTTTTCTATGCGCATCATTGCCAATGGAAGCATATGGGATACCAGTTTACCTGTAGACGCTCAAGAGTCAAGAGCAACCACCAATGGAAGAAAGGGTACAAACGGAAACTGTCTGTATCCTTCGGGTTATGCGGAATCTTGATATGTGGCACACATTCCTTGACGATTTTGTGGCACACATCATATTCCTTCACTTGACCGTCAGTGACGAAGGTCTAGATGAAACCCACACCGTAGCCACACACGCCTTTTCTGTGTAATCTCTGTTCAGTGACAACATCCAAATGAGTATCGGGTATTCAAATTCCTCAGACGTGTGAGGCATCACTAGCGACAAGGTCAACTTGACAAGGTCAGCTTGAGCAATAGACCAGAGTTCAAGCTTGAAGTTCGGGAATTTGGGGATCGGGGTTGAGCTGGCCAGACCGCTTCGAGGTTGTGGCCATGATGGAAAGAACAAGAAGGATTTTATACTGTGTGTTGCCACATTAGGTACGTAACTGTTCGGTGTTGTTTCCGCCACACACCGAGTTAGGATGGACAGCGCCTCGTGTGCTCTCGTGTGGCCACTGGTTCTTACGCGTGCTCTCAAGGAACTTTCGTGACAGTGAGCAAATCGAACTTACTATCGTTGTTCAGCCTCAACGAGGCAATTCACAATTATTTCGCCACTCGCAGTTAACGTTCAAGTTTCCAAGAGATAGAATGCGAGGTTGGTAACTGAAAGGAAGGATTGACAAGATTCTCATCAAAACTTACCAGTTACAACGGCTTTAATGCTCTACAGAATATTCCCACTGTCTCAGTAGCGGGTTTTATACCCCCCAACTCGTTTTTGATGGGTGGCGGTGACGATTATTCCCACGGTTGAAGACTGACTCGGAACTGACTCTGCCAACGCCACTTCACTCCGCCTTGAAAACCAGCGGCGCCTTCCAACTGTGGCCACCTTGGGCACTGCGAATGATACCACCGTGGTTATGCCTTGTAATCTTCACCCTGGACTGACCTGACAGGTTATCGTTCTAAAGTGAACTCGGGGCGAAGTCGAGTCGCGATGGTCCGAGAAGGCCAGAAACCGACGAAAAACCGCGGAAAACTGCGTGCTCTGTGACACTAAAGACAATAGAGGACTCGAGAGTGGAGAGCTCGGATATATGGAGTTGAACAACTCCGAGATGACCGACTCGGTTCGAATTTCAAGTTTTTCTCTGTCTCTCCCCGAGCCCGGATCCAAGTGGATCATGGTGATCGTATCCTCGAGGAACTACCGGATGTGGGGGAGGACTCGGAAACTCTTGTAGATCACCGTGATCGCCTCGCAAGACTGAAGAGACGTGTTCGGTTCAACGACAAGGGAGGCGATAGAACTATTCTCGCAAGGATGAGACGCTTTTATGCGTCGTCGGTCCAAGGACATTCGCGTCTGGGAAATTCTCAGTGACTTTGCGGGATCTTCCTGTACAAGAATCCTCCCGACAATCAGTCCTATCACATCGCACGCAAAGGCAATGAACACCATGACTCGTTATCATTCATTCACGTCTGTACCAGGATCGACCATACAATACAGATGTCATTCTCCTCTCTCCTCTATCCCTGGAACCCAGCGAGGAGCCCGTTAACGAACCCGGGGTCCGCCTCACAGCTGATGCTCTTTATGCCCGGAGCGAGGCTGTTGATGTCGTCGTCGTTCGAGAAGTGCTCGGTCGCGAAATCGCCATTCTCGAAGTCGAGTTGGCAGTCGGCGTTCCTGGGTCAAGCCGATGTCAACGAAGGAGAAGTTGGGGGAAAATAAAGAAAACGCACGGGAACGAAACGCAGTCGTTGTCGACGTTGAGAACGAGCGAGACCGGCGAGTCGACGTTGGTGCACGCGGCGGGGTTGATTGCGGGGCCGGTCTCGTTGGGTTGAGCGACGTTGAGGTCAACGCAGGTGCCCGATCCGTTAGGACCGGAGCAGGCCTGGGGCACAAAGTCCGCGCGAGCAGCCTAAATGGCCGAAGATGAGCGACTTTACCGATCAAGACACAGGAATGAACACACAATTTTGATCGGGGCGCTGTGGACAGCGATGCCGGAGAGGGAGAGGACGAAAGTGAGTGCGATCGACGCAGAGAAGAACATGATGATCAAATCAAAAAAAGTTTGTAGAGGTGAAAAAAAGGTGGGGAGAAGGAGAATGCGGCCACCTTCGAGGCGCTTGCTCTTTATATGTAGTGATACGAAGCAAGATGCCAAGAGCACACGAGTATATGCGGGGTCATGATATGCGGGGCAGTGATCTCCGCGACCAACAGTTGATCGTCGTGTACAGATCCTCTCACCCTGACACCCTCCCGCCAAAATGCGGAGATCCCGACTGAATGGAGTCGTCCATTCAACTCGTCCTACTCTTGTCCTATTCAGTAAATATCTAGAGGAAACTCCCAGTCGATGGGGTGCGCGCGTTGTTTACCTGGCGCGCGTTGGAATATCCCCCCTATGGACAATATCGGTCCCGGGAGATTGTACGGAGGGCAGAGAAGCGCTGATCATCTCCCGTACTTACCTTGGTCCTGCACAAGAAACCGCCACGGACGCCCTGTGGTAGTATGGCAACATCCACGACTTCATCTGATGTGAACCTTGCGGTTTTTATAGCTTGTGAGTAACGGTCCATCTACAATGAGTTGCTAATACAACTTACCGGCGCAGTCAGCGGTCGCCGTGCTCGGTGCTCGGGGACCACTGTGTCGGAGCGGGTTAGAAAGTGCCACCACCTCGGCCCGATTGGGTGCAATATATTGATCGCCGTCTTGCTATTCCCACGATTACTTTTTGCTCAACACGGCCACGGTCTTAGGCTAAAGTCGAGCGACAATGCGCTGGGGTCTAAAATCATGCTCAAAATGGCGCCAACTTGCGGACAATGAAAGTCTCGGACCTCTCCTCACTGCAGCCAACACAACAATACCGGTGGCTCGGAAATCGCCTCACTTCATCGGACATCCCGGCTCTCCTATATTGAAAGAGTTACTGGGTCCCTCGACGCGATACGTTGTTCTCGGCGGAAAAAGGGTCTCTGGAAGTTCTTGGTGTTCCGGGGGCGGGGAGGTGTGCGGCTGACATCTCTACTCGCTCACTGACGGCTGAGCAGTCTGCGATCATCATCGGACCTCAATTTAGCGACAACAAATACATGGGACGAAATCCTCAGTTATACCAACCCATGGAAGGCCGCAAACGGATCGTCGCCTTCCGTGACCTCGGCGATCTCGAACTCCCCCCGGAGATTTCGCGCGACCTTTGCGTTGGTAAGATGCTCCACAAAGGCAAGGGCCATGTCGAAACCTGACATCGATGTCAACTCCAGGCATCGGGGCTTTATTTTTGAATGGTTAGACGTACCTGCAGTCGCGCCAGAGCTCGTCCAAACATTCCCGTCGACGACCCACCGCGCCTTGGGCACCCACTCAATATTTTTCGACGTCGCAGCCTACATGAAAAAAAAGATCAGACTGTATGCGTAGGATGGGGAGGGTGAGTCGAAGGCACGAACGACGATGGTCTTGAAGAACATTTTATTCGTCGTGGCGCGTTTCCCCTCGAGCACTCCGGCGAGCGCCAACTGGAATGCCCCAGTGCACACCGACAACACGTACTTGGCCTTCGGCGCCTGCAGCCTGAGGAAGGCGATCTCGTCTTCAGGGATATGGCTGACTCCCGTGCCATAGTCCGGACCTGGACCTGCGGTGTGTAGTATTCGTGTCACAAAACGGTTATTGGGTTGGTTCAAACGTTGAGACGCACCCGCGGGAACCCAAATAATATCGAACTGCCTTCCAGCTGCAGCAGACGCCGCGTACGTGAGAGTCGGGTTCAGCGTCGGGCGAGACCAGGCTGGTAGGTGATCACCGGATCCATCGTCGGCGCGAGATACTCGAACGCGACGCGGTATGGGAGGTTAAGCAGGACCCCATCCGTCCCAGGGCGATCGCCGCCATTCAAACCAGCGAGAATTTCCACGGGCGTGATGAAATCGGTGAGGGTGACGCCGTCGGAGAGGCATACCGCGATGTTGAGCGTCTCCTGCATGATGGGTGTCGATAGTAGCCCTCTCGCACTGACCAGGAATTTATAGGGGAATCAGTGATGGCGCAACGACTTCGGCCGCCTGTGGACACCCGAATGTACCCGCGAGGTACCCGGGTGGGAAAGGTGGTTGGTCAGTCTGAGCAAGCTCTTACTAAATATGAGCTCAGCGGGATGTTGGAAGTGTACGCGTGGGTCGACGGCTTGATACCGAGTCAATTCATTCCTACCGCCAACCTACCGCGCACGTCGGGGCATCGGGGAACTTCAACGTCAAGGCCGAGGGAGCTTATAATCCGTTGCAGTTATCGCAACTGAATGGACGTCCTGCCGCTGCCGCCTGGCCGCGTAATAACCCGTTTCCCCGCATTCTTCCAAGCGAAATATTCAACACGATGGGTGATCCGGAATCCACCGAGTTCAAACAACACCGAGGTCAATTGTGAGCAGAGAAGCCAAGCACAAGAAGATACACTATGCATACCTGGGCACGCCGTTTTGTTCCGATATTCAGTCGCGACGAAATTACAAGCGCCGCCTTCCTGTTAAGCCCGCCAATTCTTCTTCAAGTCACACATCCGGATACCGCCGTCGGAGGACCATGTGCGCATAAACGAACGAAACAGTGAAAACAGTCGGTCGCATGCACGGCTGGAGTTGCGCCGATCTCACATTGAATGAGCCAAGTGGAAGGCTGCGTATGGCTCGGTCGTCGTCCGAGGTAGGTTGGTAGACGATGTGGCGTTTCCCCACTCGAAGGACGACGTGCCCATCGTCCATGTCCATATCATGGTACTTTCCATGCGCTTGCGGTGTTATCGGTCCTGGAAGATGGAATGCGTGTCGAACGACCCACGCATAATCACCCGGAACGCCGAGCCATCGGTGCCATCGATTGAACGCCTCGGGGCGCCAGTCGGTGTGCCAGAGGGGAGGCTCCAAGCCCAAATCTTCATCGGACCAACCGGCGACCAGCTCCGCGGCAGTTTCACGGTCGACCTTGTCCATACCGAGGTCCAGGATCGGCCGCATTCGAAGGAGGATAGGTTCCTGCAGTAACATAAGGCCGTGGTTCGACAGCAAAAGAGAACAGCCCGACGTACCAATGAAAGCATTTCGCCTAGAGCAGATAGTCGGTCTGTGAAATCTGACCCCAGTCCTGAACAGGCGAGAGGGTCTGACTCCGCGTGGCTATAGATGGCCAACTCGCCAAAACCGTTACCGATCACGGTATATCCCAGGGCGTCGTCGAAATCCAGAACGGGGAACGCCCAGAGTCCCGGGTGGTGGGGGATGTCGTTCATCCAGGTGATGAGAGGAGCCTTGTGATCCGAGGGTTGTGTTGGGACGGCCATCGAGATGAGATGAGGTCGGTCAGTTGTCTGCGGTTGAACCATGTTCCCAGCCCCAAGCCACATCGCCCGGCGGCCGTCCCCACTAGTCGTGAGCTGGTACCACGGGTTGGCAGGGACAAGGCTGGTTGTTTCGGCGAGGATAGAGTGCGAGCAAAGCACATCGTTGTCGTCAAGATTTGCGCCATCCAGTGTTATGAGCTGGACACTGCAGGCGGATATCACAAGCAGACGAAGGGCGGAGCCGGAAGTTAGCACGAGTGGATTCAAGACCACGACCTCTGAAATGGGGACCGTGGAGAGGGATTTGACGTATCGCGAGCTGCGTGTTCCCGATGGGCGGGTGTATAAATCCAGAGTTTTGTGGCGAACGACGACCACAAAATCCTTCCAGATTACGAAGAGGTGAGGCGTGCACTAAGGATGGTTAAATATCGTGATTTCTCGATCGGAAGATGGGACTAACTCTTCTTTCGGGGGTGTCGAATCCGCCCGGCGGCGGTGGGAGGTCGTGTATTGTGCGCGCCACCCAGTCCACCAGATGCGGAACAACTGCGCCGTCGCGCAGGGCGCATCCGATGTATGGACCGCGAAGCAACAAGACGTGAGAAGAACGCTCGATACGACACAGTTGCACGAAGCAGTGCGAGCCCATGTGCTGCCTCAGGGTGACGATCTGAACCGAGGGACATCTGGAAAAGGCGGAATAGGTAAGAGATTACACTGCAAAAGTTGAGAACTTGAGGCGCACGAGGTTGCAAGACTAAGGGCAAGCACGACACCCAGTTCCTGTATTTCCAGCTGCGCTGTTTCGACCTGCCCCGCAAGATAGGCTTCGGCGATAGGCTCTGCGTAGCCCTGGAAAACCAACGATAAATCCCAGCAGCTGAGTTTGCTGACTTCGTGGTCTGACGATGCTACAAATAACCAGTTCCCGTTGACTATGCGCAGCCAGGTGATACGACGCCGGACGTCCATCTGCCAAACATTAACCGGACGGAGATCTTCGTTTTTCCAGTTACGCGCCAGTAGCGAGACCCTGATGACAAGAGCCTCGATGTCTGCTGCACTGAGACTGTCCGGGTGCTTGAGATACACGGGCAAGACATGGCCATCCCTGTCCGCGAGCTTTAATAGGTTACTCCAGAGGAGTTTGGCGTATGTTGCGCCGTTGAAAGAGCGGCAAACCTAGTGATGGGTAGCTATAAGCAAAGAGCCGACATAGCGTGTGGTTGTGGCGTACGCGACGAAGGGAAACGATATCGGTGAGCTCCAATTCGAGAAAAACTAGAAGCAGAAGGTATTCGCTGAAGGATGGCAGACCAGACATGGTGGTTGGGAAAGAAGCGCGAGTGTTACGTACGAATACACGAACAAACAAGGGCTTGCCAATCGCCCGAAACGTGAAATGTGCAAAGCTCGGAATTCAAGCTCTCTGCTGTGGATCGTATCAAACTCGGCGACGCGTCTCTTCTTCATTGAAAGAACTGTCCATCGCGACAGAGTCGTGTGGGTGAGTGGGTTTCGAACTCCGACAAATTCAACATCCCCGAAATGGCCGAGAACGCAAGTAATCCGCAGAGCAGATTTCAGATGGAAGCGGCCAGAAGCCTGCACCTCGAAGCGTGCCAAAAGTACTCCGGGAAGAGCTCTATGGTATACGATTGCGCCGGGCTTGGAGAGTCGGTGAATCTTTCGACACTGTGGCATTCAAGCAGCGCATTGACCAGATCATACCGAATGAGACAGCATAATATCTTTGGCGGCTCACAGTTCAGTAGTTTGAGCGATACACAATGCCCATCGATCCGGCAGCCGCTATATGTGTGGTATGCTTTCAGCGCTTCAGCCCGCGTCCGTAATCGAACCGTGGGAATAATCAAACCAGGGGATCAACGGCTTCGCACCCTTCTTGAGCCGAACCGCCATGTCCGCCGAAACGTCTTTCCTCAGCCACGCACGATACAGCAAGGATACGGTGAGGGCTTTCCGCGTATGTTGTCAGGGAGACCACATCTGTGGAATAAACAACGTTCAAGCACTCTTGGAGTGAGATCCAAACCACCCCGGGATGCTGACGTCGAGGAATCTGCGATTCCGGTGAGTATCTGCGCCAGACGATCGTCCCTCCAGGAAGCGTATGGGAAACCACGGTCGCCACGAACGCACGCAAGGTCACGCTCGACATCTTCGCGTCAGACACCACATCCAATTATTCAGATTCTTTCTGATCCATTTGCGGTGCAAAAGCAGAGTGCCCCGTCGCGGCCCCCCGGTATGTTTTTGGGTTTGAACTGGTTTGAAGTCGACTGATCACTGCGAATGTCAGTCGGAAGTAATATCCGTACGAATTGCAAACGTGTTTTGTATAAATTATTGGCGACAACTCGACTATATATCATGCCATTCGGAATCGTTGGATCCACTACCTTCAAACCGTTCTCGGCAGAGGAGCAGATAGATATTTTCCTGTTGAGCGACAGATGAGTTGAACGCAGACAAGGTATACATAGGTGCAGCGTACCTAGTCCTCAACGCTCGTTATTCGAAGCGGCCGGGTCATTCCCGATATACTCCTTAGCGAATGAGATCTTCACCGATGGAAAAGACCTGGTGTAGGCATCGTCGGAGACCTGTCTTTTTCCCGCGATGTGAAGGTTCTGGAGTGTGCACCCGGACTTCGAGACGAAGGATGCCAGGGCAATGAGAGTCGGCCCGGGAAAACAGTCTTCTGAAACCTGGAGGCTCCGAAGAGCAGGAGTGACCAGGAAATCGAGGCTGCCGCAGCCGCCACCGCAACCAACTAGTAAAACCAACGACTCCAATCGGAGAAGCATCACATCGGGTAGAGGAGGTTCCGGTCCGTTATCCACCAGGTCTAACACACAATGCACCAGGTTTGGTGTCCACTGCAGCACTTCGACACATTCCTCCGGATATAATATGTGCAAGTGGAGCGAGGTCAGTTGCGCCCAAGGGAGACTGACTGCTTGACTCCCCACATCATCGAGCCTCGCAGAGCGGAGAAGAGGGACATCCCCCAGTACGACGGGCTCCTCGCCACTGGGGAAGTGACCACTTTGGACTGCTACATCTATGTGGCGGAGGAGAGGCATTGGGTTGTCGAGGATGGGTATAGGCCATTGCTGAAGGAAAATCGTGAGAACCTCGCAGCGTGCGGCATGAGAGGACGGCAATCTGAAATCTTGGCGGTCTACACCAGGCTCATCTGTGAACTCGATAGACAAAGGGCAACAGCCGGATCTGAGAAACCAGACCCCGAAGTCACGGAGGTGCTCTGCTGAGGGACCGTCGGTATCCAGGGGTAAATGTATTGCTCTCCAGAGCCAGGGTGTACCCAAGGCAATCTCTCGCCATTTCCGGCAGATTTGCGTGAGATTGGTGGGCGAAAGGATCCCAGTGAGCGGTGGGCATTTGGGGTAGGTCGGCAGGAAGTGGACGAAGATTTCGGAGACGATTTCGTTCGGCAACGTCAGGACGGGGTACTTGTAGGAGTCGAGTCGTTCTTGGATTTGCGCCCTTCGAGGACGCAATACGGAGAGCGCGCGCTCCAAAAATCTGATCTGGATATCCAACTCTGCGGCGCGAGCGCGATCGGCTTGGAGGTTGGAGGACATGGACTGAGAATTTCTGAAGACAATGTCAGTATTCCTACGGTGAGCTGAACCGTGCAGATACGCACCGTCAAAGACTCGAAGTGAGTGGCGTCTTTGAATCGTGCGTCTTTCGTGGGTGGAAGTTTGTCAATTAAGAAAGGAGGGTATCTGAGACGTGTGTGTGAGTGCCTTCAGATCCCTCAAATTGGTGGGTACGCACTGTGGCCACTCGGATCTGACTCGACGCGACGCGGTCTGGCGGATAAATCTCCTCGAGGACGACGGCCGAGGTCAAGCAGGTCTGGCAGAAGAGCGAGAGTAGTAAATACGAGGAACACTCGCGTGAAAATACGTTTTGGCGCGTCCTTTGCAAACCGACTGAGGTGGCACAAAGAGAAGGGCTTCCATCAAAATCAAGCCCAATATGGACCGTGACATCGGAGCATTGCGGAAAGCGCCGGGAATAGTTCGGTCGGAGGTCATTATGGCGCAGTGGTTCAATATTGGGAAGGAAAAGTAATTGTGTGAACATACATGCAGTATACGAACACACGAAAGGTTAAAATGTGGCAGGAAGGTAGAAGAACTATTTCTTCATAGTGCGAGGCGGAGGGGCAGCTGGGCGATTCAGATCTGGGCATTTTCTTTTGTATAAAGTGGTTTGTGCAGACGACAAGTATTTAATGTGCAGACGACAAGTATTTAATCACATCCTATGAGAGGTGTGAGTGGAATAATACACAGGGAGATATGGCCAGAACGCACGAGGGCTTTGCAGTGTACTTGTTATTCGGAGGCGGAGGAGACATCTGCGGCACTCGCGTCGCGCGCAACGTCTGGCTCCTTCCCACGGTACTTCCCCTTGAATGAAAACTGGATCGAGGGAAACGCCGCGGTGTATGCGTCCTTGGTGACCCATCTCCGCCCGAGGATGTGAACCTCCCGCAGCTTGCACCCAGAGGCTGACATAAACGATGTCAGAGAATCGATGGGGCTTCGTAGATATTGTTCTGGGATGTGGAGTTTGCGAAGGGAAGGGACGATGAAGGTTTCGAGATACCCCTTGACCGTATCACGGCCAGTGAAAATCAACGACTCTAAACGCAGAAGCGCTACATCGGGCCAAGGGGTGACACCTCCGTACACGAGCGATAGCTGGCAATGAACCAGGTTTGTCGTCTGCTGCAAGATCGGGACACACTCGGCGGGGTAGACTCGGTTCAATTGAAGCGACGTCAGTTGCGCCCACGGCAGAATGAGCGCTGGAGCGGCGAGATCATTCAGGATAACTGAGCGCAGCAGAGGCGCCTCCGGAAAGACAACGACGTCAACGACTTCATCATCAATCCCGGCTATATCCAGGTGGCGGAGAAGAGGCATTGGGGCGTCGGTGATTGGGATGAGAGCCCAATCGGATATCTTCAGAAACTCCCAGCGCGCGCAGTGAGATGGCAGGAATGACGTGAGACCGTCGCGGTTCCACCAGTCCTGGAGCTCGACCGAAAGTGGGTTGCAGCCGGATCTGAGAAGCCAGACGTCGAATTCGCGGAGCCGCCAGTCCAAAACTTGAAAATCATCCTCTTCGAGGGAAAAATGGATTGCCCTCCAGAGCGTAGGGGTAGCCAATGCGACTTCGCGCCAGTCGCGACAAATGTGTGTGAGATTGGTGGGTGATAAAACGCCAGTGAGAGGTGGGCATTCGGGGTAGATCGGCAAGAAGTGTACGAAGATCTCCGAGACGATCTCGTTGGGTAGCGTCAGGACGGGGTATTTGTAGGATTCGAGTCTCTCTTGGACGAGCAGCCGCTGAACGCGCAGTGCGGAGAGCGCACGCTCGAGATCCAGAATTTGGGCATCCAATTCTGCCGCGCGATTGCGCTCCGTGTCGAGGGTGCTCATGGTGGGAAACGAGCTAACGTAGAAGCTCAATATTCAACTGAGACCGTGCCGAACTTTGGGTAGCTACCTTGTGCAGGAGACACGAGATTTCGCGACCTGACTGCGGGAGGAAGAAGTGGTGATGCCGCTGACCAATCATTTCCGGCATTTGCCGATGTCACGGTGCGACCTTCTGTCTCTTCCGAATCCATGGCCAACACTCTCTCCAGAGTCTCCACTTCCGGAGTCCTCAAGTCGTAAAGGTTTCGTAGCTGCCATTATTTTGTGCATGTACTTACTTAATACAGCTCCACCCGGCATCCATATCTCCCGTGTCGAGCCACCGGCAGTAGTACTCATGGCTGGGCCTCTCAAGTTGGATGCGGATCGCGCGCTCTTTGCAGCCATAACCGCGGAAATCTCCACCCTCGAGCGTAACCTCTCCCTCTTGCGCGCAGATCACCTCCAGATTCAACAACTTGATTCATACAAATATCCCGTCTTGACGTTGCCCAACGAAATCGTCTCCGAGATCTTTCTACAATCCATTCCTCCATCACCCGACTTCCCACCTCTCACCGGACCGTGTTCGCCCACCATCCTAACCCAAATTTGTCGTCACTGGCGTGAAATCACAATCACGACGCCCGCGCTCTGGAGAGCCATATCAATTTACATTGATAGGAGCTCCCTTACCGCTCTGGAGGACCGTACAGCTCGTTCGTGGCTCGATAGATCCCGTTGCTTGCCCCTTCGTATCAAAATGAATGACAATGGCTGGAGCGGACTCATCCTTCAATGCGCCACCGTTATTGAACAGTGTCCCCGATGGGAGCACGTACAAGTCCACCTCTGCGGAGCCACTCTCCAGAATTTTGGAGGACCAATGCCGCTGCTCTGCCATCTCCACGTGGAGCTTGGAGAGGGACACCCCGTCCTCGACGCGCCTGCATTCCCCGATGTGCCCCTCCTGCGCTCGGCGATCCTCGACGAGTTTGCTGCGTTGAGGATCAGCTTACCGTGGTCCCAACTGACTTCGCTCACCCTGCGACACTGTCTCCTCTCGACCAGCTCTCCTATTCTGCAACATGCATCAAACTTGATCCACTGCGGCCTGAACCTACTGCACGATGGACTGATAAATCATGTCGAGCCCAACAAGACTCTTCCCCACTTGCGCTCGTTGACATTATCCATTTACCCCGGCTCGCGGTACCTCGAAACATTTACCGTCCCAGCACTCACCACCCTCTACATCACAGAGTCGCTCCTCCTCCCCGATCCCGTCGCTTCCTTGACGTCCTTTATCCAAAACTCTCGCTGTCAACTCGAAGAAGTCTGCATCATGAACTCCAGCTCAACCACGCGGACTACCTGCACGGAGGCGTTCCCTTCGGTTCGGTTTCTCTCAAACGGAGACAAAAATTGACATCGAGAATTTCAAGCCTGGATGTTCAGTGCGTTCAACGATTTCCCGCGCAAAACCATAGCTGACTTCACCCCTTGTAGGGACGATCATTGAATCTCCTCGCGCATAGTAGCGCGGCGGGAAGACCCGTACCTCTCCCAACTCCGAACGCCGACCACGTATAGATACTGCATGAATTCGAAACGGATCTCTCCTCATTCAATGGGCGCGAGGTCGCCCGATCTTACTTCTTGACATTGTCGTACTCTGAAATAATAGATGCGTGATATTCTTGCGATCCCAGTTGTCGATGTTGAATGTGCTCCGTAAATTTCACGAGTCCTTCGGGACCACAGTTGAAGAAGTATCTCTTGGATAGTTTCTCAAACAAGGACAGGCTCGCAGGCGAGAGGCTTGAGAACGAGTCAAGTAAATCATCTATTGTATAATATTCGGGAAGTTGACTGGTCGCGATATGTATGCGAAGGTCTGTTTACTTTGGCGGCACTGGTACTTCTGTTCGGAAATGTCACCGCAAGCATAAAACACATCTATAAGAGACGCACATGGTGTTATTCATCAGAGCTCCCATACTCTGAGTCCCCGAAGTACTCCTCGTCGAAGGAGAACTCGATAGATGGAAAAGTCTTGCAGTAGTCGCGTTCAGTGAGAAAGCATCTTCCACCGGAGATGGATATTTTCTGGAGGTTACACCCGCATTTAGATATGAAGGCTCGCAGGGAATGAATGGGTTTGTCGAGGAATTCTTTCGGGATGCGTAGCTCGCACAGGGCAGGAGCGATGAACGTTCCCAAGTAGTCTGTAATTTCTTTGTGATCATCTTCTTCGTTGTGAACGAGCTCGAGCACCGGGATTCCAGGTGCACAAATGTCACATCGGGCCAGTCGTAGCAAATGCCATCGTCAAACAGAGTCAAGTGGCAGTCGACCAAATTGAGCGTCTGCTTCAGCACCGGGACACATTCGTTGGGTGACACGCAGTCCAATCGGAGTGAAGTCAATTGCGCCCACGGAATAATGATTCCTTTGAGAGCGCGGTTGTTGAGTACAACTGAGCGCAACAAAGGTGCGGCTCCAATCGGGATGTGGCCCGGGTCAGACGGGGTGTTCAAACCGTCCATTGATATCTCCAGGCGGCGTAGACGAGGCATCGGGATAGAGATGAGAGGAATGGGGAATGTGCAAACGGTGATTTTGACGACTTCCCAGCGGTCGGAGTGGGGCGATGAGGATTTGAAGATCTCGTGGCGCAACGCGGGGGCATCGAAGAATTCAAAGGCGAGGGAAAGGGGACATGAGCCGGATCTGCGAAGCCAGGCCTGACATTCCTGGAGTTGGCGCTCGAACGTCCCGGTCGGGTATATAGATAGCGTTATCGCCCTCCAAAGAGCAGGGGTGGCCAATGCGACTTGTCGCCATTTCCGACAGATTTGTGTGAGATTTGTGGGCGAAAGGATTCCAGGAACAGGTGGGCGTTCCGGGTAGACCGGCAGGAAATGGACGAAAATCTCCGAGACGATTTCGTTCGGCAGCGTTAAGACGGGGTACCGGTAGGAGTCGAGCCGATCTTCTATATGTGCCCTCTGAGCGCGCAATACGGAGATCGCACGCTCGAGCTGCATGACTTGCGAATCCAAATCCGCGATGCGCACGCGATCGGCATGGAGGTGGGAGAGCATGGTTTGCTGATTTCTGCAGGTGAGATTGCCGCATGAGTGGCTGCAAGCAGCAAAGTCTATTGCGAATACACACCGGTGAAGACTCTTCCGACTCCTTTGTGGGTAATGAAGAAGGAGCGGTTATCTGCAACTCGAGTGAGTGCCTTAGCTCGCAGATGGCAAAATTCGCTGACACACACCAGTGGCACGACAGTCACCAGTGGCACTTGCGTGGCTCCACGTAGGGAAGGGAGAAGACACGGTATACGGTTCCTTTGTCACAAAACAAGGAGAGTGGTCGTGGCAAGAAACAAAGGCCGTCGATCAATGATATCAAGCCCAATGCGGACACACGGGGTTGACCACTGCCGAGACCTTGAACTAGTGTCTGAAGGCCGTCAGCATAAATATCGAGGTCACTGAATCACCTATGGCGACAAACCGCTCTTATCCACCCGGATGGATTGTTCATTGTTGAAAAAAGGTCAGGTTCAAGTGCCACGCGCAGGAACATGGTGTACGATATGACCGAGAGATTTCGAGTAATTCAGGGAGTATAACGGACGGGCGAACCGTACACGGTGCGTGAATTCTAGGCGTAGGTAGGAGGGAAATTACGATCCGGTTCGCTCAAGGACTAATTCCCGTAAGAGAGGAATGTGTCGAGGAGTCAAACGATTTTATTCTTTCGTTGCCGACGAGGTTCCTATCGGAGCTGCAACTGTGAGCGGAATGAAAACGTGAAGAGATATGCCTGGAACGCACCAGGGAAGCTTTGCACTGTACTTGTCACTCGGCAGCTGAGGAGATATTTGCGGCGCCGGTGTGGCTCACAACGTCTAACCCTTTCCCGACGTAGCTGCCGGCGAAGGAAAATTGGATCGAAGGAAACACCGCAGTGTATGCCTCCTGAGTGAGCCATCTCCTCCCCAGGATGCGGACGTCCTGCAACTTGCACCCAGAGGTCGCAATAAATGATGTCAGAGAATCGATGGGTGTCTGTAGGTGTCGTTCTGGAATATGGAGTTTGCGAAGGGAAGGGACGATGAAGGTTTGGAGATACCCATAATGCCCGTCGTAGGCCCCGCCGCCGTAGTCGGTAAGAATTAACGACTCTAAACGCAGAAGCGTTATATCTGGCCCCGGGGTGTCACCTCCAACGACGAGGTATAGTTGGCAATGGACCAAGTTTGTCGTCTGCTGCAAGATCGGGACACACTCGGCGCGGTAGACTCGGTTCAATTGGAGCGACGTCAGTTGCACCCATGGCAGAATGAGCCTTAGAGCGGAGATGTCATCGAGGATAACCGAGCGCAGCAGAGGCGCCTCCGGAAATACGATGTCAACAAGTTCGTCATCAGTTCCGGTCGCTATATCCAGGTGGCGGAGAAGAGGCATTGGGGCATCGGTGATAGGGATGAGAGCCCAATCGGATATTTTCAGAAACTCCCAGCGCGCGCAGTGAGATGGCAGGAATTTGGGAACGTCGCGATGCCACCAGTCTTGGAGCTCGACCGAAAGTGGAGTGCAGCCGGATCTGAGAAGCCAGGCATCGAATTCGCGGACCCGCCAGTCCAAAAGATCATCGGCTTCGAGGGAAAAATGGATTGCCCTCCAGAGCGTAGGGGTAGCCAATGCGACTTCGCGCCAGTCGCGACAAATGTGTGTGAGATTGGTGGGTGATAAAATGCCAGTGAGAGGTGGGCATTCGGGGTAGATCGGCAAGAAGTGTACGAAGATCTCCGAGACGATCTCGTTGGGTAGCGTCAGGACGGGGTATTTGTAGGATTCGAGTCTCTCTTGGACAAGCAGCCGCTGAACGCGCAGTGCGGTAGCCAATGCGGCTTCCCGCCACTTCTGACAGATGTGTGTGAGATTGGTGGGCGACAAAATGCCAGTGAGAGGTGGACATTCTGGGTAAACCGGTAGGAAATGGAGGAAGATCTCCGAGACGATTTCGTTCGGTAACGTCGAGACGGGATACTTGTAGGAATCGAGTCGGTCTTGTATAAATCCTCTCTGAATGCGCAATACGGAGATCGCACGCTCGAGCTGCATGACTTGCGAATTCAAGTCCGCGATGCGCGTGCGATCGGCATGGAGGTGGGAGAGCATGGTTTGCTGATTTCTGGAGGTGGGGTTGCCACATGAGTGGCTGCGAGCGGCGAAGTCTATTACGAATACACACCGGTGGAGACTCTTCCGACTCCTTTGTGAGTGATCTGCAACTCGAGTGAGTGGCCTCGCAGATCGCAAAATTCGTTGACACACACCAGTGGCACTTGTGTGGCTCGACGTAGGGAAGGAAGCAGACACGGTATACGGTTCCTTTGTCGCAAAACAAGGAGAGTGGTGGTGGCAAGAAACAAAGGCCGTTGATCAATGATATCAAGCCCAATGCGGACACACGGGGTTGACCACTGCCGAGACCTTGAACCAGAGTCTGAAGGCCGTCAGCATAAATATCGCGGTCACCGAATCACCTATAGCCACGAACCATGTGGTCGAAAAAAGGTCAAGTTCAAGTGCCACGCGCAGGAACATGGTGTACAATATGACCGAGAGATTTCGAGTAATTCAGGGCGAACGTACATGGTGCATGAATTCTAGGCGTAGATATGAGGGAAAAGTTACGATTCAGTTCACCCAAAGACTAATTCCCGTAAGAGAGGAATGCGTCGATGAGTCAAACGGTTTTATTCCTTCGTAGCCGACGAGGTTCCTATCGGAGGTGAAACTGTGAGCGGAATAAAAACGTGGAGACATATGCCTGGAACGCACCAGGAAAGGTTTGCACTTGTCACTCGGCAGCGGAGGAGATATTTGCGGCGCCGGCATCGCTCGCAACGTCTACCCCTTTCCCGACGTAGCTGCCGACGAAGGAAAATTGGATCGAAGGAAACGCCGCGGTGTATGCCTCCTGGGTGAGCCATCTCCTCCCCAGGATGCCGACATCCTGCAACTTGCACCCAGAGGTCGCCATAAATGATGTCAGAGAATCGATGGGGGTCTGTAGATATCGTTCCGGGATGTGGAGCTTGCGAAGAGAAGGGACAATAAAGGTTTGGAGATACCCATCATGCCCGTCGTCGACCGCGCCGCCGTAGTCGGTAAAAACCAATGACTCCAAACGCAGAAGCGTCACATTGGGCCAAGTGGTGTCATCTCCTTCCACGAGCAATAACTGGCAATGAACCAAACTTATCGTCTGCTGCAAGATTGGGACACACTCGGCAGGGTAGACCCGCTTCAATTGAAGCGACGTCAGCTGCGCCCATGGCAGAATGAGCGTTAGAGCGGCGGTGTCATTCAGAATAACTGAGCACAGAAGAGGCGCCTCCGGAAACACAACGACGTCAACGCCTTCATCATCAATTCCGGCTATATCCAGGTGGCGGAGAAGGGGCATTGGGGCATCGGTGATGGGGATTCGAGCCCACCCGGATATTTTCAGAAACTCCCAGCGCGCGCAGTGAGATGGCAAGAATAACGTGAGACCGTCCCGGTCCCACCAGTCTCGGAGCTCAACCGAAAGTGGGGTACAGCCGGATCTGACAAGCCAGGCATCGAATTCGTTGTGCTGCCAGTCGGAAAGATCGTCGTCTTCGATGGACAAACAGATTGCCCTCCAGAGCGCGGGGGTAGCCAGTGCTACTTCACGAAATTTCCGGCAGATTCGTGTGAGATTGGTGGGCGAAAGAGTTCCGGTGAGAGGAGGGCATTTGGGGTAGATCGGCAAGAAGTGTACGAAGATCTCGGATACGACTTCGTTGGGTAGCGTCAGGACGGGGTATTTGTAGGAGTCGAGTCGCTCTTGGACGAGCAGCCGCTGAACGCGCAGTGCGGAGAGCACACGCTCGAGATCCAGAATTTGGGCATCCAATTCTGCCGCGCGATTGCGCTCCGTGTCGAGGGTGCTCATGGCGGGAAATGGGCTGTCAAGGAAATTCAGTATTCAGTTGAGACCATACCGAGGTTTGGCACCTACCTTGTGCAGGACACGAGATTTCGCGACTTGACTGGGAGTTGCGAGTCAGAGGAAGGATGCACTGCTGACCAATCATTTCCCTCTTTTCGACGATCAACTACAAAACCTGTCCAGACCCATCTCCGCTCCGGGATAACACCAAAACGCGAGGAAACGAATGGTGTGTTCGCAATAATTTTCTGCCCTCGTTTCTGCCTCTAAAATCAGTGCAGCTCGGGCCAAATTCGAATAAAACTCGTCCAATTTCCGGCAAAGCAAATGTGATCTGGTTTCAGCACACAACGAACGCCTTCGCCCTCCCCAACTGCAGGACTACTCCATCTGATCCTAAACATGCTTGGAGCCTTCAAAAATGGACCCGATGGCGGCTTTGATGAGACTCCGAGTTCGTACACGATGATCATCGCGCAAGCAGCTGGTTGCTCAAGATATACGCCTATCTCGGCCACGAGGAGACTCTGTTCTGGTGGTTAAGTGAAGAGATAAAGGTCGAGGAAACACGGTGACGGCAAAGGTGAGCTTTATTCGTCTCATATTCGCGGATTGTACGGCGGCAGCATCTGGGTACATCCAGACAGAGAGTCCGAGTTTTGCTGCCGTTCCCACGAAGATGGACTGGCAATGCGCGAGCCCATCTTCGGCTTTTTCTTGGCCTTTCCATCTGGAATCTCCTCTCCGCCCCTCACCTGCTTATTCCTCTCGCCTTCCACTCCGATTCTAAATATTCATAGTCACAGGGCCTCTTGACAGTCAGCGCGAGGCGTCTTTGCCGGCGCTCCTTCATGCGCCTCTGCCTTCCTTATCTCTGACAAATTGTGGCTTCAAGGTTTCCAGCAGCACGTCCAGATGCCTTTGCATTCCCGTCACCTCAGCTCCTCACACGGAGCTCTCTGTCCTGTGCCCTCGGTCTCCTCCTGCCGCCCTTTCGGCGCGACACGCACAAGCAAGTGTCGTCGTCGATCCACAGCACACCAGTCTCGCGACCCAGAAAGAGGACTATCGACACCATGCATGCCGGCGACTCCGCCATCTCAAAAGAGGGATCTTCGGGCGTGAATGGCTTCGTACTCACTAGACTGGGTATGTGGGACACCTCTTCTCCAACCTCGCACCTGGTGACTCATTTTGTCTGCAGCAAGAACACCTCTACACACCCGACCTCCTCGACCCCCTGTCCTATCGTCTCCTCAGCCCCTCCTTCAGACCCTCGTGGCCACGCAGAGATTCCTCGCGCGGTGGACAAACCCCTCCTCGAGCTGCCTCGGGCGCGAAGTGCCGGAGAGGCTATGGCGAATGCACATGCAGGCTATCTCGGCGTAAAGCGCGACCGGGCTCCCACCCTGGGCATGCGTCGAAGGCAAGCCCGGAGCGCAAGATGGGCCGAGCGCATACTCGGGGCTGCGTCGGCGGCATGCTGCCCTCGCTCTTGCTGTCACGACACGACGGTATTCCGCTCGCTCTCTTCCGCGGGCCTCGTCCTCCTTGGGAACCACGAGATGGACGAGCGCACTCTCCGCGCGCGCGTTGCCCTTGCACTCCCAATCCTCTCCACGAGCTGTAGCTGAACTGAGACGCCCTCCCTCCCGCGCCGCGTCTCCGACCGAATAAAGCCGCTGCGCTGCGCGACGCGCTCGATATCCCCACACACGCGATGGGCGTGGCACCGTCGACGTCGTCGAATCATGCAGGATATTACGGACTGGACTGCATCTCGAGCGTTGCAGCGCCGCGTCGAGTGCCCTGTTGCGCCGCTGGCGACATCCGCTCGTGGATATCCAAAATGGTCCTGTCGTCCGATTCGCATCGTCAATCGCCCGCATTGTCCACAGGACGCTCCCGAACCCGCGGGATAGACCGAGCGCAGGCTCGAGGCTCCACAAATGCGCGTGTTATTGTGTTTTTGCGCGCCCTGTGGATTGGTTTACCGTCGAGGGTGGACTCCGGAAAGCACGAGATGATGTCCACGCGCTGCCTTCACACTCCTCGAACCTCTCCGCGAGCCGCACTAGCCGCTCTCCTCACGCGCGCCAGCGTTCTAGAAGGTGACAGAAAAGCTCCGCGACACGCGAGGCTCGAGACCATGGGCGCCGTCCCGTCGGTGGTGTTTGCGGTATCGGCCTGGGTATCAACGTGCGCCTCGATGGTGTGAATACCGACCTCGCGGAGTGAGACCTCCACTAGGGCCCGAGTCGTCCACGCGCCCATGCGTCCTGCTTCTGTTGTCTCCGCTCGTTCTGTTGGGCATGGTCGATGTAGGCCTGGCTTCCTTCTCTCGTTTTCCCGACGAGAAGCTGACTCAATTTGGCAGGAATGCGAATACGAGCCCTCAGTCCAACGACATTGTATGCCTTCGACCCAATCTGCACGAGGCTCCGTCCGCATATCTCCTCTACCCCGCCGAGCACGCCATCCTCGTCACTTTCTGGGCCAGCTGCCGTGGCGCGTCGATCTACTTCTCGCACCCACCACAGCGAATGTACGCGCTGTTTGCTTGCGCGCTCTCCGAGCTCCTCGAGGGAGACCACCTCTGCGAACACATCCCCTTTCCCTTCCACGGTACACCGACCACCAGTCGCGCGCATGCGCTGGGCTCCGACGGCGCTCAGCACCAATTACCCGTCCGCTACTCTATCACTCCCAACATGTACATCCCGAGCTGCAGTTGCGCTCGGATGCTCTCCTCCCGCCGCGGTCCAGGACTTAGCTGCGCTGCTCCACCTCCTGGGCGCCCCCCTCGTCCTCCGACGGAAAATATCATGTGCATCGTCGCTGGTGGCACCATCACCGGCCCTGCGGATTGGACTGCATCCGCCTCGAGCTTTAAGCGCTGTCCGTTGGGGAGCTACTGCAATGGGGGACATGAACCGCTAGAGGAGCCTTTCACGCCTGACCACTTCGTCGATGAGTGCTTACACAAAGCATGTCGTCGGAAGACATGGTGCTGGGCGGCGAGAGGACGCTGGGGGTTCAGAAGAAAGGGATGCTATTGAGGCGCGCCAATGATCACCTCGCCTCTCACCATGCTCATCACGCGCTCCTTATCCCGACGAGGGACCGTCTTTGTCCACACATAAAACGGTGCCACTTCTGCCTGGCTCCGGCGGCGCTTTCCTCTGCGCCGCTCACCAAGTACTTATTTCGAGAGAGAATCGCGTATAGACAGGACATAAATACCATGTACTTCCTCTCCTGTTGTTACAGTCTCGCTATTTCACGTAGACGTACCCCGACTTCAGTATATCACCGAGTCTAGACAGAATTAAATATTGCCGACTGTCGCCGCGATTTCGTAAGAGCCTTTCTTGGAACCTGACAGTCACGACCGACACGCAAAAAAGTCCTTGGAGTACTTATATTGCCCTCCATGCTCAGACTGCGAAGCTAACTCATCCGTGTAGCCTTACAGTCACCCCCAATGAGTGTCCTCGAAGCCGATCAAAGTGCCATCGCACAAATAGATGCCCAAATTTCAGACCTCGAGGCCGCAATTTCTGCATTGCGCACCAAAAAATCGTTGTACAGGAGCGACTCGACTCCTACAGATATCCGGTCCTCACTTTGCCCAACGAAATAACGGCGGAAATTTTCATCCAATTCCTGCCGACGTACCCCTTCTTCCACCCACCCTTCTTCACGAACCGACTTTCACCAACACGATTGACACAAATTTGTCGCCCGTGGCGAAAGATAGCCCTAGCGACGCCTTCGCTCTGGAGAGGTATAAGGGTGAACTGCGACTCCCGCCTTCCAGTGGCACGACAGGCTCAAGAAGCTGAAATATGGCTCAGTCGGTCGGGTTGCGTTCCCAATACGATCGCAATTGAGTACCTTTCTGAGCTCAGCTCGCAAGTCCTGCTTCCGTTACTCGCTGCTCACCGCGCGCGCTGGGAGGTTATATCTGTGGGGGCCATACAATCCACCCGGTGCCTCGATATCTCGGGCCCATGGCCTCGTCTCCGCCACCTAAACCTAGGCTCGCATTGTGAGTCATCCTTCACGGTTCTAGGATTCTTGGATGCGCCCTTGCTGCGCACGGCGATCCTCTCCTTCACTCGCACGCCGGGCCTCTCCTTCACTCCTTCGGGGGTTACCTTACCATGGACACAACTCACGTCCTTGACTTTACGTTACATATGGCCCCAGGACTGTTTCTCAGTTCTGGAACAGACACCAAACCTGACGCACTGCGACCTCATTCTCAACTACAAGCCCCACAGCGGGAGCATTCCTCCGAGTCCCGCCGTCACCCTTCCCCACCTGCAGTCTCTAATCTTGACATACTACGACGACAAGCCAATTCTGGATTGTTTGGGTACATTCATCGTCCCTTCACTGCGCTCCTTGAACATCATCGAACGTTTCCTTGGATCGGAGTCATCGGACGATTCCGACCCACTTCATTCACTGGCGGCATTCATGTCGAAATCCGGCTGCACTTTGCAGGAGGTGATAATAAGTGATAGACGCACCATTTCGGGGTGCGCCTACCGCGCGGCATTCCCCTCAATCAAGTTCTCATTCTCCGGCTGGTACATGGGGATGGAACCCGATGATACGGAAGATTCCGGGTCTTCAGACAACACGAGCGGCTTTGAATCTGAATAGCGGCCATGTGCGTTTCAGCGACATTCCACTTTTCGACCGTACTAGTACTCATATACCCTCCTCAGCGGCAGTTCAGTCAAGGAAGACATAGGGGTTCGGACCGATCATTTTGAATCCCGTAGACTTCACGAATGCGAGGAAAAGGCGTTTTTTTCGTACGGTGTATATTTTACCTCGAGTATGTGGCGGCAGTTCCAAATTTCAAACATGGTTGTGCTCAGTTGTCTTGTATCACGTGTGCATTGAACTTATTCTATATTCAATCGTTGCTTTGTACGTTCGACCGCAGATGCTACCACGCCAACGTGCCCTAGAGCTACTGTATCATTTCGACCAAGTGTTCACAGGGTGTCACGCGTCACCATAGGTGTTCATTTTTTCGAGTGTTCATTTCTCGGCAATCAGGAGACATTCCCTTATACGGACGTCCGGCATGTGCCGGACGCAATTTTTTTGTGGTTTTGGGGTCAAAAATCTGAATGTCACCGTCACCAGGAGCAAAAGTGTTCAGTTCAGAGGGTCGTGTCACGCGTCACTGAACACTCGGTCGAAATGATACAGTAGTGTGTCGAAAATATTTTGGGATGACGATCCGAAATCGCGAGGGCGGGGAGGAAACATTATACTCAATCGCGGGATCGTAAAGGAAGCTGAAACGGGCTGGAACATGTGCGAAACGAAAGTCCCTGTCCGAGAGCTGATGTGAGTGGAATACGCGTGCGGGGAAGGATGCCAGAACACACCCTTATTCTTCGTCAGAACTTTCGTCGCCGACGTGGAGGCTGTCAAAGGAGAACTCGATCGAAGGGAATACCCTGGCGTAGGTGTCCTTGGAGACGTGTCTCTCTCCCGTAATGCGGACGTCCCGCAGCTCGCCCCCAGAGGCCAACATCAAGGCTTTCAAAGAATCGACGGGGTTCTGGAGATATCGTTCTGGGATATGGAGTTTGCGAAGGGACGGGACGGAGAAGGTTTCGAGATACCCCTTGACCGTATCGCTGTTGTCACTGAAAATCAGCGACTCGAGACGCATAAGCATCATATCGGGCCAAGGGGTATCGCCTCCGTCGACGAGATCCAACTGGCAATGAACCAAGTTTGTCGTCTGCTGCAAGATCGGGACACATTCGGCGGGATAGACTCGGTTCAATTTGAGCGACGTCAGTTGCGCCCACGGTAGAGTAAGCGTTGCGGCGGCGTTGTCATCCAGGATGGCTGAGCGTAGCGCAGGCATCTCTGGGGTTATAATGGCATCAAATTCGGACGCGATGAAACCAGCATTAGACGCGATGTCCAGGTGGCGAAGGAGAGGCATCGGGGCGGCGGTGATCGGGATGGTGAAAGACCGCGCATGTATTTCCAGGAACTCACAACGCGGGTTGTGGGCTGACAGGAGCCTAACATTATGGTCCTGAGCGTTCTCCCGGTGGTCGATTTCAATCGAAAGTGGGGTGCAGGCGGATCTGACAAGCCAGATATCGAATTCGCGGAGCCGCCAGTCCAAAAGACCGTCGTCTTCAAGCCACAGATCTATTGCCCTCCAGAGCGTGGGGGTAGCCAGTGCTACTTCACGGAATTTTCAGCAGATTCGGGTGAGATTGGTGGGCGAGAAGATTCCAGTGAGAGGTGGGCATTCGGGGTAGATCGGCAAGAAGTGGACGAAAATTTCGGATACGATTTCTTTAGGTAGGGTCAAGACGGGGTATTTGTAGGAGTCAAGTCGCTCTTGTACGAGCAGCCGCTGAGCGCGCAATGCGGATAGGGCACGCTTGAGATCCAGAATTTGGGCATCCAATTCTGCCGCGCGATTGCGCTCCGTGTCGAGGGTGCTCATGGTGGCAAACAGGCTGTCATGGGAGTTCAGTCTTCAATCAAGACCGCGCTGAGGTTTAGGGAGCTACCTTGTGAGATTTCGCGACTTGACTGCGAGTCGCGACCGCTGACCAATCATTTCCCTCTTTGGCTTCGACGATCAACGACAAACCCCGTGCGGAGCCATTTGCGCTTCAAAATGACAACGAAGCACCAGAAATCGAACAGTGCGTTCGCAAGAACTTGCTGGCCTCTTTCTGCCTCTAAACCCAGCGCAGCTCGGGCAAAATCTGACTAAAACTCGCCCAATAACCTTTCAACCTTTTTTGGCACAACAAACCTGTATTCTGGCCTCACTTCGATCCTAGACTTGCTTGAGGCTTTTAAACCGTGACTCTCTCCCTTGGATTTGGTTCAGGAATGGGTCTTTTCACGTTTGCTTGGAGCGGTATCGGCGGCACTCATCTCACAAACCAAAGGTGAGCACCGATGTACCCTGTCCATTCCTGTCCAACGATACGACGGTGACATTCGCATCATGATCTCGAAGTGGAAGGCAGAGGACCCACTTCTATGCTGTCGTGACGCCCTTGTGCCCACTGAATCAGCCCTACCCTCTGTCGCGTCTCCGACGAGCATTTCTCGGCGGGACACCCTTGCTCCCGCCTTGTTGTTCTGTCAATCCTTACATCGAGACGCTGATTCTCGCAATTTATAGGACATTTTAACCGCGAAATCGAACCCTGCGTGGCTCGGGAGGACATGTCAGTCGACACGGTTTACCATGCACGTCGGAGGTGCCGAGCGGTGCCGAGGCTGGAGTTGCCTGCGGTTCCCTTCTTACCTGTACACCTCACTTCCACCGCCGCATTCGCGCCCTGCGCCTTGGGACAATCCCTGTAGTTCGTGGTCGAGCCCAAGATCGTCGTCGGCCTCGTAAAATCCGGACAATGGAAGTCTGTATAACTCGGGTTCGCCTTTTCGGTGAGGTAGCTCATTTCATGTCGCAGCACCTAAGCTCATGAAGGCCGCGCCACAGAAGATGTCACCCTCTTCGTACTCGGGTCTTCGGCGTCCTGCTCGATGAGCGTCTCTTCCACCAAGCCCTCGCTCCCAAACGCGCACCCTCCGTCGTGCAGCTCCGCATGATCGACGTTATCAGCGCACCGGGAGAGCACAGATCGGCCGCGTCTTGCGACTACCATTACCGCACCGGCCACGCTTCGAATGTCTCGAAGGCAGAAGGGTCGTGAAACGGCCGGGCGGATACTTGGGGTTCCGACGACGCACAGCACTCATGCTGCTTTCGCACTCCTCGGGTAGCGGGCTCCTCTCGGTGGCATGCTGTTGGAGCAGGGGGGCCTGTGGATTCTCTGCGCGACACCTCGCACTCCCAATTTATGCAGGCCGCCTCCCACGCTGCCGGGACGCTCCTAGCCCCGCGACGCATCTTATCGAATGACGAGAGGGCGACGACAAACCTGCGCGACACGCAGGGCTTGACCCAACTCCTGCGCAGTCCCCATCGGCGCTGTTTACGTCACCGGCCTGCGTACGAACGGGGTGACGGCGCCTCATCCAGAAACGCCTTCGTGCTCATGCACCCGTGCGTCCTGCTAGCGGTTGACGTACGTCTAGCTTCTTTTCTTCGTCTTCGCGGGGAGTAGCTGATTCGGTTTTAGCAGGAGAATGTGATGTGAGCCCGCACCAAGACGACATTGCGTGCTCTGCGGCCCAGTCTCGGGCGTCTGAGGCTCAGTCCGCTTCCCAGCCAAGCATGCCATCTTCGCCCCCTCCTGGACAAGCTGCCATGGTGCCTTAATATCCTCCTCGCGCGCAACGGGCCGGAGAGCCTCAAGGCGAACGTACGCACGGCCTCCTGAGAGCATGCATTCGTTTTCTTCCCCAGGGACACCCGCCTACGTCCTAGATAGAACCTTTGCAAGTACACGCTTGCATTGTGTACATACTCGACCGCGAGGTCCAGCCCAGTCCCCCTCCCCGCACCCAGTCGATACACGGACTCTCCCGCCTCCTCTACCACATTCACCCCAGCTGCAGCCATGCTCAGTCGCTCTCCTCCCGCCGCATCCCCGGCCTGAAGAAGGCGAAGCCACGCGACTCGACGTCATCTGCACCGTCCTTCCCCTCGGAGACATGTGCGTCGACGCCAGCGGCAGCATGGTGCCGCCAATTGGACTGTGTCTACCTCGAACTGCAAGCTGCGAAGGTGCCCGGGAACGCGTGGAGCGGGGTGGTGCAGTGGCGGATGGAACTGCGCGGGGCGACGACTGCGTCTGGATTGCGTGCGCTCGACGGATGCTGTCGAGCTTTCTACGGCTTGTCATGTCTTAAACGAGCGAGCACATTGGCGCGTCCTCGCCGACACAGTAGCTGTTGTGTCTGCCCCTCTCAAGGGCATCCCTTTCCTCCCAATCCCGCCGTCCTCTCGACCTTGCCCCTTCTCCCGACGAACGACACTCACCGACAAATACGGTCTCTATCGCCCTCGGTGTGGACACTCGGGGCAAAGGCGTGAAGGATTCTCAGCGCTGAGAGCCGGCTTCTTCCGCAAGTTCCACCACCGGCATCGACGTGGACGGCGTGGCTGGACAAGGGAGTCGCGGAGAAGTCCTCGTCGAGGCACTTCCCTTCCACGGACACCTACTCGTTCGGTCCCTTCTTCTCGTCAACGACGTTATCGGCCATGTCTTTATATTCCACGTTCGCCGGTCGGCGAAGATCGCCACGTAGTCGCAGTACTGCGGCCACCTCGGCAATGGCTTTGACTTGTGTCTCGGTGTCCCCGTGCAGCATTCATACCACTCACACAATCTTCTCGCCTGCTCATCATGCGCTGCCTATACCGCTGGGGCACGCTTGATATCTACGCGCACGAAAGGTTGTCACTGCCTGGACGGTCGCAGACAGGACGCATGTCGACTCTTGAGCGGTCGAGCTTTCATCGGCGCGATTTACCGAGATGTAATTGCGTATGTTTAGGAATCACTAGTACCTACTGCATCATTACCGGTCCCTTCGTTATCCCGTAGACATTCATTAGCTCGACGTTTGAGACGGGCAGACAAAATCCTTTTTTAATGCATCAGCTGATTCCGTAAGAACGTTCCTTGGACCCGACAGCCACGACCGACACCAAGAAACTCTCCAAGTACTTGTCTTGCCCTCTATGCCCATATTACGCCGCTGATTTGTCTACAAAGACCTCCCCATGAGCGTCTTCGAGGCCGATCGGAGTGCCATCGCGGATATAGATGCCCAAATTTCAGGCCTCGCTGCAGCAATTTTTGCCTTGCGCACCAAGAAAGCTGTCATACAGGAGCGACTTGACCACTACAAGTATCCGGTCCTCACCTTGCCAACCGAAATCACGTCGGAAATCTTCATCCACTTTCTGCCGACGCATCCATTCTATCCACCCCTCACGGGCCCGTATTCACCGACACAATTGACCCGAATCTGTCGCGCATGGCGGGAGATAGCGCTGGCGACTCCTTCGCTCTGGGGAGCCATAAGCCTGGCCCCCCTCCCCAACCTTCCAGTGGCACGACAAGCTCAGGAAGCTGAAATATGGCTCAGTCGGTCGGGTTGTGGCCCGACCGCGATCGAAGTTCTGGAGTCTTCCCCCGAACTCAGTCCGGAAGTCCTGAACTTGTTCGCGACTCATCGCACGCGCTGGGAGAACATCTCAATCGACGCTCACAGCGCCCTCTCTCTCGTCCCAATTTCCGGCCCAATGTCCCGTCTCCGCCACCTAGTCCTGAGCTTTAGCTATTTGTCGGAGTCGACGGCGATCCTAGGATTTTCGGAGGCGCCCTTCTTGCGCACGGTTGACCTCACCTTCACCCCATCGAGAGTGCTCTTGCCATGGGTACAACTCACTTCCTTGACTCTACGCTACGTATCTCCTCTGGACTGTTTCTCAGTTTTGGAACAGGCACCAAATTTGACACATTGCCACCTCATTCCCAGCTACGATCACGACATGCTCAACCAGAGCATTCCTCCGACTCCCGACATCACCCTTCGCCATCTGGAGTCCCTGACTTTGGGAGACTACCAAGGGCCTTCAATTGCGGATTACATGAGCACATTCATTGTCCCTTGCCTCCGCTCCTTGGAAACCGTCGAAGATCTTCTTGGGTCGGACCCACTTCATTCACTAGCGGCGTTTATGTCGAAATCGGGGTGCACCCTGCGGGAGGTGATTTTGGATGAAGAATATACAATCTCGCGGCGTGCCTACCGCGAAACATTCCCCTCAATCAAGTTCTCATTCAAAGGCTGGTATGCAGGGGAGGAAGACGAGCAGGCGGCGGAGGACTCCGGGTCTTGAGATAGCAAGAGCACCTTTGGTTCGGTACAACGCCCAGGCTCGGTTCGTATGTGAGTCCGCGTGTACATATCTCTTCTCTCCTCGTGCTGATATTATCCTTAACTGTAGCTCCTTGTATTGAGCCGCCAATCTTCTTGACGTTGACGTTGAATAGCGAGAGAAAAAAAATTGCAAAGCAAGTCGACTACATAGCACGTATTTATAATAGCCGCCTGTGTCTGCCGATTCAATGTGATGCGCACGGGCGGGGTTTGGGAAACATTACCTTCTCGAACTAAATGCCAATATGAATGAAATTCGCCCACCGATAGAGAGGGACATTCCTCCTTCTCATCAACCGAACAGCCGAATTCAATGCTGCTGCTGCATCTCGGGAGTCTGGGACCGACCCTTGGCGGAACATATAGTTGTAGAAATCTCCAGAAGTCTGCGGTCCGTCTTCATCCGCCATGTCCCAAAATGTGCTCACGACACCACGGAATCCGGCGAACTGCAATGCGGCGGCGAGGGTGATGAACTCGTCTGGCGTGCCGATATCGGAGGCGGCGGTATGGCAAGCTGAGAGGAACGCGAATTGCGCGGAAGGGAGGTTCGCGCGGGCGATGTCGAGCACAGAGATGCGGTCCCCCTTGTAAAGTTCAAACGCGGATTTGAAAGGCTCGTAGTGATGGGATCCGTGACAGGCGAAGTGGATCCAGGGATGTGTTCGGAGCTCAGATAGGACGCTGTCTGCAGTGGCGTGCGCTCCGAGCAAGACATCTGAGAAATTATGCATCGCTTGGATCGACTGGATCTCTTTTTCAACCATCGGTAGCGTATCGGGTTGGCCGATGACCAAAAGCCTTGGGCAGTTCACTGTCGACGGACTTCCAGCTCGCGCAGTTATGAGAGCGTTCAAGGTTGGTGTATAGGAGGAACAGAAAATATCCGGCAGATTTCGTTGCCCGTGTGTGTATGGGCCAGCTGCATGAATCGGAAGAGCGCAGAGCTGGGCGGTCGGGCACCACCAGATCCGGGATTTCAACTCGACTCCCACCGTCGAAAGGAGCACTTCGACGACGGGATGGACAACTGCTCGCCAGAGCTCGCGCAAGACCATTGTCAATCCTCTAGCTCGAAAGTCATGTTCTAGACGAGAAATATCCCGAAGCTTTGCTGCCAGGTGATCGAGCAGGCTGGGCGATGATTCTGGAAGTTGAACGAGACGAAGGGGGCTGCCCTTGTGAGTAATTATCGCATCGCAACGGCCTTCACCGATGTTGAATAGAACAACCGGTCCTTCTTCGGCCACGGTTCGAAGCGTTTCGAAGGAGGGTGTCAGCAAAAAGGCCGCAAAACCCTCCACCGCCCGTATTTCGTTCAAAATCTCCGTCCAATTCTCAGAGAGAATGCGATGATGTCGGAGTCGACTGTCAATTGAGTTATCCGACAGCGGAGATTTGTTGCCGGTGGTAGAGGAGAACGACGTGAATCGGTGCTGAAGCGCCAGAGAGGTGTGTTCAAGTTCCGCGCTGACGGTTTGAAACCTATCAGCCAAGGATGCATCGACTGCACGGAGGCTATTGATAGGATGGCGATATCCCCGCATTCTCGACCACAGCATAGTACGACCTTGCTCCAGGAGTTCAACAGCGGTATTCAACTTGCCGTCTTCGATGGCTGATGCCGCTACCTCGGAGGCGAGCTCGCGGAATGGAATTCGTTGCAGAAATTCTTGTTGGGCTGGGATCGTTTCCTTTGCGAGGAGGCGAAGCTCTAGGAGCACAAGCAGTCGTGAAAAAGCATCGACAATGGAAGGATGCTTGTGCGCGCGAGCCGCAAAGACCCAGCGCAACGCCGCGTCGAATTGCGTGTTTGATCCCGCAGAAGTACTGTTCGATGCGCTCTGAAGCAGAGCAAACGCGTCGGAAAGCTGTGTCTGGGGTAGATGTGGCCTCCTCAGGTATGCGAGAGCGAGCCCAGATTGGAGTGTTGGCTTTAGCGGGTGTTTAATGTCGATCGCCTCGTTCGCGGTTAAATAATGTGCGATCGCCTCGTCCAAGTCAGTTGGATCGTTTGAAAGATCAAACAACTCGGCGAGGACAGCACCGAGGTTGGCCTGGAACATTCCGCGGTCGTAGCTGCTATCAGGACATAGAGCCAGAGCCGCTCGATGCAGCCGAACCGACTCCTCCAAATCGGACCGCTGTCGAGTCTTGAGGAATCGATCGTACAGTACAATCCCGAGGTATTCGCGGGACCTAGGATGTTCAAAGCTTCCAGTTGCGTACAGTGGAAGGGCGTCGCGTGCATATTGAATAGCGCGGTCTAGATGTAAGACGTCCCGAGTCTGCAACCAGAATCTCTTGCAGGAAATTACCAGTGTTCGTAAACAACGTTCGCGTTTGGGATGACCTGGAGGACATAGAGAGAGTGCGTGAACCGCCAGGCGACTCGATTCCTCCATGTCGCTCTTCTCCCCGAGCAGCTCGAATCGAGCCGAGAGCATGAGCGCCAAGTTCATTGTTGGCAGATTTTCCTCTGGATGGTCTGGGGGACAGAGGGAAAGAGATTGGCGACCGTAGGAGATGGCGTTTTCGAGGTACTCCATCTTTCCGAAGTACTCGAAGCGATCACCCATGATGCCGGCGAGATTATTCAAGGTGATGAACTTTCCAGGGTCGCTCGGTGGAGACTTTTGCAACGCCTGCAGGCCGCATTTCTCTGCCTCCCACAAATCTCTTGGATCCTGAAGGCGATAGTACCGGTGGCGATAAACCGTCACCAGGTTCCCAAGTGTCAAAAACGCGTCGGAGCCGAGGAGGGGTACAGCATCCAGGCTGCGTTGAAGTGCTTTCTCGACGTCGTCGATCTCGCCAGAGTGTTCAAACCGAAGGAGGTACGACATCCCCAGAGTGTGAAGAGGGCCACCACAGTCGTAGGGCGTAGGCCCTGATCTGCATAGCTCAAGCGCCTGCTCGCCGTATTCTATCGAACGCTGAATATCCGCTCCTTCTTTCCTGCATCTCGAAGCGCAGCCGAGTGGCAACCGCGAGAGACTTGAGTGGGGCAGTGCCGATTCGTATCTCCCGGAGGTTGGAGCTGAAGTGCGGTCGCGCAGAGCGAGATGGCCTCTTCCAAGAAGTTCGGATTATTTTGCGACTGAAATCGAGTGAGGAGGTGGCACCCCAAAGTTTGGGCGGCAAGGGCATGGTGGGGATGTCCAATAGGGCAGAGTTGAATAAATTCGCGACAGTAGCGCTCGGCCTCATCCAGGTATTTTGCATGCCCGAAGCGTCGGTAGTGAGCCTCGAGATAAAGTGCGTATTTTTCGAGGACCCAAGGACGATAGTTATCGCCGGCTCGAGTCAGGTCCAATGCTTGGCGGGTGATTTCTACCGCATCAGCAATGTCAGTGGCCCTGGCCCAGAAGCTCGAAGCGGAGGTAGCTGCTCGCCGCGACATGTGCGTGCGCAGTCAATGCAACCTCCGGAACCGGTGCAGGACATGTCAGGCCGCCGCGGCTGTAAACTAGGGCCATAACCAGGTCCTCCATCCTGCGGAGTCTCTCGAAGCGCAGGAATGAATGACTCTCCGAGAGCGTTCAAGGTGAGTACCCTGTTTGCATGGCCTTCGGGATGTAGGGAGAGTAGTCGTCGATGACAAAGTATTCCTTCGTCGAGGTCGAGAATATGACCGTGAAGTTTGAATTGGTAGATGAGACAGCCACCGCACAGATTGTAGGCCGCAGATTCGAAGGATGGAGAGAGGCTTCGCAAGGACACGACCTCGCGACTGTAACGCGTCGCCTCGTTCAAGGCCGCAAACGCTCCGGTTTGCAAAAAGGACGAGAAGAAACGGGTGCCCGCGATGATGAGATTCCGGGGGCGCTCCGGATGCCCAGGTGGACACAGCGCAAGCAGTTTACGTTGTTCAGTGAGGTCGTCAGCATCCGTGGAACTCTGCTTTCACGGCATGAGAGACAACAATTTTCATGGAGGACGGCTAAATACCATCGGAGATGACCTTGCTGTGGCGGGGGGTTGGATGAAGGGAAACTACAGTTTGAAGGAGAACTAGATGCGGGGGATTTGCTCAGTACACCTGCAGGTGGAAGATGGCCAAGGAGTTCACCTCTGGTCCGCCTCGACACAAACGCGTCAAGTGAATTCGATTCAGTCCAGTTCAGTCCGATACGCGCCCACAATGTAAGGTCCCGGGCGAATGGCTTTAGGTTGGCTCGACGACGAGACAGCTGTCAGACCAGAGCGCGAGAGGTCTCAGGTCACCAAGTCGGAGTTGTCAGAAGTTGAAAGACGGAACGCTCCCGTGATGGTCAAACTCGAATCAACAACGGCACAGCCTCCTTGCTTCTTTCACCTCTACCACGATGAGCAGCCAACGTTAACTCGAACCGCTGCGGGAAAAACTCTGGAAGACAGCCGCACGGACTGCCAAATAGTTGTTCATACCCACAACTGCGTCGTCCAAAGACTCGGGTCACATCCGTCAAAGCTCCGACTTTCATGAAATTTAGGCCAGCCGACTCGGAACTCTTCCTCCCTTGCCCTCTTTCGTGTCTGTGCTTACTTCCGGGGGGGAAACCTCCAAAGCTGTGCGGAAGCCGAACTCTCTCATCTGCATGAAGTAAACCATGCTCCATCGATAACGGCCGCCTTCGTTCCTGGTCGAAAACAAACACTCACCGGAAAGATACTATAGCTGCGGACTCGAAGGATTTAAGCACGTCTCTCCCACTGATTCCCTATCGTTCATCGATAGCCTCAATCCGGAAACTTTCCTTACCAGGGCTCGATCGTAATCTAACGTACACTCGTTCTTCCTCGCGATCGGGGTTTGTCCCAGCAACTTGGTCCCCAAGTTATCGTGGTCTCGGTCATGCTCTCTTCGCGCTTCACGTCTCGCCTACGTCACCCTAGTTCATTTCCTCTGGACCGCCGACAATACACTCGACGGAAGTTACTCCTCAATGCCCGTATGTTTATCTCGCGCCACGGATTTTGAAACGATCTGTGGTAGATACCCAAGCGGGCTTCATGCCGGCATTCAATTATCGAGTCCGCCTCGATGCGCCTCGAATCGATCTTGATCGTGAGCGATGTACGATCCTGATTCCCCGCATTTTCGCGTCTGGGCGCCGGTCCCGCGCTCTTGACATCCTGAGAACACGGAGCGATCCGTCGCAATCAGCGCGCAGCGTCAACGACGCTATTCACGACTCCCTTGGCCCGCACCTATCCTCGGAACTCGCCGGCTGGAATTGCCCGGGAACCGTTACGGGCGCGCCTGGTGGTAAAAATACCGCGCCGCCGATACGACTTCTGCTTCGACGTGTTTTCGGATGGGAACACGCTGCCACAGGGTAGGTCGAAATGTCCCTTCGTTATCCGTAGCCGCAGATATCGTCCGCCAACGCGACGCGTACCACGTTCGTCGGGTTCAGACCTGATATCACCCGATATCGCGCCGCGCCAGACTCAAGTCCCTACACCTCACTGGCCCTCGAACTTCCGTTTCACATACGCACCTTCGGATTCACACTGGCGTCAAGTGTTCTTGCCCACCGCGCGGACGCCCGAGGTGCAAGGAAGCCCGCTGGCAGGGAAGGTGAGTGGGTGAGTGTCATTGCGCTCCAGCTTTAGCACCACTCGACTCCGCTGAATCATACACGGTCTGGAGCAGCTCTAAGCGAGACAGAGTGCCAGGAAGCCCCCCCAAATTGCCGTCAACGCCACACCACGCCTTTGCCTGCGCTCTGAGGGCGGAGGGTTCGACGAGCGTGAATGTGATTGAGGGGGCGTCCCTGTTCTGTTGGTGAGGTACCGGCATTGCGCGAAATGAAAAGATGGATTTGGGATATTTCCTCTTCGGGCGTGGGGAAAGATAGGTCGTGGAATCGCGTCCCGTTCAAGTATTATCCTTCCCAGTGCAAGGTGAGGCAACAGTTTCCGCGAAATGAAGTCCAGCGCAGTCTGATTTGCGATATCCCAACTCTGTCACGGACTCACGGTGGGATAATTCCAATCCGTCCTTCAGGTGTACATGCCAGTCGTTCCGCAGGGTCATTCTGGCAATCGACGACGAACGCCTATCGCCTGGTCTGACCACGGCTCAGGCTAGAAGTGTTTGACAAATCACAAGTTCGGGGTTTATCTGGGCCTGTTCAAGCTCAACCCACAACTCTTTCAAGTTTTAAATCCTACCTCCTTGTGACTCCCTCGCTTCTCCAGCAGGTTTAATACGGGCCGATCCGTGAATACGAAGCTCCTACAACGCTTTATGGCAGCGTATGGGTTCAACGCAATTTTTTTCGTTTGCTTGCCAGTAGTTCAGCCCATGTTCAACGCGCTTCCGAGAGTCTTAGCCCAGAAATAACTTCAACCAATTGCACTATGTGCCCCCCAAAATCTCCCCAACCAATACCGCCTTTCTTAGGTCCACTCAGTCAAATACAACACCTGCAACACGACCCCCCCGTAATTTAAACTCAATTCGGACTAATCAGCTGTCGCAGATGCTCAATTCCCCACAACCTCTCGGTAATCCTTGAACTTCACTTCGACTTGTTAAGTCTTCCAGCACCTCTATTACGCGCGGAACCAAGGCTAATCCAACTCAACGCAGACTGTTTCGGAGTTCGTCCGGTTGGCAGTCGTTGAACGCGCCTCTTCACCTACCGCACATCTCGGACTCAATCACCGAAGTTCCTGCGTCCCATAGTAATTGCACAAATATTCGAACAGGCGCACGTAAGATTGATTCCCTCGGTCTGCGTTGAGCACCCTTTCACAGGTCTAAGATCGCCGAAGTGACCCATATGTTCAAATTCGGATGTAAGTATTCCAGTTCAACCCAAGCAGCATCAATTCCAATTTCCAACTCTCTCTGTATTGATAAATCTTTGAACCTCCCTCCGACCCCAGCACCTCTGGTACGTGTAAAACCGGGCAGATTCAATCAACACTAATCATTTTTTAGGTTCGTTTGTTTGCCAGTTGTTCAGGAATAACTTCAACCAATCACACTCTGTGCCCCTCGAGCTCGGTCCTCAACCAAAACAGAATTCCACAAAGCTTCCTGCCGCATCGAAATAGACTCAGGCCCATTCAATCAAATCCAACGAATACCACATAGCTCGGACACAGCTCAGACTCAATCAACTTGAACTGTCACCGCCGCATTGAGCAGAATGCCCTCCCTCTCCCCCTCTGTCTGACAACCACACCAATATTTCAGTAGGTGCACACAATATTTCCTCGTTCCGCGAGGAAGACTTGGCCGACAGACCGAGGACCACGGGGCTCTGGAAGTGTTGCAGATCTTCAACCTCAAATTTTATTCAATTCATGATTAATTCTGATAACAATTCCTTCCTTCTCCAGCAAAGCTCCGATATCTCCCGCTGTAATACAAAGCTCATTTGACTCTCTGGCAATATATGAGGTGTACCCCAACAGCACATCCAGCTCAACTCGACGATGATCAACCTCAAATCAACCTGTCTGTTGGTTCAACTCGACTCATTCAGCTCGACAATGCTCACCGTGACATTTCAGCTCAACCATGATCAACATGACTTGCTCACTTGCCAGCCATTCAATTTGCCTTCCAATTGGCTTGGGAGACTTAGGACCACAGGTTGAGCCTGGGCCGCCAGCCCATCCTGACCAAACGATCAGCCACCCTTTCCATCGGGCAAATAGTGTAGTTGGTTATCGCGCCCGCTTCGCATCGCGTTGAATTACGTAATTGATATGCGGGAGGTGCTGGGTTCAATTCCCAGTTTGTCCATCCTTTTGCTTCTCTCTCTATGTGTGCTTCTTCACAGTGTTTTAGTTGCTGCACCTCCCCGAAACCCCCAGTGTTAGAATGCACCAAGGCCGAAAGGGGGGGGGGGGTGACTTCAAAAAGCCGAGAATTGGCTTGTGTTGACTCTAGGCTGGTTGAGATGGTCAAGATGCATACACTTGAATATTTGTGGGATTATAGGATGTCGGGGAGCGCGGGGGAGCGCGGTTTGTGGGGCGGCTTGGTAAATTGATGGAATCAGCGGGAGCCGCTTTTGGGAGGGAAGTCCGAATTTGTGTTGTATTCGACTGGCTCAGGGGCTTGAGCTAGTCCCATTAGGGACGGGGGAAGTTGTGGGGAAGCTGGGTCTTGGTTGGGGAGGTTGGGGAATATTTTGGGGCGGGTTTGTTTTTTGGAGGGCGAATAGTGTAGTTGGTTGAATTTTTTTTGTGATCCGATGCTGACTTCTGCTGAGTTCTGTGTGGCAGGTAAGCCTTGCTGACTCTTATTTTGGGTCCGGGCATCTCTGAGGTTAGCCTTCAATAGGTCCGGGGGGAGTTGGAATTCAACGGTCCAGCGGCGGCAAGTGGTTTGGTTGAATTCTTCGGAGTTGGTTCCAACCGCCTTGAAGACGAAGTTCGCGAGTTCGCGTCGGCTCCGCCCCGTCTCTGGAGTGCACGAACGTGTGTCGGCTCTCCTGGTCTCATGCAACGGCTACCATTGTTTCCGCCCGCAAATCAAATCAACAATGTGATACTTGGAAGGAAGCGATCATCTATGCGGGGTTGCGTCGGGTAAGTGGTCGGGTGGTCGGTCCGCGTTGCGGTTGAATCAGAATTGTTGTCCTGAGGAGCAGAGCATGTGGTCAGGAAGGAGACCAGGCCTCCTTGCTCCTGACCACCATGTCAAATCCAAAAACTCTGCAAATCTTGGACTCAACAGCACCTACACCCAACGGCTTCTCTGGAATGCTCACCTAACACTCTCGCGGGATTGCGCAAGCGCCGCAAGGTGCTTGTTCTTCCCCTGCGCGACGTCGCCTCGCCTGCCGCAGCCCAGGCCCCGGCACGACAGGGGTCTGTCCCGTTCACCTGCTCGGTGTGTCCACTGTCGGGCTGCCAGGTCTCAGGGTGCGTCCCGCTTTGGCGGCCCTCAGAGCTGGTGTATCCCGAGGTGGGGGATTAGTGGGCATCCCTGCCCACACACCCTGCGATCTGCGACCGGGAGTCCCGGGTCGTTACCCGGGGCGACCCGTGTCCTGTCAAATTTCGGCGATCGGCTCCGACAAGGCTTCGGCGATTAATCTCTTGGACCCGCTCGCCGCTCGCTCGCGTCTCGTCTACTCTAACGTGCCCTCGCGCCCATGCATCTGCTATGCCCTCGTGCCCTCTCTTGCCCTCGTGCCCTCTCTTGCCCTCGTGCCCTCTCTGTGCCCTCGTGCCGCAGCCCTCGCGCTCTCGGTGCTCAGGTTCAAGTTACCCTCGAGCACATATGTCTCCATCTATCTGCTTGCATCTACACTGCTCTCATGCCCATGCATCTACTGTGCCCTCGTGCACTCTCTGTGCTGCTGTGGAGGTTGCCCTCGAGCACTTGACCACAACTGCATCTATTCTACATATTGTCTGCCCTCGCGCACTAAATATCATAATATTCTTCTATTTTAAGGCCCTACCTATATCGTACCTGAGCCTTTGGAACTGAAAATGAACAGTTCGACTTGTTCTCGCCCTTCGCTGGTGAACTGTTGTACAATTGGTGGACCGCTCACGGTGTGGTGGATGGCGGAGGGTTTGTCTTGGAAAGAGAGGACTCGGACCAAGCCCCGCTGGGTTACCTCCGCTTGTCCTGCTATGTCCAAAAGCCGGCCATCCTTGGGCTCGTGTACCATAGGTTCAAAGTTTAAAGGTGAGGGCGGGAGCTGGTAGAAGTGATTCATTCTTCAATTTCCGGCACAAGGTCAGTGTACTTCTATGCTGCTATTCAGGTGTCCGCAATCTACGGCCTCGCCGAGAGAGGTTAGCTCGTTGCGGGCGGTTGGGTAGTGGTGGAGCACAGTACATTCATAGGGGTCGGTGTACTGTATGCTACAACCCGGAATGTTCCGAAAGGGGACCACAGCGGGCATAATATTATCCTGAGTCTTATCCAGGCGACGACGACGAGTCGGAACATGTTGTTGTTCTCGAAGACGTCCCTCGGCGCAATTTCTCTTTTCCGTTTCATCTTCCGCTCAAGTTGAACATGTTGATTTGGAATTTCCTTCCACCCAGCGATTCGTTCCGTGCCTCTATCTCCCCTATATTCTCGCACCCACCGCCAGAGCTAAGCAGTGAGTGGGTCAGTAACATGGTCGAACAGCAAGTCATAGATGCAAATGCGGGGCAGCACCAGTTGTAATTTGAACCAAACGGGAGATTGAACCCCCTATCAATCATTCTCGTACCTGTACTCGGGAGATCCACCTAAATGAGCCTAAATGGCGTTCGGATAGATGCGTAGAGGTGAGTAGAAAGATCCCGTGGACCTGGAATTAGGCCCGCCGCACCGAGTACTACTTATGTCGTCCAGGAGTCGCGCTGTCTGCGATTCCGTCTTGTTTTGGTCGGACGCGCTCCGTGGCTCAAATCTCAATAACCTTCCATCCTATAAATCAGTTCCGAGTCCGTCCACGCGCCGTGTTCGGAACTGGAATGGATTGAACCAGTCAGTCCGAGCCCTCCAGTCATTAAATTATTCGCATGGCGGACCGAGCTGGAGGACCTGAGTGAAAAGCCAACATAGCACAGTTGAAGTAGACGTTGAACTTGCACTCGCTACCACGGCCCGACATCTTCCCCACCTGCGAAATGAAATCATGATGAAGACCAGACGGTCGCCTGAGCGCCGATCCGCCTTCCTTCGAGACAAGGAAGAAAACAGCTTGGCGCGCGCGAGGAGGTACATAGAGCATGTGAGACGGCGAGGGCGGCCATGTTCTCCGTCAAGGACTTGGTTCCACCTACCAGCGCATCTGGGTTCGTGGTGCGCAATCTTTTTTTTTTTTTGCTTCGTGTACCAGCCCGGCTGAAGTTGAACGTCACTGCTTTCGTTCAGTCCCTTCGTCCCTTGCGGCGTGTCCGTCGGTATCGAGCACTCAATGGTTGAGCAGCAAGGAATGGTAGATTTGAATACTCCCGCGGACCAACAGTGCACCATTCGTTCGTTCGTTCATTTATTCCAATTTGAACCAAATGGGCAATTGAACCCTCTATCAATCATTTTATTATACAAGGGATCTATAACCCGCTGTCCTTCCTTAGCACTCCGTCCTGGACGTGAACTGAGATGGGATGAGATGAAATGAGTCGAACAAGTCAGCCGGGGACGGATGTACTCCTTCGAGGTTGAATTATTTTGTTTAGCGTCCGGACCGACTCCGCCTAGAGGTGAAATTTGAAGGGGTATGGGGAACTCGAAATTACACTAAGCTTCTCGCAAGTCAAGAACATCGGAACCGAGTGCGCACGGTACAACACTCACTGGGTCGATGAGGACTCAGAGTCGCGCTGTTTCGTCTGGTCTTGGTCAGACGCGGTCCATGACTAACGAAGTTGCTAAATTACTTCCGAGTCCGCGCCGTGTTCGAGTCAAAATCATCTACCTACTTACTTGGATGGCGTCCGACCCGGAACGGATGCGTAGAGGTAGAAACTTGGTCTTGTGGAGCTGAAATTAATCATGTAAAAAAAGTTGAACCCCCTATCTTTTACTCAAATTCCTTCCGCGCGACGCGTCGAATTCCTTCCACCGACGAGTCGAATCCGGTGCCGCGTCGACCTGGTTCGAAGAGTAAATTTCAACCCGACCTAATTTGCGCTTCAACTCGCACTCACTCGCTACCACGGCCCGACATCCTCCCCTGCGAAACTGAAATGATCAACACACCCATTCAGTCAAGCGCCCCAGCGTCGATTCCCCCGCCTTCAAGACAAGGAAGGAAGCAGCTGGGCGCACCTCGGCAATCTTTTGAGCCGCCAGTCCCCAACTTCTCAGGATGCGGGCAAACGCCTCGACGGGCATTCAGGAAATAAAATGAAATAACCAACACAACACACACCCATCCAGTCAAGCGCCCCAGCGTCGATCCCCCGCCTTCAAAACAAGGAAGGAAGCATCTGAGCGCACCTCGGCAATCTAATCCAGAATGCGGGGAAACGCCCAAGTGACTGTATTCAAGCGGCCTCGAGGCGTAGGGGGTAATACAATTAGGCCAAACGCGGTTCTGAAGTTGATGAATGTGATATTTGGACGAAGGGGGGGGATGCATCAGTAGTGTATTGAGGGAGGGTTAGCGCAACGAGTTTGGTGCGACGACGCGGACGCGGGGGAGGTTCAAAGTTGTGGGGTTGGGGAATGGGAATAAGAGCCTAACGCGGTTGTTGTTGTCGTGTTCTGCAATTATTGGAGGAAGCACGATTGGGGCTTGGTGCGACGAGCGCTAAGTAGATGCGATGGGGCGGACGACGTGCACGCGGGTGATGTTGCCAGAAAGAAGTAACGGACGGCCGGTTGGGGAGGTTCGAAGTTGTTGTGGGGTTCGCTTGCGCTTGCCCATGTTCGACGTCGACACGAGGGCCCGGGGCTCCTCACCTCACTCCTCACCTCACTTCTCTCGTAGTCTCTCGTACCCAGACAGACGGTCTCCGCCGTTCGCTTCGGACACGGAACGGCGGCGACTAGCGGCGAATACGCGATGGCTGTCCGTTTGTCGCTCCTTCGTTACGCCGCCGTTGGAACGCCGTGTCTGGGGCGGTCTACCTCCGCCCAACCTCCGCTCGCCACTCGTCGTCTACACTGCCCATCGTCGTCGTATGCTATACGCTGTAGACCGAGCGCCTGATCCCCTGCGTCGTCGTCCCCAACCCTCCCAGTGGTACACATCCATCTTCCTTCTGGTTAGCTTCCTCTCTGTCGAAGGAAACAAAGACGCGCAACGACTGATGGAAAGCGCCGCCCAAGCGAGGGCTTTGGGTTGATGTCGGCTATTGTGAGGAATAGTCGGGACTCGGCGCGGCCCGCCTAAAAGTATCGTCAGCTGATAAGATTACGCGTGGGAGTAAGCGGGTGGGAAAGGGCGTGGGAGGGGGGAGATAAGATGTACCGGGAATCTAATCTTTTTGAGAACGAAACGGGGTGGAGAGAAGGTGGGCAGGCCTTTTGCGATTGGAAGAGGTTATAGCTGTTATTTCAAGACGGAGGGAAGAAAGCGGGGTTGAGGTGAAGCCGACTTACTCAAGGAAGGGTAAGGAGATTAGATTGCGCCAGGGTTTGGCGCGTACATAGGCTAGGCGGACGCGTAGATATCGGTGTGGACGCGACGCGTCGACTACTCTCGATCGTGATCGTGTCTCGTGTCTTCATTATGCCCTCGCTTCCACCCTCTTCCACCTCCCACCACACTCACCCCATCTTCCCCAAGGGAAGGAATTACAGCACCCGCGTCGAGCTCGAGGCTAAGTGACTGCGACGGCGCGAGTGGGGGGGAAGATAGGAACTAGGCTAAGCTCCAGCCAGCCAGCGAGCGAGGATGATTGGGTTTGTGTGGGAACTCGCGCCGAGTGGACGGCCCGCCCCATCCATAAATTGCAAATATTAATGCCTCGCCGCCTCCCTGCTGCGCTGGGAGATTAATTGCTCGCGAGGGTTCCCCGGTTCTCCTCCTCATTCTGTGGTGAAGAAGTCGAGAAGAAGAAGTTGTCGGATGCGAGGTGGAGGGTGGTTAGCACGGAAGGAGTTAGTTAGGCACCTGCAGGCAGGTAGGCGTCGGAGGGACCGTCCCGACATCACCTCGAGGCCCGGCTATTGGCAGCACTGCTGGGCGTAGGGTTGATCAAGATTCATTCAGCGTGAACAGAAGGAAGGAAGATTTCATTTGCGCTGGTGATCTGCGCAATGTGTGCCTCGTGTAACGACAAGGACTAGGACCAGCGAGCTCGACGCCTGCGCCCTGTAGTATATTACTGCGAGAGTATTACTGCGAATTTATTCATTGAGGGTACTGCGCGGGGGAAAGGGTTAACTCGAGTGGAGTCAGAATTGGGGGAGAGAAACGTGTGCATGCATGCTGTTTTTTTTGGGTGATGGGGCTACTACATATACCGTGATTTGTTTCCCATCTTCCTTCTTTACATCTTCCTTACCTGCCACCCTCTGTCCTTGCCTCGACTCTGACCTTGCCTCGACCTGACCTGTGTTCGTGACGCCCGTGAATGCCCTCCATCCTCAACCTCAAGTTCAAGGTCCCCCCGTCTCCCTACGTTCTGACTCGGTGGTGGTTGCTGACGAGAAGGCGGGGTTTGTGTAGGGAAACAAGTCCTTTGTTGCGTTCAGCAACCTCAATGATACGGAGTCGTTGACCAAGACGTGGAAGGTCCGTTTCTTTGCCTTTCTTTTTCTGCGCTCTCTCTGTTTTGCGACGACGGTGTCTTTGCTTTTCTCTGCTTTGCGTTTCGTGCTACGCTGGCTACTCGATACTGGCTGGCTGGCTAGCTACGAGCCTTTCCTTTTCGTGCCCTCCGTCCCGCATCTCGCGCTCCGTGGGGACTGGCTGTCGGCCTGTTCCTGTCGCTACTGCCCCGGCTGCAGATGCCCGCCAATTCCCCGCCATTTCCCCGCTGTCGCGTCCCCCTCACACTTCATCGTTTACTGACGAGCGCTTCGCGTTTGTAGGTCTGCACCAAAGTCGCGAGCTACCTCGAGCAGGGGCAGCGTCTCGAGAACTTGTCATGGCGGTACGCCCCCCCAAAAAAATTGTGTCGTTGCCTTTGCTGACGGTGTTCTTGATACTTCATTCGTTACCCGTTCCTCTTCCTTCCTCGTCGACGCACGCACGCAACTCACGCAACTCACCCGCCCCACGCACTACCCGCCCCGGCCTACCACTTTGGCACGACGAATGGCGAACGACATCACAGCCTATGGCACCTCCAAAACCTCATGGTCGACACGGACAACGCAAAGTCCAAGCGCGAGTTCAAGAAGCTGAGCAAGTGCATGGGCGACAAGCTCGATAAGGAGAAGGGGAGGTGTGTTGCTGTCTCTCTTCCCACCTCTTTGCGCCCACCTCTGTTGCCTGCGTTCCCTGCTTTGCGCCCCGCGTTCCCGGCCTTCCCTGCGATACGTGTTCCCAATGGGGCGCTCCGTGTCCGCAATGGTACGGACGCTAACGCGCCTCGTTGTGCTTTCTTTCGTTCCTCGCCTTCCATCCCCCTACCCCCTACCTGCTTGCGTAGACGCTAACACCCACCCCCCCAGGTCCATCGAATCCCTCCCCGCCCCCGCCTTCACGCGCACGCAGTCCACCGACCTCCTCCGCGCGCGCGCGGCGGAGAAGGAGCGCACGCGCGAGGCGGGCGTGAATGCGCCGGAGCATACGCTGCAGAGGATGCAGTTTACGTTTGCGGTGGAGCCGGTGGTGGCTCCTACCTCCACTCCAAGCAACTCTTCGTCCAATACTACCAACGCGGGCGCTGCGACGGCCAATGCGAATGCGACGACGGCGACGACGGGTGCGAACGCGACACAGGCCACCAACGCGACGACGACGTTCTCGACGAACGCCAACGCGCCCGGCACCGCGACCAAGCGCAAACGCCCCGCCCCCTCCTCCTCCTTCACCTCCCCCCACTCCAGCTCTAACCCCTCCTCTGGCCATGCCGCCTCGTCGGGGACGGTCCGCCTCCCCACCCTCTTCAGCACCTCCTTCGGCCCCGCGGCGCTCCTCTACCCGAGCCCGAGCTTGGCGCCGAGGATGAATTATGGGGAGGCGGATTCGCATTATTCCTCCCACCACTCCTCTTCCCATAATTCGTCCAACAACAAGGAAGGAGGGGGAAGAGGAGGTGGGGGTGATAGGGAGGAGAGGGACAGCGGGATGCGCATCGCGCGCCCGACGATCGAGCTCCCGCTGGACGAGCTGCTGAAGGCGGCGGAGGACGAGGAGTTTGGGGCTTCCTCCTCCTCCGCCTCCTTCGACGACTCCTGCTTTGATGACTCCGACCATCATTCCTCCAACGACAACGACAACGACAACTCCAACGAGGAAGGGGAGGTGGAGATGCCCGACGCCAACGCGCAACAGCAGCAAGCCGCGGCAGCGAATATGCAGGTCGGGATCCAGATGCACGGGATGGGGATGAGTATGAGTATGAGTGGGGGGCACGGGATGATGGGGATTGGTTTGGGCGGTATCGGGATGGGGGGCATGGGCGGCATGGGGGGGATGGGGATGGATGCGCTGGGCCTTGGGGGCATTGGGGGCATGGGTGAGGGGATGGGTGGGATGGGGGGGCAGTGGGGGTGGGGTGGGGAGTTTGGGTGAGTTGTTTTTTCTTTTCGCGAGGACGACGACGACGTTTCTTTCACTCCTTGCTTGCTCTTCACACACTCCCTCGCTCCTATGTATTTCCTTCGGCTACACCTCTATCTTTCGCCTACCTACTACCTCCTTCACTTTCTTCTTCGTCCCATCCTTTTTCGTTCGTTCGTTGTCGCAACGTCTTTCTTTTAATGCCACCGTTTTCTTCCTCCACCTCTTCGCCCTCACCCTCCTCCCTCGCTGCCTCTGTTGTATTCTTATTCAGCTATCCATTCATTCGCCTTCCTTACATCTTCCTCCTCTTTGTCTGCGCGCTCGTCTTACTATTGTCTTTCTTCGCGCTCCTCTTTCGCTCGCTTAAAGCCTCTTTCTTCTATTGTTTCTCTCCCTCTCTCTTTCCCAAACACCATACTAACCACCACCCCCTCCCCAGGAACATGAACCCCAACAACATCTCCTCCTACGAATCCCTCACCATCGACCCCCACGCCGCCTTCAACCAGCAGCACTTCCTCAACCACAACCCCCACAACCCCAACAACACCAACTCTAACAACGGCGGCAACGACGTCTCCACCCCCACCGTCGGCGCGCCGCAGCAGCTCTCCCCCAACGCGTACTTCCTCCCCGAGCTCGACGAGGGCTCGGACGAGATGGAGGTCGTTGACGCTGCTGAGCACACGCAAAGTCAAAGTCAGGCCCAAACCACGAGCACGACTTACCGCCCCTCCACCTCCACCACCAACAAATCGAGCGCCAGCCGCCGCCACCAGCAGGTGTACTCGGACGACGACGAGCCCGAGCCGGAGCAGTCGTCCGACGACGGCGGGGACGATAGTGCCGACAGCGACTTTTACGAGAGCGGGCGCGGGGCGGGGCGGACGGGTAAGAAGTCGGGGGCGGGGGGTGGGGTGCAGCGGAGTCGGGCGCGCAATGCTGCCGCTTCCGGTGCCGGGGCTGGTGCCGCTGTAGGTGCTGCGGGCGCGGGGGCGCGGCAGGGGGGCGCGACGAGAAGGGGCGGGAACCCTGGGGCGACGGCGAGCGGCACTGGCGCGGGTGGCCATGGGGGGAGGAGGCCCGTGTTGAGCGTGCGGGTGCCTGTGTCCGGGGCGAGTGCGAGTAGCTCTAGCGTCAGCGCCGGAGGTGGGGGTGGACGGGGGATGCGCCCGCCGCCGGATCCCACGTCTGCGTCTGCGGCTTCCGTGCCTGGCCAAGCGGGCGCGGTGATGGCTGCGGCTGCGGCGGCGAACAACACGGCGCCGGGGGGCGTCAAGGCCGAGTGTAGCAATTGTGGGGCGACGCATACGCCGCTGTGGAGGCGCGGGTTGAATGATGAGTTGAATTGTAATGCGTGTGGGCTTTATTGCAAGTTGGTGGGTGTCCTTTTCCTTCTCCTCCTCTTCTCTGCTTCTTCTTGACACTAGCTGACGCATTATTGTTTTGTGTAGCATAAACGCCCCCGGCCCAAGACGATGCGCAGTGTCGGTGGTGGAGGTGAGGGCCGTGGCGGGACGTCGGTGCGCGCGGAGGCTGTTGATGTTATGGGTGGGTTGTTTCTTCCGCTCGATGCGATACGGATATTGATGAATGTTTTGGGACGCAGCTCAATGCTATAATTGCCACACCACCGCGACGCCCCTCTGGCGCAAGGACGACGAGGGCAAGACCGTCTGCAATGCGTATGTCTCTCTGTCGTCTTCATATCGTGCTTTGTCTAATAGCGGGACCACAGATGCGGTCTGTACTACAAGCTCCACGGCTCCGCGCGCCCCATCTCGATGAAGAGCGATGTCATCCGCAAGCGCTCGCGGCACGACGCGCGCCGCGGCGGTGCCTCCGCCTCCGTCTCCGAGACGCCCACCGCTTCGCCGGGCGTGAGCCGTCGCGCCTCGCCCGCCCCAGGGCACCGCGACCGCGGCGACCGCGACGACGCCTCCTCCTCCGCTTCCGCGGGCCGCCGCTCCCCCACCCTCGCGCCCGACGGCACCACGACGCACTCGTACGCCGACGCCGACGCCCGCTCGGAGCTCTCCTCCGCGCTCGGCGCCGCGCTCCCCAAGCCCGGCGGCGGCGGGTACCCGCACCCGTACCCGTACCGCGAGGCGTACCCCGACGCGCTGCCGTTCGCGAGCGTCGACGTCGGGAGCGAGCTCGAGTCGGCGCGCGTGAATAAACGCAGGCGGATGAGCGTCGACTCGGCGTCGGAGCCGCCTTCGAGCGCGGTTAGCTATGGGTCGTATGCGGATGGGTATGCGAGCGCGTCGAGCAGCTCGCAGTTCTCGATGGACTTCCCGTTCAGCCGGTACCCCAACGTGGGCTACAACGAGCCTAGTGGGGGCGCGGGGGGCGCTGGTGGGGGCGGGGCTGGGAATGGGAATGGGAATGGGGCGACGCGCGGGGCGGCGGGGGGGAATGCGTTCTGGCACCCGCCGATGCTGCTCCAGGGCGAGGGCGGCAGCGGCAGCGGCGGCGCGGCGAACCCGAGCAACTCGCCCGGCGGGTTCCTCCACCCGCCTATGCTGCCGACGCAGGAGGAGGCGCCGATGGACTACCTGCACCCGCCGATGGTGCCGCAGATGCGCTACTCGGACGAGGACTTTTTTGGGCCGTTCATGCAGGTGCACCCGCCCATGCTGCCTGGGGATGAGGGGCACCTTATGGGCGGCTTTGGGGGGGCGCATCCGCCGATGTTGCCGTACGAGGATATCTATGACTCGAATGGCAATATGCGATACTAGGCGGTGTCGAGCTGGCTCGACTCCCCGTCTGCGTCCGCCTCCGCTTGTCCCCACCCCCATCTTGACTTCCCTTCCACCACGGCCACTCGCACCCGCATCCGCACCACCACTACCGCCACCACCGCCGACCTTACGACGACTGAATGAAATGATTCCCGTCCGCCACGATACGACACGACCCGCACGATCTCGGCTCCTGCATCATCATCATTCACTGTTCCACCACCAACCAACAACCAACAATTAAACCAACCCACCATCGCATTTTCCGCCGCTTCATGACACGTCCGCCTCTATTGCATGGTCCGCTGCATATTCTCGAGTCCCGCCCGTCCGTCCGTCCGCGATGTATTATTTATCTACCCTTTCCGGCTCCCTACCTCTGTTCCATCTATCTCTCGGTCTCTCATCTTCCCTTACTTATATCTCTCCTCGTCTCGTCTCGTCTCTTCCTCGTTTCCTTCCCTTTAACTTAGATGCTCTCAACACATCACCCGTCTGTGTCCGTCGCACTGCTCTCGAGGCCTGATCGCACGCACTTACACCCTCCTTCCCCCTCTTTTCCCTACTCTTCCCTTATCGTCTCGTCTCGTCTCGTTCCACCTACAGCATCCCACCGTACATACATACATACATACAACACACTCACTCGTCTTCTTGTCCTCCCGCCTGGTTTGGTTCCGGTCTTGAATCTCCCTCTGCCCGTTGTTACCTACATAGTGCCTGTGTCATACTACGACAACTACTACTTAAAGTTCGTACTGTAGTTTATCCGGTCTCTTCTGTTGTTGTACGAAGAACGAAGAACGCGAAGGGCTTGCGCGTTTCGAGCCCCAATAAAAATTTTGTCTGTGTCTGTATTTGCGATTCTATGTCCTCAGCTTGATTCGGTCCATCGCGATGTGGCAGTGTCGTCGCCACTTGCTCTTCCGACCACGATCCCTAATGAAGACGAGACGGCGCAGGCGCTTCGTGCGTGCCTTGCGTCCATGAAAAGATAATTCCCAATGCAAGTACCGTTGTGAGGAGAGACTTCGAAGCGTATTGCTTGTTAGTTGCGCGCTTCAAGTTGGGTGAATGGTAGCTAACTTATTTGCTATTCGCTACACGGCTCGAGAACTTGAACTAATTTTACATTCGATCTTCTGCACCTACGATGGTAAACGATATTTTCTTTATAAACCCCAGTCCCGACGAACAGTCGTTGGTTCGCTCTAAGAAAGAAAGATATATCAATGCTCGAGCGGAACTGAAGAGAAAGAGACGTACGGTCAAGACGAGCGAAGATGAGGGCTGGCGAGTCGGCGCCTTCAGATGTCATGAGTAGCCGCTTGTTCCTGTAGCCGCCGCCTGTTCCTCATTGAGACCGCCGCGGTCAATACTCGCATCGCCTCCTCCTCCTCGGCCTCCTCGTCCTCCTCGTCCTCCTCGTCCTCGTCCTCCTCCTCCTCCTCGTCCTCGTCCGGGAATATGGGAGATGGGGGGTTAAGGGAGAGGTTGGATATCGACGGAAACGCCGATTGATACTCGATTGCGGATGCGCCGGGAATCGCGGATGCGTGAACGACAAGGCCCTGGAGCTGGCATCCAGACTTGGATATGAATGATTGGAGCGTGACGATGGGCGCCGACCCCAAGTGTGATTCTGGGATTTCGAGATGAAGGAGGGCAGGGACGACGAAGGTTTCCAGATATCCTGTGACGATGTCGTTGGTTTTGCTTCCGAAAGTCAAGCTCTCCAGGCGAGGAAGGTGGACGTCTGGCTCGGGCTCGACAATTTCATCGTCGTAGGCGAGATAGAATAAGGCATAAGAAGATTCGGCGTTTGTTGTAGGGCAACGGAGCAGTCGCTGTAGGATACCTCGTGCACAACCAGCGCAGTCAGCGCGCCCATGGCAAAACAACCGCTGGAATACTGAAGCCGTCTAGGATGACCCCGCGCAATAAAGGCGCATCGCGAAATACGAGCACTTCCGGGGTTTGCGAGTCGAATTCCACTGGCAGTCTCAGCTCCACCAGGCGGAGTAGAGGGAAGGAAGAATCGAATTGGAGGAACGGAGCAGATGCGTAAAGATGAATCGTGAGGAACTCCAACCGTGCGGAGTGTTGAAGTGCTGCCTTCAAGATTTTGAGCGCCCAGCACTCTGGCATCGGGCGCCTGACCGCACCGGGATCCCGGCCGCGCTGCCCCTGATATGTATACGCGTCCTCGATGATCGTCAAAGAGAGGGGGCAGCTGCGAGACCTTGCCAGGTATGCCTGGAAGTCGGAAATATCGGCTTCAGCTAATGGTTTGGGACCAAGAGGAAACTCGATGGCTCTCCACAGTTGGGGGGTAGAAAGCGCTATCTCTCGCCATTTCCCGCAGATCTGGGTCAAATGCGAGGGAGAATCCGGGCCCGTGAACGGCGGACACTCTGGGTAGGGCGGCAGGTAGTGGACGAATATTTCCGACACTATCTCGTTGGGCAGTGTCAGGACCGGGTAGGGGCGGTTTTGACCGCGAGTTTGCTCAACCCGCTGCGACGAGGCGGGTTCTATTGGAGCGGGAGTGGGGTTTTCGTGGAGGCTATTCGACATTGTCTATGAAGTACGCGTTGAGCAGTTTTCTCGGAGAAGGTGCGCGTCGTAACACACACCTTCAGTTCAGGTTCGTCTGTCGACTCCGAGAAATATGAAGACAAGGAGCGACGATTCTCGGACGATTCTCTGGGTCCAACTGTTTTGTAGAACGGTGAGTGGCTGGTGAGGACAAGGTGAGGTTGGTGAGGGTGAAATTGTCTATGAAGTAGTACGCGTTGAGCAGTTTCTCGGAAAAGTTGCGCGTCGTAACACAGACCTGTTTCGGTTCGTCCGTCGACTCCGAAAATTCGCGAAATCTGACGATAAGGAGCGACGATGCTCTGGGTCCAGCTGTTTTGTCGAACTGTGGGTGGAGGGTGGAGACAAGATGAGGTTGATGAGGGTGAACCAGAAGATGTTTGCCACCGCCCCATTGGGACAACTTGAACAATGGTGAAATTACGCGACTTGCCATCACTGGCCGTGCGGTGACTGGCGGCCGCGTCCCTGGTCTTGCTCTCGTCCGTCCATACATGAGTTATTTAGATGAAGGTACCCTTCCGATTTCGAGCCCCAATGAAATTTTGTCTGTGTCTGAATCCTTTATTGCATTATTTCTTTCTCCTTTCCAACGGTGGCTATATTCGGTCCATCGATGGCACTAATGAAGACGGCGCTGACTCTGGGTGCGTGGATTGCGTCCATGACTCTAAGAAGATGATTCGGAATGGCAGTGCCGTTTTGTGTTCGAGAACAGCCGGGAGGAGGACTTCAAGGTTTCAAGGTGTGCGAGCGTGTTATTGTTTAGCAGTTGTTCAGTGTGCTTGCGCGTGGAGGGTTAGCTAGTGGTAGTAATTGCATGATTTACACGGCGCAGGAACATGAACTAAATCCACATTTGACCTTTACAGTAAACGATAATGCCGTCGAGCAGTCGTTGGTTAGCTCTGTGAAAGAAATATTTATTAATGCTCGAGCAGAACTGCAAGAAAAAGGGACGCACGGTTAAGACGAGCGAAGATGAGGGCCGACAAGTCGGCGCCTTCAGACGTCCTCGTCCGACACTGAGGAGGTAACAGAGATCTTGGATATCGACGGAAACGCCGAGTGATAGTCGGTTGGGTATGCGTCGGGAATCGCGGATGCGTCGGGGACCCAAACGACAAGGTCCCGGAGCTGGCATCCAGACTCACAGCCCTGGCGCCTAAATAAAATGGGAAAATAAGTTAGCCGTGTAATGCAACATTTATTCACATGTTTAAAATGGCCCTAAACTAGATCTGATACCTTAAATTTAAACCTCAGTGAAATTCAACCCCCAATCTAATCTTTCAGAGCTAATTTACCGCCCCACAAAACACCACATATAAAATTAAATTTAACCGCGGCTTAAACCTTTTACTATATTTTGCATTACACGGCTAACTTATGTGCCCTTTTTATTTAGGCGCCCAGCTGCGGCCCTTGTCGGCCTAGCGGACCAAAGTCATTCAATTCCGGCTCGTCAACACTCACAGTAATGCACCGGTATTTGACCGACACTCTCGCTATGTCTGTTCAAGAGGAGGTACTGGCGGGGAGAAGATCTACATCAAACGACATCCCGAATGGACGCGCAAGTGCGAACGACGACGAACAGGGTGTGAATGTACCCTGCTAGTCAAGGAGTACCCAGGTGTTTCGACGGTACTTGGCAGCTACAAGGACGACCACAACCACGCGCTCGGTAATGCAAACCTCCGCTTTACGTCGATCTCCAAGGATACTCGGGAGTATATCGCTGGGCTTCTCCGTTTGAAGGTTGCGCCGGAGCACATCGTGCGTGTCGTTCAGTAAACATATTTGTGCGTATCCTGACCTCGTTTTAGGTCCAGCTCCTTCACCGAGGTGTATACGACGACGACGACCTATTCGAGCACGACTTTGACGGAAGTAGTGTTGCCAACCGTGCCGAGTTCATTCAACTACGAGATGTACGCCGGATTCAAAAGGAGATCGAGGCCGAGACCGTTCGCCTGCATCCCGACGATGGCTTCTCCACACTTCAATGGGTCAACAACCTGCGTACCAAGGATGCTCTATTGGGATTCAAGTCAAAAACCGACCCGCCGCCGATAGGATCGGGCCTTGACCCCGCCGTCTTCTCCCTCATGATGCAGACCAAGTGGCAGCGGCACATGTTTCAAAAACACGGAAATGAGCTCCTTTGCATCGACGCCACACACAATACCACCATGTACGAGAACTTGAATCTCACCACCCTTGTTGTGCGGGACAACTGGGCGCACGGTCTGTCCTGTCTTCCCTTCGTCGCTTCTCGTGACACCGTTGCTGATATACCCGAGCTCAGGTATCCCCGTCGCATTCATGCTGGCGTCAAGCGGCACCCAGGCCACCATTGCTTACTTCTTACGACTTGTTCGCGCACGCAGCCCTGATACGATCCCTCGGAACATTATGACCGACTTCGATTGGGCTCAAATCAACGCAATTCTTCAAGAATGGTGGGAAGCGATTGTACTACTCCTCCTTTGCTGGTGGCACGTTCTCCACGCTTGGCAAAAACACCTTCACATCGACACATACCCGGAAGTATGGGACCTTCTCAAGAAATGGATACGAATCACGGACGCCGCGGAATTCGAAGCAACCTGGCTCAAGATACAAAGCCTCGCTCCGACTGCCTTCGTCAAGTACCTGAAGGACTACTGGATGGCGCCGCACGTCGTCAAAATGTGGTCGGCAATGCATCGGACCAACAGGACAATCTTCCAGCTCTGTGATACAAACATGTTGATAGAAGCGTACGTGTCGCCACTATTCGCTGTTCGGTGCTGGCCGTTGACATGCATCCCAGGTGGCATCATGTCCTCAAGGGTAAATTCTTGCACGGCAAGCGGAACCGGCGACTGGACCATCTGCTCAGCACGCTTTTGGCCGATGTTCTACCTTACTACGCACTGAAGCAACGACGCCAAGCCCTTGGCTTTGAAGGAGTCGACATTGAGGTCAAGAAACGGAAGGACATCATCGAACGCAGTAAGGTGTATGTCAAAGATGACATTGTTGTACGTTTGGCGACTTCGGAGGCTTGAAAATTTAACTTATTTTCTCTTCCGCAGCATGTTGAAGGGGGCAAATACCTTGTTTCGTCAAAGTCCGACCCGTCAAAGGCCTACGAGGTCGATCTCGAAACGTACACCTGCCAATGCCTCGATTATCCCCTCATCTCGTACTGCAAGCACCTCTGTGCGGTTCAAGAACTGTTTGGCGGCGATGGGGATTGCCAGGACGACCCGCAGAGCATCCCATCGGTCCCCGTTATATCCCCACTAAACGAGCTCCGTGTCGACACACCTGTGCCTATCACCATAGCGGCCGACCACCCGAAGAGCAAGATTGTGGTAGCTGAGAAGATGGAACGGCTGGCAGCGCGCCTTCGACAATCTTCCCAACTGGAACCTCCTCCCCTGGATGAACTGGAAGCCGCCTTGGATTCGATGTTGATCGCTACAGAAGGCCGGTCAGTACTCCCCGCCATCACCCAATTCGCGCCAGTGGTCAAGCCCCCGACTGCGCGAGCCACGATGATGCCCGGGGTCAAGACGAAACGGGCGCGTCCAGGTGACAAGGCATATGGTGGTGGCGCCAAGAGCGGAAGCCTAGCTAATAAGAAGTCCAAGCCACCCCCAGTCGTTGTCCCGTCCGTTCCTACAGTCGCTGCATCAACTTCCGCCCCGCCTCTGGTCCACCCCCAATATCCCCAATACCAACCATACCCCCCTCAAGTCTACTATCCGATGCCGGGCGCACCTGGGGCAGTGGCAATGAATTATCCGATGCCTCTCCTGTACCACAACTATTACATGCCCGCGCCGCGTTGAGCTATCCATGTATCATGTACTTCAATTATATTGCATTGCGGCGCACGGGGGGTGGGATGGAAATATTTGCAACTTCTGTAGGAGGGTGGGAAGTATTCCAACGACTGGACCCTGTAAGAACTAACAATGAATACATACGCCCATTTACTTTGGTTTTTTAGACTGTGAACGGCATTCGTGCCGCAAATTGATGAGAACATGTGCATTGCCGACTTGCCGAGTTTTTTTCCCTTATTGGATTTTTGATCGGAGGCGGAAACGAAGCAAGTGAGGTCGCCAGTTCGAGCCGGAATGCCGGCATCATTTTCAAGTATAACACACGCAAACAACGCGTCAATTTCGACGCGTCCGCGTTTCCTGTGGGACTTTCTGCACGCTTTTCAGGGCATCCTGCTTTGGGGGTTACTGGGTAGGGCTGGGAGTCCCACTGCGCGTGGAGAGTTGGCTGGGGCTGCTGCATTTGTTAGAAATTGAACAACTTCAAAACAATTTATTGGAGCAGTCCACAAGCAGCTCCACTGGTACACCGAGGTTTCTGTAACATTTGGGTCATCATCTGAACTCATGGAATAGAACAAACCACCCCGAACTCCTCGAACTGCACAACGAGCTGATCAGAGAGAGCACATACTTGATGGCTACATCAAACCAGGTTTAATTACTACACTCACCACCGCTCAACCCGGGGAGCCGGGTTATTACATCCAAGTATATAATGACACGTAAATCTTGGACTCAGTGTGGAATCCTCTGCTTGTAGCAGTGGCCGGAGACTCTGGCGGGCAGGGCAAGATCTCAGATGAGGAATGCAACACCGGAGATCACTGAAACCACTACACCTCATGTGTCAATGAGAACTGTGAGAATGAGGGGTTTTAGCACGTAAATACATGTGGTGGATACCAGCACCCAAGACTATGCTTCTAAACAGTTCTGTTGAAGCCCGTGCTGAGGAATAACTTGAAGTATGATGGGAAATGCCACTACTCAGGGCAACACTGCTGCTGGTACAGTGCACCGACACTTGCTGTCACATGAGGAGCCTAAGAGTCCATTCTGAAGAGCCTAAGAGCGCAACAAGAGTCCGTGGGTTGCAAGCCGTGCGTCTGGTAACTTCCAAGAAGTTGAACAGAGCTTCCTCGCTGTGAGGTGAGTTCTACCTGTGAAGGACACTAAAACATTATCTGTGCTTCATGCAATTCACCCCTACTACACGGAGATAAAATGCCGCCGTTGTAGCCGGCAGGAAACGCGGACGCGTCGAAATTGACGCGTTGTTTGGGTGTGTTATACTTGAAAATGATGCCGGCATTCCGGCTCGAACTGGCGACCTCTGCCCAAAACTTTTTTTTTTCTTTTTCAGGTTGTGTCATTATTTTTGAAAATAGCAATAAAATTTCCGAAAATCATCGGGGGTCGTGTCGAATTGAACGAAATAGTACAGTATCACGATTCACAGCGGCCGTGTCTCTTTGTCTTGCTCTCGTCCATACGAGTACTTATGCCAGCTACTTAGGTAAAGGTATCTCTCCGACGGGGCGCTGTATGCTAAACTTGTTAATATCCTAGCGCCGTTTTATACTTCGTTGCAGCATGGAGTCCATGGACTTTCAGGGCCTTCACCAGTTATGGGCCGAAGCGTATGGACCTGAGGCTCAGCCGTTCGTGTTAATGTCAATATCTTACTGCTCCTTGATTTACCTCCGCCGCTTTGAAGTCTGACACCGATGGCGCCGGCAGAGAGGAAGCTCAGTCCTGGGGCGCTCAAGATTTCCGCGATTCTCCGGGCTAGTTTGCGCGATCCAATGAACCCCGACTCTCTCTGCGTTCTAGCTATAGAGGCCGCGACTGCCAGTGACCTCCTCTCAATCAACGCGCCCGACGTGATGGCCAAAGACGGGAACGAAACCCAGATACTGCGCGCGATCATGCACTTTCTGACTTATCGTCGGTCCGCGCAGGAGCAGAGGGCTCTTGTGCAGAAGCTTCAAACCTGTCGCTGCAACGTCCGTGATCCAGCAATCAAGATACTCCACCACCAGAAGGACGTCCTCACCCAGGACGCAATGAGGACGGTGGGGGAGCTGTGCCAGATTCTCTCGCCACCGCTCAGCAGTCTTCTTCTGGGTAAATTCCGAAAAACCCGGAGACATGCGGCACCCGATGTGCAACCCTGGCCAAACAGCCAGAGCGACATAATCCCGACGCCCGGCGGTGCCAAGGCCACCGTGGGCGCCCTGCTTGCCTGGGCTTCCGACCTGTCGAACGAATGTTTCGCTGTTTTCCCGCTCCTCGGGGCTCTGGGGCGCTTCTGGGAACCCATCACGCGGGAATTATTCCGAACCCCGCTCGCCTTTTCGTTGGCCACACAACACCTCCAGTTGGCCCTCGACCGCTACAATCCTCGAATGGATGATATCGAGACCGCGCGGCAGTTCGTGCTGCCCGTCTTGATGTGCACCGACGGGTTCTTCTTCCCCCTCGTGGTGCGGGACCCCCAGGCGAGCCTCAGGGCGCTCGACCCGATATTCGAGCAGATGGCCAAGATCACTGTCAGGATCCGCCCTATTTTAAAGGCTATTGGGCCCCTCGTTGGGGGCGCAAACCCGTGGTTTGATAGGATGGAGGGTTTGATCAAGAATGCGCAGTCGCCGCCTCCCTTTTACAACCCGCGCAATGGCCCCACGTTCGGCGTCGTGTTCAGTCAGGCCGTGTACATCCGAAACCTCAACCAATGTATGCATCTTGAATGCCCGAAAGCTCTCGGCGTCAAGGTATCGGTGTGCAAACGCTGTGGAATCGTCAGCTATTGCGATGCCAAGGTATGCATGCATGCAATCACTCTCATTTTTACCGCTGATCCTCATACAGTGCCAACGCCCCGCATGGCGCGCTATTACCTTCCCGCACAAGCATGTGTGCGACCTGATCCACTCGCTCCGTGTCGCCCTCCATCTGGAGGACAACACCGAGTGGGATACATGGGTAGTCCGCCCGAAGGATACCGTCGTCGCAGATGGCCGGCAGACGGCGGATTTCGACGAGATGTGTAAACGGATGCAAGTGAGCGAGCAGCTCTCGGTAATGATTGGAGACGACGTTTTTGGGTTGACGGAGGTGAAACGCGCGCGGTTGGATGAGCGGGAGGAGAGGGAACGACGCCAGTGATAGGATTTTACTTCTCTTTCACAAACCTGTAAATTCGGACTGGTTTTCTCTACCGGAAGATGTACAATTGTGTCGTACTCGACCGTATATAAACATCGAGCGCACACCTCTGCCGATAGACAACTGAGAATGGTTGCGATACTTTGAAGGGAAATTGTGACACGGACGGCTTGCCCGCAAGACACAATGTCGGAAGTAACTTTGTCTTTTCCCTGGCTTGACAGCAGCGACTAACAGGACTGTGAGTAAAATGGAACGCGGGATGAGCTATGAAAACCGACAAGACTGAGTCACTCAGAACTGCTCATGCAGTCTGAAGACCCGAAATCCTCTGTCGCCTCGTCTTCCTGCCCGGTGTACCAGCCTTTGAATGAGAACTTGATGGAGGGGAATGTCTCGCGGTAGGCACGCCGCGAGATTGTATATTCTTCATCCAAAATCACCTCCCGCAGGGTGCACCCTGATTTCGACATAAACGCTGCTAGTGAATGAAGTGGGTCCGACCCAAGAAGATCTTCAACGGTTTCCAAGGAGCGGAGGCAAGGGACAACGAATGTGCCCATGTAATCCGCAATTGGATGCCCTTGGTAGTCTCCCAAAGTCAGGGACTCCAGATGGCGAAGGGTGATGTCGGGAGTCGGAGGAATGCTCTGGTTGAGCATGTCGTGATTGTAGCTGAGAATGAGGTGGCAATGTGTCAAATTTGGTGCCTGTTCCAAAACTGAGAAACAGTCCAGAGGAAATACGTAGCGTAAAGTCAAGGAAGTGAGTTGTACCCATGGCAAGAGCACTCTCGATGGGGTGAAGGTGAGGTCAACCGTGCGCAAGAAGGGCGCCTCCGAGAATCCTAGGATCGCCGTCGACTCCGACAAATAGCTAAAGCTCAGGATTAGGTGGCGGAGACGGGACATTGGGCCGGAAATCGGGACGAGAGAGAGGGCGCTGTGAGCGTCGATTGAGATGTTCTCCCAGCGCGTGCGATGAGTCGCGAACAAGTTCAGGACTTCCGGACTGAGTTCGGGGGAAGACTCCAGAACTTCGATCGCAGTGGGGCCACAACCCGACCGGCTGAGCCATATTTCAGCTTCCTGAGCTTGTCGTGCCACTGGAAGGCGGGGGAAGTGGTCCAGCCTTACGGCTCTCCAGAGGGAAGGAGTTGCCAGCGCTATCTCTCGCCATGCGCGACAGATATGTGTCAAGTGCGTCGGTGAAAGTGGACACGTGAGGTCTGCATAGAGGGAATACGTCGGCAGAAAGTGGATGAAAATTTCCGCCGTTATTTCGTTTGGCAAAGTGAGGACCGGATATTTGTAGGAGTCGAGTCGCTCCTGCACAACGGCCTTCTTGGTGCGGAACGAAGAAATTGCGGCCTCGAGGTCTGAAATTTGGGCAGCTATTTGTGCGATGGCACTTCGATCGGCTTCGAGGACACTCATTGGGGGTGACTGTGAGGCTACACAGACGAGTTAACTTCGCAGTCTGAGCATGGAGGGCGATATAAGTACTCCAAGAACTTTTTTGCGTGTCGGTCGTGACTGTTGGGTCCAAGGAAGGCTCTTACGGAATCGCGGCGAGAGTCGGCAATATTGAATTCTGTGTAGACTCGGCGATATACTGAGGTATCACAAGTCGGGGTACGTCTACGTGAAATAGCGAGACTGTAACAACAGGAGAGGAAGTACATGGTAATTAGGTTCTGTCCGTACACAATTTCCTCTCGAGATAAGTACTTGGTGAATCGCGCCGAGGGAAGCGCCGCGCCACCCAGGCAGTGGGACCGTTTCACGACGTGTCGACGAGGACGGTCCCTCGGCGGGATCATGAGCGCGTGGTGAACATGGTGAGAGGAGCGCGGTGAGCGAGCGAGATGATCCTTGGTGCGCTCTATGCGGATCCAGCAACTGTCCCCATGTGTCTCCTTCCTCAATAGCATCTGAGCCCCGGCGTCCTCTCGACCATGCCCTCCCACTCGACGAAAGACCGGTTTCCTGTCCAGCACCATGTCTTCCGATGACACGATTTGTGTAAGCACTCATCAACGAAGTGGTCAGGCATGGAAAGCTTGTCGAGCGGTTCTTGTCCCCCACTGCAGTAGCAGCGCGTTAGCGGCATCATGCACCTCCACGGCACTTGAAGCTCGAGGCGGATGCAGTCCAATCCGCAGTTTTTCCGTCGGAGGACGAGGGCAGCGCACATGATGTCGAGTCGCGCAGCTTCGCCGTCTTCGTCAAGTCCTGGGCCGCGACGGGAAGAGAGCGTCCTAGCGCGGCCGCAGTTAGCGATGCAATGTGGAAGCACAGAGCATGCGCTCAGCTATCCTGTGGTCGATGGTGTACTGCAGATACCGCAAAGCAAAGCATGTATGTATCTGAAGGGGATCTGTCGCAGAGGTGGTGCCGCCCTGTCTACGAGGAGCTCGGAGAGCGCGCAAGCAAACAGCGCGTACATTCAGGTCTCTCTACTACGGCAGGCGCGAGAAGCAGACCGACGCGCCACGGCAGCTGGCCCAGAGAGTGACGAGGATGGCGTGCTCGGTGGGGCAAAGGAGATGTGCGGAGGGAGCCTTGTGCTGAAGACAACCAAGATTGGGTCGAAGGCATACAATGTCCTTGGACTGAGGGCTCGTATTCGATTCGCATTCCTGCCAAACTGAGTCAGCTGCTCGTCGGGAAAACGAGAGAAGGAAGTCAGACATACATCGACCATGCCCAGCTAGTGCTGGCCAAAAATACGATACGGATGGATATATTTTGAATATATTCACTCAAATACGGATATGATACGGGCTTAGGCCGCCCTTCAAAATATGAATATGGCTGAATACGATACAATATGATATGAATACAAGACGATATGGGGTCCAGCATATCCAAATATATTTGAATACTGAATGTTCAAATTTGAACCCCCTATCCAGAATGCTGAGACCGGTGTCGGCCGAAATTGTTCCAGTGCGCATCGGATTAGGTTGCTGCACAGCTCATACGTCGCAAATCTGATCACAAAAAGAGCATCTCTTGCCATGCATGGCCATGGCCCTGCAGGCCAAATCGGCAGTGTCACCTGCCGTTGAGCAGTGAGAAAAGTGAAGTTGAACTTTACTTCAGCAACATCTCACCCGTGGCATCGGACTTTGACGACCTGTTGAAACTTGAGGTGGTGGAAGGTGAAACTCACTCCTCAGCTTCTCCAATGTGGCACATTGAAATATATAGGCCATGTCGCGCGGGATATTTTGCTGATTCCTGGTGTGTCGAGCAACTGTTCTCAGGCGTCAAGGACACATTATCTGACGCTCGCTCCTCGATGACGCGGAGACGGCTTCAGTCAACATTGCCAGCAAGGAGTGGTTGAAGTGTGGGCTGGCCAAGGGCGTAAATTATGTGGACTTTATCAAATATATTCAAAATATATTCAAATATATTCATATTCAACGCAAAAATATGAATACGATACGCTACAAATACGATACGGTCCCCGGGGGTGAATACAATACGAATATGAATATGATACGTGATTTGGCGTATCGTATTCATATTTGGCCAGCACTATGCCCAGCCAGCAGAACAAGAGGAAACAACAGAAGCAGGACACATGGGCGCGTGGACGACTCGGGCCCTACTGGAGGTCTCATTCCGCGACAGCGGTATTCACGCCACCGAGGCGCACGTTAATACCCAGGCCGATGCCGCAAACACCACCGACAGGGACGGCGCACATGGTCTCGAGCCTCGCGTGTCGCGGAGCTTCTCCGTCACCTTCTAGAACGCTGGCGCGCGTGAGGAGAGCCGCTAGTGCGGCTCGCGGGGAGGTTCGAGGAGCGCGTGGAGAGCATCTCGCGCCTTCCGCCCAGTCCACGCTCGACGAAAATCAATCCACTAAGCGGGCAAGGGATTTGTGGGTGCTTGAGAACAGGAAGAGCGAGCATATTGCGCGCGTGAGGGGAACCTTGGTCCTGCGCTCCGTCCGTGCTACGGCTCCGGGGACGTACTGGGGATATCGCCGAGGAGACGGTGGTACTATGCAGAACGCGGGGGCGATGGATCAGAGCATCGTGACTGTGGGCGTCCGGAGTATGGGCGAGCGGATGTCCTAGAATTCCTATCCCCCCTCGCAGCAGGGCAGTCGACGCGGCACCGTGCACCTCCGCGCTCGAGATGCAGTCTAGGCCGCGATGCCCGGCACGATTTGACCGACGTCGATGGTTGCGGGTATATCGAGCCCGTCCCACGGCGCAGCGGCTTCATTTGGTCCGAGACGCGGCGCGAGAGGGGGGGGCGTCTCAGTTCAGCTACAGCTTGTGGAGAGGTTTGGGAGTGCAAGGGTCCATCCCGCGGTTCCCAAGGAGGACGAGGCCCGCGGAAGAGAGCGAGCGGAATATCGTGGTGTCGTGACAGCAAGAGCGAGGGCAGCATGCCGCCGACGCAGCCCCAACTATGCGGTCGACCCATCTTGCGCTCCGGGCTCGCCTTCGACACATGCTCAGGATGGGAGCCCGGCGGCGCTTTACGCTGGAATAGCCTGCATGTGCATTCGCCGCAGCCTCTCCGGCACTTCGCGCACGAGGGACACGTCTGCGCGCAACTGCAGCTCGAGGAGGGATTCGTCCACCGCGCAAGGAATCCCTGCGTGGCCACGAGGGTCTGAAGGAGGGGCTGAGCATCACCGGAGACGATAGGACAGGGGGTCGAGGAGGTCGGGTGTGAGGTTAGAGGTGTTCTGGCTGGAGACAAAATGAGTCACCAGGTGCGAGGATGAAGAAGAGGTGTCCAACATACCCAGTCTAGTGAGTACGAAGCCATTCACGCCCGAAGATTCCTCTTTTGAGATGATGGAATCGCCAGCATGCATGGTGTCGATAGTCCTCTTTCTGTGTCGCGAGACTGGTGTGCTGTGGATCGACGACGACGCTTGCTTGTGCGTGTTGTGTCGAAAGGGCGACAGGAGGATACCGAGGGCACGGGGGCGTCGATGACAGAGAGCTCCGTGTGAGGAGCTGAGGTGACGGGAATGCAAAGGTGTTTGTAGGCTATCTGGACGTGCTGTTGGGGACCTTGAAGCCACGATTTGTCAGAGATAAGGAAGGCAAAGGCGCATGAAGGAGCGCCGGTGAAGACGCCCTATGACTATGAATATTTAGAATCGGAGTGGAAGGCAAGAGGAATAAGAGGGGGCGGAGAGGAAATTCCACATGGAAAGGCCAAGAAAAGGCCGAAGATGGGCTCGCGCATTGCCAGTCCATCTTCGTGGCAACGGGCAGCAAAACTAGGACTCTCTGTCTGGATGTACCCAGATGCCGCCGCCGTACAATCCGCGAATATGAAACGGATAAAGCTCACCTTTGCCTTCACCGTGCTTCCTCGACCTTTATCTCTTCACTTAACCACCAGAACAGAATCTCCTCGTGGGCAAGATAAGCCCCCAACTCCGGCGTATATCTTGAGCAACCAGCTGCTTGCGCGATGATCATCGTGTACAAACTCGGAGTCTCGTCAAAGCCGCCACCGGGTCCATTTTTGAAGGCTCCAAGCATGTCTAGGATCAGATGGAGTAGCCCTGCAGTTGCGGAAGGCGAAGGCGTTCGTTGTGTGCTAAAACCAGATCACATTTGCTTCGCCGGAGATTGGACGAGTTTTATTCAGATTTTGGCTGACCTGCGCTGGTTTTAGAGGCAGAAGCGAGGGTAGCAGATTCTTGCACACCATTTGTTTCCTCCCGTTGTATTGTCGTTTTGAAGCGCGAATGGGTCCGGGCGGGTTTTGCAGTTGATCGTCGAAGCCAAAGAGGAATGATTGGTAAGCGGCACCTTCCGATTCCTCTGCAACTCCAAGTCAAGTCGCGAAATTGGTGTCTCCTGCGCAAGGTAGCTGCCCAAACCTCGGTACGGTCCCAATTGAATACTGAACTTCTACATTAGCCCGTTTGCCACCATGAGCACCCTCGACACGGAGCGCAATCGCGCGGCAGAATTAGATGCCCAAATTCTGGATCTCGAGTGTGCCCTCTCCGCACTGCGTGCTCAGAGGATACTCGTGCAAGAGCAGCTCGATTCATACAAATACCCCGTCCTGACGCTACCCAACGAAATCGTGTCCGAGATGTTCGTACACTTCTTGCCGATCTACCCCGAATGCCCACCCCTCACTGGAATCCTCTCGCCCACGAATCTCACAGGAATCTGCCGGAAACTCCGTGAAGTAGCACTGGCTACCCCCGCGCTCTGGAGGGCAATCCGTTTGTCCGTCGAAGACGACGATCTTTTCGACTGGCAGCGCAGCGAATTCGATGCCTGGCTTGTCAGATCCGGCTGCACCCCACTTTCGGTTGAGCTCCGAGACTGGTGGGACCGTGAAGATGTCATATCATTCCTGCCATCTCACTGCGCACGCTGGGAGTTTCTGAAAATATCCGATTGGGCTCACATCCCCTTCACTGACGCCCCAATGCCTCTTCTCCGCCACCTGGACATATTGACCGACGGTGATGAAGTCTTTGGTACCATCGTGTTTCCGGAGGCACCTCTACTGCGCTCGGTCATTATCGATGCCAATGTCGTCGCTCTAACGCTCATTCTCCCGTGGGCGCAACTGACGTCGCTCCAATTGAACCGAGTCTACCCCGCCGAATGTGTCCCGATCTTGCAGCAGACACCAAACTGGGTCCATTGCCAGTTCTCGCTCGTGGCGGCAGGTGATACCCCTTGGCCCGATATGATGCTTATGCGTCTCGAGTCGCTGATTTTCAGTGACAACGGCGATACGGTCGAGGGATATTTCGAAATCTTCTCCGTCCCTTCCCTTCGCAAACTGCATATTCCAGAACGATGTCTACAGACCCCCATCGATTCACTGACATCATTTATGTCCAACTCTGGGTGCAAGCTGTGAGATGTTCATATCCTGGGGCAGAGATGGCTTACGAAGGACGCATACACTGCGGTGTTTCCTTCGATCCGGTTTTCCTTCAGGGGAGAGTACATACATAGGGAAAGCTTAGCCCAGCTTGGAATCGTGCCACCAGAATTCACACACCCAATGAAGTAAAATCTCCACCTAGGTGGAAAGGTTCACGAAAGGGAGACCATTCAGTGGCAACAAAAAGGATGGAGAAATGTACAACAGTTAGTTTAGGTGGAACATAACCCAGGCTGAAAGAAAGACAATCAGAAACCCTTTCCAATTGAATGGAAAGGACACCACTCAGCACTGAGAAAAGAGCCGCTGAAAGGTTAGCTTTCAGCACCCCTTTCAGAGCGTGCTGAAAGAACACCTTTCCATTTTCAGCGCGGAAAGGATAGAAATATCCTGTTTGTTTCTTTGTTTCAGCCGGGAATTTTCGTTTCTTTCAGCAATCCCTTTTCCCGCTGCCGAAATGTGCTCATTCCACTCGAGTCGAAAGGCATGCTGATTGTCTCGCTTTCAGCGTTTGCATTCCACTTACGCTAAGTGTCATACATTCCCCCTATCCCTTTTGTTGCCGCTGATTGTTTGCCTTTCTGTAGGCCTTTCCACCTGATTGGATATTTTTCTGTTGAGATACTGATAGTTCCAACTGGTCTGCTGGAGAAGGTTCCAGAGACTCACTATTTGTTGCTTACTGTTTATGGTTGAACTTGGTAGAATATTCTAGAACATATCTGTAGTAGTATAAATACCGCCGTAATGTAGCGGGCAGGGTTTGCCAGGCACTGCCCTAGCCTCAGTCAACCGGAAATTCTTGTGTTTAACCTTGTCCTTCTAAGCTTAACGGCTTAGTCTTACGCACACCCGAAAATCTAACATTTTCCTTATTGGGTGTGTCACAGGAAAACAAGGCTTAGTATGATAGCTATCAACTGCGCACGACACCGGTTTGCACTGGTTTGCACACTGGTACGCGTCGTGTCGAGATCGTCAATAGAGGAGAAATGCTTGGCCTATATATATGTGTTACCACATCGTTGCGATAACAGCGCGGGGGCCAGCGTGCCGGCAGAGCTCCCAGCTATTAAGCCTCAAGCTAGTGTACGGAATGGTCCTAGGGCTAGAAACGACCTGATTTTTTGATCCCAGAAACCCCCTAGTCTAGCTATGTTTATCCAAGCTGCTATCTCCTACTTGTTGTTCCTCCAATCCAGATACCTGCCCTCATTGTTCTGCTCAGACTGTTCTGCTCCTCCGCTTTATCACCTACTGCAATCTCTCAGTCCCCGCGTGTTCCGCACCTAAATTTACCATGGATTCTCCACATGCAGGCCACACTTCCCTTTTGCTCTTCTCACCCACCTGCCCACTCGCCGCGCCGCTGAGCACTTGAGCATCGCTCTTTTCGCGCTGAGGAAGGTGTGGGACGGAGGCAGAAGCCCGCGAATGCTCCCTGTCGGAGCCGGCTTTTCTCAGAAGTTATGCCGGCAAGATGCCGTCTCGTTGCTTCGAGTTCTTTGGAGGGTGATCCGATCATGGAGGAAGCGCCATTGGAGATCGACTCCCGCTCCCGAGTTCACCTAATATCATACTCGGGTCCAGGCCAATACAAATTGGACATAAACTTAGAATGGCGCAAGACAGCTCGCCTTCATTGTTGATTACCGGAATGTGATAAAACCTCTAGAGCCCATCTCACCAACTTCTCACACACCCTCGCTAAGACCGATGTTTGTGATCTCAGTAATTGCTTGTTTCGAGTGTTTACCATGTACGCTAACTATTCCACAGATAAACCTTCTTTCTCTCACTATGATCCTCTCCTGGACTGCCGCTGCCATGGGCGCGACATGCTCATACATCCTCGTCCAGTCGGGCGACGGGTGTGCTGGCCTGGCGTCACGGTGCGGCATCTCGGGTGCAGACTTCACCAAGTTCAACCCAAGCTCAACACTCTGCTCGACACTGCAGCCCGGCGAGCCCGTGTGCTGCTCGGCGGGGAGCCTGCCCGACCTCACGCCCCAGCGCAATCCTGACGGCACGTGCGCCACATACACGGCCGTCAGCGGCGACTTCTGCGCAGCTATTGCAAGCACCAACCGTATCACTGTGGCGGACATCGAAGACGTTCAATGCACAGACATGGGGCTGGGAAGGCTGTGCCAGCCTGCAGCCGGGGCCAATCTGCCTGAGCAAGGGAGATCCCCCCATGCCCGTTGCTGTCAACGGCACCCAGTGCGGGCCGCAGGTGGCGGGGACAAAGCGCCCAAGCAATTGGGCAGACATTAGCTCGCTGAATCCGTGTCCTCTGAATGCATGTGTACGTTTTAGCAATTCCCCCATGGCAAGACTCAGGGACTGACCACCAAAACAGTGCGATAAATGGGGCCAGTGCGGCATCACACCCGACTATTGCACCGCAAGCAAGTCCAGCACCGGCGCTCCGGGAACATCGGCGCCAGGCACCAACGGCTGCATTTCTAATTGTGGAACCGATATTGTTGGCGGATCAGCCGGCTGGCAGTATGAGCATCGGTTATTACGAGGCCTTCAGCGTCAACCGCGCCTGCCTGACCATGGACCCGACTGACCTCCCCACGGGCTACAGCCATGTACACTATGCCTTTGGCTCTCTCACAAATGACTTCCAGGTCGATGTTTCGGCATACCAGGCCCAGTTTGACGCATTTGTTGCCATGAAAGGCTTCAAGCGGGTGCTGTCATTTGGTGGGTGGTCGTTTTCTACCGAGTAAGCAGGCCGTTTCTTCTAGCCCTTATACTGCTTCAAAAAATCACGCTGACACTTGTACCACCAGTGTGGACTCGTTTGCCATCTTCCGCCAGGGCGTGACAGACGCAAACCGACAGACCTTTGCGCAGAGCGTCGTCGACACAGTCAACAAGTACAAACTGGACGGCGTTGACTTTGACTGGGAGTATCCCAGTGCACCTGATATCCCAGGCATCCCTGCAGGTGACCCGGGCGACGGCGGCCGGTATCTGAGCTTTCTGAAGAGTGTGCGTGCACTTCTGCCATCCGGGGTGTCGGTTGTCCATTGCTGCGCCCGCATCATACTGGTACCTCAAAGGTTTCCCCATCGCCGACATGTCCAAGGTGGTCGACTACATTGTCTACATGACGTACGACCTCCACGGGCAATGGGACTACAATAACGCATTCGCCAACCCGGGCTGCCCAACGGGCAACTGCCTGCGCTCCCACGTCAACTTGACCGAGACCGAGTTTGCGCTGGCTATGATCACAAAAGCTGGTGTCCCTGCCAGCAAAGTGGCTGTAGGCATTGCAGGGTACGGTCGCAGCTTTGGCATGGTCGATCCGAGTTGCACCGGTCCAGCCTGTCTTTTTACAGGACCCAACTCAACGGCCGAGGAAGGCCCTTGCACAGGCACAGCGGGCTACATCTCGCAGGCAGAGCTCAACGCTATCACATCAGGCACGTCCAGCAACAAGCTCCTGCAGCGCAACGACTTCAAGATGTGGTACGACAAGGACTCAGACTCTGACATGATGATGTTCGGCAATGGCACATGGGTCGCATACATGAGTGCCGCTACCAAGGCCTCGCGTATCAGCAAGTACACCGGCCATGGTTTTGCCGGCGCTGTTGAGTGGGCCGTTGACCTAGTTCAATTTGTGGCGGGCCAGTCCGAGGCTGATGCTGATCTATCGACGGCCGAGCTGGAGAGCGAGTTTACAGCTGCGCTGGCACTCAGCAACTATGACACAGCGCAGTTCACCGACTACGACATAGGGGACCTGGCAACACGCCTGATCGGATGGGACAAGTGCACAAAGCCCCAGCGGACTGCTATCTACTCAGGCTGGCAGCAGTCGTGGAAGATCATGAACCTGCTGTACAAGGAGGCCAAGGCTGGCATCAATTTCAACGAAGCCTCCGCTGTTGAGTACCTAGGTGCACCAGCGCTCAACGAGGGCCAGCAATCACACTTCAAGACCATATTTTTGCAGCATGCCACCATCCAGCCGGGCTATATCCCCACATTCTTTGACTGGCAGCTTCCTGTACGGTGCGATGATCCGCGTGGCGCGTGCCCATGCGACACTGGTGATGTTGGCACAACAACCGCGTACACACTACAAAACGACCCCTAAGTACAAAAAAGTCAGCATCAACTTCTGCCCGCCCTACTTCAGCTCGCCCACGCTCGACACAGTCATGAAGAAGGCCGATCGCAACAAGGAGGTTTTCGATGTGTATGCCAACCTCGAGTCGTACTATCCCAACCAAGCTCGCACCTGGTACCACGAGCTGCTGCACGTTGACTGGGCTACAAGCGCGGGCATCTATGGTGACAACATGCATGTTACCGACCTCCGGATGGGCTTTCAGACACGCAGCGGTGTGCAGTATGTGTGGGCCTATGGCGCGACACTTATCAAATCGCTGGCCCGCTACGACATCAGTACTGGCTGGTACATTGTGCGCAGTGCCGACAGCATGGCCCTCTATGCCCTGGCCCGCTATGTCCAAAAGGCGCTGGGCAACACGTATCCGCATCTGCCGCTGGCCGGTAATCCGCCACGCCGTGTGACGGACAGCTTCACTGTGCCTGGGTTCTTCACAGTCTTTGGTAATGGGACCACTGAGCTCGAGGATTCCGGCAAGAGTCTCTTCTCGGAGCAGGAAACTACGGCAAGCAACAACGGTGGCGTGTGCAGCGCGTCGAGCGACGTGGGCGGTGACCCGGGCGCTGACGGCAATGTCGCCACAATCACGGCCAACTTTGCCGTGCAGTCCGACTTCCCCGATGATTACCTGTCGAGCTACTAGTTGTGGGCCGGGCTGACGGCCACTGCCACGACATCTGCAACAGCGACACCAACACCGACACATGCGCTCTCGGTTGACGATGTTGTGTGCCTGGACGAGGCCGACTTCCCGGGCCACGGCGACATCAACCCGGATTCGCAGAACGAGGAAGCATTCTGGTTCTGCCTCCAGCAGACAACGGGCGCATCTGACGATCCAAACGGCGGGTGGACCGAGATGAGTTTCGGCGACGCGGCCATCGACTGGACCACCTTTGTTAGCCAGATCTCATACCATTACCGCATCGAGTGGGTCAACGGGTGCATCACCACTGTTGACAAGCAGAATGTCGGCTATCCAGTCGGTTCGGACTCGCCGGATGGGTTCAGCCCCTGCCAGCACTATTTGAACGATGCGTACAGAGATTGTGAGTCTTTTTTGGGTTTATTTCTGTCTCTCTTCGCAATCTGCTGACCGATTCTTTCTTCTTCTTTTTCTCTTTTCGCAGGTAACAATGGCGGCGTGGGTGGCTCGATACAGGCTGGATGCTTGAAGTACTCGTTCATTGGGGCCAAGTAAGATGAGGAGTAGGACGATTGTTGTATATATACACATGTGACTCACATGTATATCCACCCTCCTCGTTGACCTAAAATTTGAACGGAATCACTGGCGGCATTCGACAGAGAACTTTCAAGTTCAGATATCGATTCACTGACCCCATGTTACCCCCTTGCAAAGAACATCGAGAGTCACCCACCAATCGATGTTCGGTAGGTAGCATCTCATGCAATTTCGCTGGCAGCCTGCATGATTTTCAAGTTGTCATCGAGCACTATGATATCATCCGAAACTCCAACATGATGTTACAACATTCAAGGTACGAGATTATTCATGTTGTAGCGTCTGTTTAGAAGAGACTAACATGATGTTGCTGAAGCTCGTGGTGTATTCCTCAACACTTACTTCAATTGCCTATCAGCTTCGATATTCAAGAAGAGAGATGAAAATTCAGGCATACAAGGATCCACGTTGCGTTAACATTTCCGAACAGAATTACCAGTGCTCTACTTGACTCGTCCTCAAGCCTCTCGCCTGCGAGCCCAGTCATGACTCTGATTCTCCCGAGTTGAATATGTGAGATCCTTTTCTGTTTATGCGACTTCGTCTACATGGGCGGTCATGCACCCGAATTTTACTTAACCACGACAAGTAGTGATAGTATCTAGCCAACGAGAAATTTACTCTTTGACCGGCCCCGTACACATCTTCCACATGAAGTTAAGGACCCATTTCCTCGGAAGCCATTTCAAGATGGCGAAGGTTGTGGAGTTGGCACCCATCGTCACGTAGAAAAGCGGATCCGAAGACAAGGATTTTCCTGCTGACGAGCTTGGCAAACCGCTCCGCCGACATCGAAGTGGGACCTTGGCTGCCCCACATGCGCTTTACGATGTTGGGCAGGTATTCTTGGTACAATGAATTCGGCTGCAGCTCGAAGCTGCGTAGAGGCATTCTGGGCGACGTTGGTTTTGACGCCGCCAGGGCAGACGAGCATGACCTTTCACGTTGAAGGGTCTGCATTCCATCTGCAAGACTTCGCTGATGCTGTGGACAGCGGCTTTGGAGGACGCATAAACGCCACACCAGGGAGTGGGACTGGAGTGGGACCGGATCGTGGCATAAGTAATGGAGAACTCGGTGATTGAAGTGACTCACATCTCACCCACTGACTGAACCAATATTGAGGATGAGACCCGATTTGTTTTTCGCCATATGCGGCAGCACCGCACGCGAAACTCGCACAATGGAGAGGATATTCGTGTCGTAGACGTTCCTGATATCTTCAACCGGAACCTCCAGAATCGGACCTAGGCGATACAGTGAATAACGGGTTACGGTGCACGGGAGGAGTGGAAACTGCCCCCACCGAAACATGCCATGCCGGCGTTATTGACCGCGATGTCAATGCGACCTTCTTTCTTAATAATATCGGCGACGACCCTGTTCACATCCGCCTCGCTTGTAACGTCGAGGGCCATAAGTTCCATATTTTGAAGTCCTTCCAGTGCCTTCATTTTGGTCACGTTGCGCGCGGTGGCGTACACTTTGCCTGCAGCGAATTTAGCCGAGGGGCAGAAAGGAAAGTAAGGTCACTCGCAGCCGCGGCTGGCAAACTCGCCACACCTGTCCAATTGAGAGTGAAACTTGTATAGACCGAAAAAAGGAGCGCAGAAGGACACATACATCGTGAAGCCAATACCACCCGCGGAGCAGCCTGTGATAAGGACGACAGACATCGAGAAAACTTCTTGCTCGACTTGGTGGCCAGGTGGACAACGTTGTGTGGACGCGGACATCGCGTTTTTACTCCGGTCATTGACCTGAAGGCGGCGAACGCCGAACGCCGCGAACCTGGGTTGAAATTGGTTTGGTCACAGCCGTATCTCCTTCGGTCGCTGGCTTCCCACAGCCCTGTTCAGAAGTATTCTCGAATAAAGTAACAGATCAGGCAAAGCTAAGCCCTCACCCAATCACGCGCGTGTCCAAAGGGATACTCTCGCACTGACCAAATTGGAATCTGAACGATTGAAACAGCGGACTTGTCGTCAAAATTTGTGTTCCCAAGAAAACAGCGACGGTTACTTGGGGACTAAGAATTTTCCCCTGGGCCATCGCAGAGAATACAATCCCAAATTTCGTCGGGTCAAAGTTTTCGGTGGGTTTGAATTCCAGGTTGAGCAGCAGCATCGCAACGAGGGCAGCTTCAGGTAGGTCGACTTCGAGCCGACACAATTGAAGGGTCCTGCGGAAAGTGGACAGTGGAACTCATGCTGAATTTAAACCACTACTGCTCAATAGCACGCACAGTCGAACCTAACTTGGCACTCACATCCCGGATACGCCAATTCGTTCAGGATCGTCAGAGTCCAAGAAGCTTTATTTTCGGGTCACGCAGATAATAAATAACCTAGACGGGCTGAGGGAAAGGGAAAGGTCGTTCCCTTAGCCTCATCGCACGAGCACAAATCGTTGTGCTCCTACCGTAGTAGGCGACCTTGCGCCCGCTAAATGAGGGGGGATCGGTGTCGAACTTGTGCAGTATTTCTGCGTGGCTCGCTGGGGTTGGGGGGAAGGTATGTATAAATTTATCGCTGGGTTGCCGCGCGCCAGAAGGCTCATTCATCGTCGCTAGAAGTGGCGAAGTCAGCTATCGCTCTTTCCGCTGGATCGCTAAACACACCGGAAATCAGACGGTCCTGTGGCGCCGGTCAAAAGAAAACTGAATGGAAGGGAAGGCGTCCTTGTATGTTGTCCTAGGAATCGAGACGAAGCCCGTGATACGGACATCTTGGAGTCGACAGTGGGACTTTTGGATAAAGGACGTCAAGGAACCGACGGGATCGGGGAGGAGGAGCGACTCTGGGATGCAGAGGGCGGAGAGAGCTGGGACGGCGAACGTCTCGAGGTAGGCGATGTCGGAGTCCATGGATAGTGTCAATGAACGCAAGTGCAGGAGCGTTTTGGTGGGGGCGACGTAATCGTCCGGGTCATTGCTGTATAGGTCCAGGTTGCAGTCAATCAAACTTGACGTTTGCTGCAAAATGGGAGAGGTTATTGAGAGAAGACAGTCTCGCAGGGTGAGTGAGGTCAGTTGCGACCACGGCAAGCTGATCCTCGATGCAGCAAGCTCGTCGAGAATCACCGAGCGTAGGAGGGGCACATCGGGGAATTGAGGCGCGTCGAGGATGGAGTCGTATCCGAGCTCCACATGGAGATGGCGGAGTAGAGGCATCGGCCCTCCCAAGTCCGGGAGAAAGTCGTCCTCGCGGTCGATTTCGATGTACTCCCATCGTGCGCGCTGTTCAATGACTGCCTTGCATTGAGATATCAGCCCAGTGCCACGAATGTCCATAATTTGGATACGAAGGGGACAGCAGAGGGATCTATCGAGCCACAAGCTGAGCTATGAGGCACTCCACAGATGTGCTAGAAGTGCTGCCAACGGATATGGCTCTCCAGAGCGCGGGCGTGGAGATTGCAATTTCGCGCCACTGACGACAAATTTGGGTTAAAATGGTTGGCGAAGAGAGTCCGGTGAGGAATGGGAATTCGGGCAAGGGGGGAAGGAAGTGCAGAAAGATCTCGGAGGCGATTTCGTTGGGCAGCGTCAAGACGGGATATTTGTATGAATCAAGTCGCCGTTGGATCTGGAACTGATCTGCGCGCAAGAGAGCGAGGGTACGCTCCAGGGTAGAGATTTCCGCAGTCACGGCCGCAAAGCGCGCGCGGTCGGCATCCAACTTGAGCGCCCCAGCCATAAGTACGTATACTGGCTCGACGTGGGGGGGAATAGGGATACCGGGTGCAGCTGTAGGTCGATAAAGTAAGGACACGAAGAGAGTAGTGTCAGCTAGAACACCTTTGAGATTTGAGGAAGGGCAGGGTGTGAAGAGATTTGCGAGCAATGTGGTGGCAGGAACGACAGCCATCACGCGTTGTGTGCGCGTGTTATTTAGTCTAGCCATCGCCTTGTCCTTTCCCTCTCGAGTCTCCGCTCGCCAGCCTTCACATCTGCCCGATTGCAGCCATTGGAAAAATTCCACCAGTTCAAAGACCCGTCCATTCGCTCCGCGTATAGCGCACCGCAGAGAAAAACAAAAAATGCCGACCGAGCTCACGCGACTTCCCCTTGAGCTCCTGGACAACATCGCGTCCCAGGCAGCCGAATCAGATCTCCTGGCACTCTGCCGAACTAACCGTGGCCTATACGATGTCTGCTTGCAGTGGATTTACCACACAATAGGACCATCTACGTTATCGTTGGTGGTAATCCTCCTCAAGACTCTCGCGTCCAATAAGAGAGCCGCTGCTTGTGTCCGGTTCATTGGAATGTATGTCACATAGATATCCTCGCTTTCAGTTATCAAACTTGCACCCACAGAACTATCCCTTCCCACGAGATACTTCAATCCTTCGGCCGACTGATGAGGAGCGCCTTCGTCAACCTCACGTTTCTTCAGGACTTTCAATTTTCATCCTCGGCGCTATTTCACACAATCTCCAGTATCCACTTCCCTTGCCTCAAGGAATGTCTCGTTCCTCTCTGTCCACAAACTGCGGACTTTATCCGCATGCACCCGACGCTCGTCGAGCTATCTATCCTCCCAAACCAGGATGCCCTCCCTGTCCCCCTCCGGCCCGCATTTTCCCACTTGTCCCTGCCCGCGCTCAAATCCTTCAACGGATCGGAATCCCTCGCGTGCGAGATCCTCCGCGGCGCTCGCGTCACCTTGGTCACTATTTCTTGGGAAGTGCACCTGGAGCATGAATACAAAAGTGTGCTATCGGAGCTTTCCAAGGTCTCTACCCCGTCGTTGCGTGTGATGCGCAACCTGATGCGCGGTTGGGAAGCGGATCTGTTCCCTCCCATTGCCGAGCACCTCCCGCATCTCACCGCGCTTGGATTTTGTGATCTTTCTCTCTTGCCTCCGGCGGAGGGCACGCTGCAGGTTCTCCTCTTGATCCTTCGCTCCTCTTCCTCCGTGTGCTAAGTTTACCCACAGGACTTCTACTCGACCGTAACCTCGCACATAAGCGCCTTCCCAAGCCTCACGTCCATCTCCATCATCTCGCACTTCCAGCACACAGTGCCCTCCCCCGCAGACATCGCGCTCGAATTCGAGTTCGTCCGCACCTGGGGCGCGCGCGCGCACTCGTTGCTCGCCTGCTCCCTCACAAGCGACACGGTGTGGCTCCGCGGTGCCCCGGGGGACCCGGTGTGGTTTCCTTTCGCGCGCTCCGACGGCGATGGGCCGGCGGACACGAATTCGGAGTCGAAATGGCGGCACAAGTGGGTGGTGTCGACCGTAGTGCGGGCGCCAACGGTGTATCCTGAGTACATGAAGTCGCTCGAGCAGAGGTCGGGGAAAGATCCGTTGGAGCTACTCAAGGCGGCTATTAGGCGTGGGGATGTGATTTAAACCTGGTGTCGATGCAGGGTGTCCCGCGTACTTGGACACTGCCTTACTCCGCCTAGGCCAGTTTTTTTCGCCCATACTGCTTCGTTAGAAGAGACTGAGTCTATCTACCTTTCGCCCTAATTCAGAATCGATCGGTTCTTCCTTGCCTCCCTGCCGCCAGTACTTTCCTTTGTGAAGAGGCGCAAATCTGTGAATGGCAACTCTCCTCAGGTATGTTTTGAGCGGTTATTTCGACGGTCCACAGTTGAGCCTTGAGCGCTTGAGCGCTTGAGTACTGCGACGGAGTGTGCAACATGACAGTGCATGTCCAAGGAGACTGGACGTGAACGTTCTTGAAACGTCAGACGCTCGTCTGGGGTATTAGTATCTGAATCCACCTCGCTGGGCTCTCAATCAACTAGTTATTAGTTTGAAGGCTCGGATTTCAACTCTACACGCAAAGGGTCGAGAACAACAACGACTTGCATTCGGGCTCTAAATATCGTCACCACTCAAGATAGCCGCCTTGAGCGCCTCGAGCCCATCCTTCCCCGAAAACCCCTCCAATGCCTCCATGTACGCCGGATAGACCGTCGGCGCCAAAATGACGGTCGTTACTAACCACTTGTAGCGCCAGCTTTCACTTCCCTCCGGCTCCGCCTCGCGCGGGAAGGGAAACCACACAGCCTCTCCCGGCGTGGTGCGGAGCCAGATGGTCTCGCTGGCGAGAGTACACGCGCTTAACGTGCGTGCGCGCGCGCCGCAGCGGCGGACGAAGTCGAATTCGACAGCGAGGTCCGCTGGGGAGGGGGCCGTGTGTTGGAAGTGCGAGACCACGGCGAGGGAGGTGAGATCGGAGAAGGCGCTTATGTGCGATTCTACGGTCGAGTAAAATGCCTGCAGGGGGTATTAGATGGGTATGTAGGAGGAGCGAAGGAAGAGTTGGCGACCTCCAATGCGCCTTCCACGGGGGGCAGGAAGGAGATGTCCCGGAAGCCGAGCACGGCCAGGTGCGGGAGATGCTCCGCGAGGTGAGGGTAACAGATGTGGTTCCCAACCGCTCGTAAAGTTGTACATCGCGCGCAGCGGAGTCCGAGCCTTGGAGAGCGCCGATAGGACGCGGTGGTATTCTGAGTCCAAGCGCACCTCCCATGAGATAGTGACCAGGGTGACGGGAGCCAGGGGAATGACCTCGCACGCGAGGGATGCCGAACCGCTGAACGATTTCAGCGCGGGGAGAGACATGTGTGAGAACGTGGGTTGGACGGGGATGGAGACCGCGTCGCCGTATTCAGGCATGATGGCAAGTTCGACGATGGTAGGGTGCATGCGGATAAAGGCCGCGGTGTGCGCACAGAAGGGGATTAGACATTCGGTGAGGCGAGGGAAGTGGATCCCGGAAAAGAGGTGGAATGGCGTCGAGGAGGAGAATTGAAGCTGCTGGAGAGATGTAAGGTTGAGAAAGGCGTTTCGCATGAGTCTGGCGAAAGATTGAAGTGTTTTATCAAGAGGGAGGTGTCTGCACGACAGGTTCAATGGGTGCAGGTCAAATACCATAGATATGACATACACTGCGATGAATCGAACACAACCAGCTGCCTTTTTGTTAGACGCGAGCGACTTGAGGAGTGTGACTGCTAAAGCCAAAGTGGATGGCGAAAGTCTCTGGTAAATCCAACGCAAACAGATATCGTATAGTCCATTATTGGTTCGACAAAGTGCCAGGAGATCTGATTGGGCTGCCTGGGACGCGATATTGTCCAGGAGTTCAAGGGGAAGTCGCGTGAGCTCGGTCGCCATCTTTTGGTTCCCTGCGGTGCGCTATACGCGTGGGGGATGGAGGTCTTTGAACTGGTTGAATGGTCTCGGGGATTACGGTGAAGCAGTCTTAGCAGATGCGGAGGCTGGTGAGCGGAGGAGACTCGAGAGGTGAGGGAAACGACAAGGAGCCGATGGCTAGACTAAATAACACGCGCACACAACGCGTGATGGCTGTCGGCTGTCACCTCGACCTTCCCGCCACCACAGTCTCTTCGCGCCCTGCCCGTCCTCGAGGCTCAAAGGTGTCCTAGCCGGTACTACTCTCTGCGTGTCCTTACTTTATCGCCCATAGCTGCACCTGGCATCCCCAGTATTATTTCCCCTTGCGTCGAGCCAGTACTTATGACTGAGCCGCTCAAGTTGGATGCGGATCGCGCGCTCTTTGCAGCCGTAACCGACAAAATCACGACCCTCGAGCGCACTCTCTCCCTCTTGCGCGCAGATCAGCTCCGGATCCAACAACGACTTGATTCACACAAATATCCTGTCTTGACGCTGCCCGACGAAATCACCTCCGAGATCTTTTTACACTCCATTCCCCCATTGCCCGCATTCCCAAATCTCACCGGAAAGTTTTCGCCCACCATTCTAACCCGGATTTGTCGCCAATGGCGTGAAATCGCCATTGCGACGCCCGCGCTCTGGAGGGCGATATCCGTTGGCAGGATCGCCCGCAGCGCTCTGGAGCGCCGTATAGCCCAGTTGTGGCTCGATCGATCGCGCTGCTGTCCCCTTCATATCCAGATTACGGACAAAGGCGGCAGCGAGCTCATGCCTCAATGCGTGGCAGTCATCGAACAGCGCGCTCGATGGGAGTACATTACAGTCGACCTCACAGAATTTCGAGAACCTCTCCCAAATCTAGGAGGGTCGATGCCTCTCCTCCGTCACCTCAAGGTACACCTTGGATATGATCGCCCGCTTCTTGACGTTCCTCCATTCCCCGATGTGCCCCTCCTGCGCTCGGCGAACCTCGACGAGTCTGCTGCATTGAGGATCAGCTTACCGTGGTCCCGACTGACTTCGCTCACCCTGGGGTACTGTCTCCTCTCGATAATCTCTCCCATTCTGCAGCAAACATCGAGTTTGATCCATTGCGACCTGGACCTGTACACCGACGAACCGGACAATTACGTCGCACCCACCAAAACGCTCCCGCGCTTGCGTTCATTGATATTATCCATTGATTCCGACATCGCTTACCTCAAGACGTTCAGCGTACCAGCTCTCTCTACCCTGCGGATCCCGGAGTCCCTCCTGCTCCCCGATCTCATTGCTTCCTTGACGTCCTTCATTCGAGACTCCCGCTGCCGACTCGAGAACATCTATATCACAGCCCCTCGCTCGATATTCCCCAGCATTCATACAAGAAGGCATTCCCTTCCGTCCAATTTTCTTTCATGAAAAAACCACGAGCATGATCGAGAATTCCAAGTCCCCCAGATGTTCGGTGCGTTCAACGAGCACACGCCCCAGCCTGTGGCTGAAATTCGACCCTTCTAGCTTCGAGCCTCAAAATGTTGTGCACGGAATAACCATCGATGTAAACGAGCCGGAAGTACGGGGTCTTTGTCTTCTCCCCAGTAGAGCCTTCGTAAATATTGCGTAGAACCGGGTGCAAACCGACTCGCCTCATTCAGCGTATGGCCGCACGCGGCGCGCCGGTGGGCAAGCGGTGGACGCATCGGCATCTGCTGCGTTTCATTGTTCGCAAAATACTAACACCGCATGGTTCGTGAACTGGGGCAACGGTTGAGAAACGGCTCGGTACCTCGTGAATACAACATGGAATTTTCAGATTTCGAAGGGAGTAAATGGCAATCCAATTCAACGTAGAACAATCACGGCCAGATATCAAGTTTTAGCGAAGGTGACGAGAATGAAAACTTACTCAGTGAAGCTCGTCAGTTCACCAGCACTTGCAAGATCCGCAACTCAATTCATCATCAGAATCCACATCGGCACAACGTCGCCCTTCACCCCAGTGTACGTCCCCTTGCAGCTCTCCGGACCGCTGTTATCCTTCGGCATCAAGTGGAACCCCATCTTGGTGTAGACCGTAATCTGGGCGAGACGTTGTTCAAGACGGGAGTGAAATGAATTGAGGCACATGCACGTACATTGGTCTCAGTCGCACACTCGACGCAGAGCGCGGTTTTCGTGGGCACGGCTTTTTCGACGATGGCGTTGACGAGGAGCTTGCCGACGCCCTGGCGTTGGTATTCTGGGTCGACGGCGAGGGTTTGCAGGTGCCATGCGGCGTGTTTGGTGCCTTCGCCGATCGTGGACGCGAGGAAGGAGTCGTATCTGGGGAGGAACTATATGCACATTAGATCTAACTGACCATCTGAGCGAGACAGGCGTACGGTAGTCATCCACCAGGCCTGGAGGGTCCTTGTCGAAGGACGCCATGAGCGACTCCAGAGAGTGTTGTCGTTGCTCAGGCCTACGCGAATTTTCTCCAACCGGCAAAAAGGAGGGGCAAAAGGAGAGGACTCACGTATCAAACATCGTATGCCCCGGCCCAAACCACACAGCGCACGCGATTATCTTCTTGGTGTCGACGGTCTCCGCGACGTAGACCTCTCCGCCGAGGAGGCCCGCGACGACAGCAGACTTGCAGAAGGGGCCGATGTACGTCGTGTCAGGGTCTTCGGGTGCGTGTCCCGTTGCGACGGCGGTGAAAAGATCTGAAACAATGGATGAGAAGGCCACTCGCTGAGTGATGAGCAAGTGAGCCTACTCACCGCCGGTGAAAGCTCTGCTCAAAATGCCCTCCATCGCATCCATTTCGGGGATACTCCCTGGGTCGGAGGCGTTGACAGCGGTGGAGGGGTCGAGCTTGCGGACACTGAATGTGGGAGACATTGAGATGACTCGAGAGTGGTAAAGAGCAAGAGCAAGGTCGGGTGCTGAAGGCGCCACATTAACGGTATAGTACTTATTCAAGTGCCCGCGTGTCGCATGACGGATCCGCTGTCTAATAAGGCCTCATTCAAGATGCGTCAGGGCCAGATGTACACGTAGTAGCCTGAAACTGGAGTCCTTCAGATCGCCAGAATTTCCCAGAAGAGAGCCGTTGATCCCAACATCAGACTTTTGACAAATTTCTTGCGAGCTTGAACAAGCCCAAACAAGGTCGCAAGCCTCACCAAAATCGGTACAAGCTTGCAAGCTCACAAATCAAGTCGTCGATTCCGCAAGGTCGTCAGTTCGACTCCCACAAAGGGTCAGAAAATAATCCCCAGGCCTTTCCAGCAATGAACTCGTCTGGGAAATTGCAAAAGAAGTATTGTCGGACCTAGGTATGTCCTCAACATACCTTATTGAACACATTTTGAGGCTGTTTTTCGAGCATTTTAAGCCTGCTAGCTTGCCGACAAGCCAACAAGCCCCTCAAGCGAGCAAGATTTTTGTCAAAAGGCTGATGAAGAAAAGGTAAGAATATATATACAAGCACCCAGAGGATCAGTTTGAACGTTGAAGGCGAAATCCCGGCAGGAATTCAGAGAGGAGAGGAAGAGAAGCATTTACCAAATGCGGACGTCAGGACACCCGGCTTGTTCCGACTCGGCTGCGGTCAACTCCGATTCGAGGTTCAACCAAGGTTCAAAGAAATACAGAGGGGCCACAAAAAGACTGTTCATCGAGGTCGATATGGAGAGGTTGATTCGGTCCATGTTTAGCACGAATTCAAAGGTCGGCAAGAACATTAGATTACTTATACACTGACATCACCGCGTCAAACCGCGTGGACAAGAAAAAACGACTGGCGGTATGAACGATTCCCTAACCCGTGACCTCTCCCGTCATTTAGCAAATCCATACCCTTGTGAGATGGGTGGAAGGATCCAGCGGTCGAGAACGGACTTGGCGGTGCTTGAACGTCGAGTATAGTATGTCGATGTCGACGCCTCCGTAGGTGCGCTGTCGCGGGGCCGAAATACTTTGCGGCGAGCACGAGCGGGTGAAGTGACCTTCGGGACAAACACGGGAGGAGAGACCTGGGTGCGAATTGCCGGAAGGCGAGACTTTCCAGGCCTCGCGTTCAAGGGGAACGGTCGGCTTATCACTGCAGAAGACCGAGTTAAGCTTCCAGGACTCAGAGATGGGTGCAAGGCCGTACGGTCAAGACTACGTTCTTTGTCCTCTGCCTCTTTTCGACGTCGAAGGAATAACCACAGTAGACAGGAAAGGAGAATCAACGCTAAAACAGCAGCAAGAGCGCCGATGATGATTGCAGTCTTGGTTGACTGAGACTGCTGCTCTTGGCGTACATATATTGCACCCCGCCGTGGCGCTGGATGAATGTGAGAAAGAAGCATGCAAGTGAAGGGACACAATTACCCCAGAAGTCGGTCTTTTTTAACAGCCGGGTGAAGGATCCCGCGCGGAGCCAGGCGCGCGAAATCCACGACTCAAGTCGACCGTGTGGGACTGATTTTGGTTCAAATAACATGAAATAAAGGTGGGTGCAAGAACAAGGAAGAGAAAAGGGCGCCAGAGGGTCGAGAGTGTTCCATGGCCTTTATAACAGGATGGTAGGCAGTGTTGACAGCATCCGGGAATAACCTTGATCGGTGATGCACTTCCTTCTGACCACCACAACCATCGACAACGTACCGCCTCTAGCTCTGGGCAATTGAATCTTCCCTGACCTCGCCTGTCCTTGGGCACGGGAATCGTCAAATCTCTGATCTATTGTTTATCTCAACAGGCTACCTGGAAACCCGTTGTTCAACAAATTCTAGAACACTCTTCCGCACCTCCTCATGGCGATCCAGAAACACTGCATGGCCAGCATCCAACACCATGCTCTGGATATCCGTCCACTCCCGCTTGTAATACTCCTGCACCTTTTCGGTGTATAGGACTTTGTCGTGCTCGCCGAGTATCAGAAGCAGCGGCAACTTTTTGGCGGCCACCTTGAAAAGAACATCTGGGTCCTGTTGCCGCGTCATGGCCCGACCAACTGCGGTGGCCGACTGCAACAGCATTGCACCTAGTATCTGAAGGCGGATGGAATACTCCATCGGCTTGTCCGTGAACGACTCCACAAATGCCGTCGCCGTCGACTTGAACAACGGAACGTCTGTGGAATTGGTGAGTCCTGGCAAGGCACCAACTGCCTCTGGCCGAACGACATCTGATAGGCCAATGTACGGCTGTGGCGACAGGAATATCAGGCCCGCCAGATACGTGGAATCATACGAGGCGAAGATGTCCACCGGAATCGTCGCTGCAATACGAATCAGAATCTATCAAATCATGCTCGAGATGGCTTCTGCGGCGTTTCACTTACCACCCATCGACCTGCGCATGCAGTGAGTTGAAAAGATCAACAGTGGCGCCCACGCAAGCTTACCATCCCGCGAGAAACGGCCGTGCGACCCCGAAGTGCCTGATTACGGCGTCAAAGTCCTCCGCGAAGCGCGCCGACTCCCACCGCGTGTCATCCATCGTGTCCACTGCGCTCAATCCGTGCCCGCGAATGTCGTATCGGACCTCCAATTCTAAATAAGATTTGAGGACCTCGTCAATCCTATCGCATGTACTCACCAGAAATATACGGGCACTCCACAGAGGATCGTCAAAGATCCTATCGAAGCACGCCATGCCCGTGGACAGGCCATGTGCGAAGACGATGCACGGGTTTGATTTGTCGCCTTTGGCCTCTGCGAATATCCGCGTCTCGTCTTTGGATGTCACGAAAACTGGGGCCATCTTGCGGTTGGTTACTACTTGGACGGAGCGCCAAGTATTTAAGCACTTCTGTCGGTTGAATAAATTCGAGCTTACAAACAGCTTACCGATCTCGAGTACATTACCAATACGGCGTCCAGTTCTTAAATTGGTCTGAACAGCGCGAAGCGGACCCGTCAGCCATCTTCCGCGGAGCCGGACTGAGTTGAATCAGAGTCATTTTCTCAAAAGCGGGGCCAAGCGAGTAGATCCGAGCTCGATGGAGAGCAGGAAGGCCGAGCAGCGGGTGGGCTTATTTAATAGTTGAACCGCCAACTTGAAGTTTGTTTTTATGAGTGGTTTCCATGGGTTGGTTTTTGCGCCATTAGTTTTGGGGCAGTGTCGGTCTGGTTGCAGAGATATTTTCCACACGCACGCCCGCGCGGGGACGCACCCCAGCCAGCGCCGCTTCGGGTTTTCACGCCGGTTCGTTTTCGCGCCGCTCGTCGAAAATTTGCCCGCGCAATAACCATCTTGGCCACGGCGCCAAACCCAACTCCGCTTGAATCCAATTTCGCCGCAAACCCACTGGGTCCAAAAAGACTCAGCACTGCAGTAATACTATCTCCTCCTCCTTCTCCTTCCCCAAATCAAACGGCTGTTTGACCACTTTATCGTGGTAGTATCACTCAGTACATTTGAAAGATCGCTGTCCATCTCCCCTCGAAGGGCTTGTGTTACGTGCAGTGGGTTTCCTTCACTTCGATTTCCAGGAGCGCGGTGATTTCGGCGCGAGTTTCCGGTGCCAGGGACGAAAGATCCGCAGGCGCACCTTCAGGAAGGGTGTTTGCGATGCGACGGAGTTCATTCCGCACCGCAGGGCTTTCCATGCGCATCGGAATGATGAGGTTCGTGTCCACCGACGCTACGGTCAGAACGATCTGGTGGAGCTGCATTCTGCCGCCGTTGACAAGGCGTTCGTACTCCCTTGTCTCCGTGGTGGCGGCGGGGGGTAAGGGGATCTGAAGCGCTGTGAGGCGGAGCACCCCCGACGTGTAGTCGAACCGGACGCTTGAGAAGGACAAGGGATTACGACGGCCTTCAAACATGTGCTGAACCAATATCGTATCCCGCGAGCGCTGGTAGTCGCTGTCCACTAAAACACGCAGGAAGGATGTGTTGCGCTTGCTGCGCGTTCCGATGAGCTCTGGGATTTGAACCGTTAGCTTGCCTCTTTTTCAAAGCTGTGATTCCTCACGACGATGATAAAGAGCGAGGTCGCGACAAGTTTGTTGATGGCCTGCGGTCCAGTCGGCGATTTGACAATCCCTGTCACAGTGGTATGCCACGCTGCAGGCTGAGCATCTCAGGGACTGTATCTTTTGTTTGATGAGTCCACACTGACAAACTGTGAGTGACTTGAATGTGGGGTGAAACGACGACGCACGTCTATATTGCTACACCCTTTCAGGGACTTGTGCATTCCCGCGTCGTATTCCTGCATCAGGTGAATCCGCGCAGTTGCGAGCTCCCTGAATCGAGTCCATTCAGGGAAGATACACGACCCTCGGAAAGCGAGTGATGTCTCGAGTTCGGCCACGTCTGCCAAGTCCTTTTGAAGCTGAACCAGGACAAAATGCCAAACTGTGACTGGGGAAAGTATCTGTTCCAAGAGTCGCTTTAGAATCATGCAAACCGATTCTGACTGCTGCGATGCCTCGATAATGAAGCGCAAGAGGCCAGCCTTGAGTGCTCGCGGAACGTTGGTGTATTCGGAACTCGGAGCGGCCGAGAGGAAATGGATGAGAGGCTTTAAAACAAAGCAGAGTGTTGCGTCGGCGGATGCACTGGAGATCCCGGACCGAAGAAGGGAGCGCAGCGCCGAAATTATCACTTCGATGATTCCACGGGAGACCAAGGCAGAGTCCATCGCCCCGTAAGCGTTAGAGTTTATGATGCCGTATATGAGGCTCGTTCCCTCAAACAACATGTCATTGAGCGTGTCTGGGGTAACGCGGGATTCTGGTGTCCAGATGGCGGAGCGAAGATGGAGCATGAGGACGGAGAGAAGGTCGCCAACGGTCCCACCGGATCCCTCCACAAGCTCCGCGAGGTGGGGCTGAGTCTCCTCGGACGCTGTCAAGGGTCGGAGGATTTGGCAGAGTAGGCTGTAAGTCGATTCCTTGGTGTAAGTCGATTCATGGGAGTCGCCGCGGACACCGATAAGGCGGGTCCACACCGCTGCGATAACGGCTTTCAGACCGGGTGTTGTGTCTAGCAGATCGAGTGCAAAGTAGCGGATTATCGATCCATAGTTGCCATAGGTCGTTGTTGGGTCGGCGAGCACCACAGGCAAACTGTCGCGGTACTCGTGAAGGAATTGAATCCAAGCCCAGACACGGGGCCAGAATTCCGCAGCCACGTCGGATTGGAAGGTCATCCTGTCCGGGAGGATCCACACGATGCAATCGAGAGCCATCGCTGCGCAATTAGCGCACTTTTGGGACAACTCGGATGAGGGCCCTTCCAAATCGACCGCGTTTGGAATGTTGGCTGGGTCCAGGGAGCGATAGAGAATGGGGAGGAGGAGGCGCCCGTCCAGAACGTTAAGATACGAACACACTCGTCTCAAATCGCGCGGCGAGCCATTCGCAGCGGACATCGCCATGAGCTGCCAGAACCGCTGTGAGCAGAAGACAGCCGTCTGCAGGGTTTATGACTGACCCTGTACCGAGCAGGTAAGCTGGAAAGGTTCTCGATATTCAGGGCGGGATGCATGGCGAGGTCGTGGAGCGGAGAACAAAGGGAGTTGGTCTGAAAGACGACAATGGAAGTTGACAGTGATGGATTGATGCCCATTTCTCACGCTCGGCTGAGGACCATTTTTCTAATTCCGACGAGGTAATGCAGGAAATCTGGATGACGCGACACAGTAAGGCAACGAGTCCATAGCTATCGAAGATCTCCTATGTACCGCTCAGCGCCTCACAAAAACTGCCCTTCCGGAAATCCACCACTCCCGAGCGGCATCGTGAACATGGACATCCAATTGTCATCCAGCGGCGCCGGGAACATGTCCAGGAAACTTGCGTTGGTGGCAGCCACGTCTTCTATTAGAGCCGGTCCTGACGCCGCGTCTAGCCGCTCGACGAGCCCGGGGGGAAGCGGCCACGCGTACCCAATCAACTTCAGCGCGCCGGAAAGCCTGCAGCGCGCATTGCGTGAGATGTGCAGACGGGACTGAAAGGACGTACGTCTCCATCATCGCCGCCCGCTCTGGCGTCACGGTCGGGTCGTCGAGGCAGAACTCCGCCCACGCGACGAGCGCGCCGCGTTGGATGTGCGCGATGTGCGGGAGGGAGGGCAGGGCCCGGAGCCCGCGCGCGACCTCGTGTACCGTCCGACCCGCCATATCGCGGACCTGGCGCCGCAACAGCGCGAGGCGCTCCGCCCTCCAGTGGTCCGGGGGAGCCTCACCGTCGTGTACGGGCAAAGGGGCAGTGTCGCGCGCGCGGTGCTCTAGTTCGCGGTACAGCGCCAGGACAAGAGAAGCGTGGCTGAAGGTCATGATGTGCGCCGCGGCGCGCATGTTGATATGCGCATCGCGTGTCTCGGCGGAGGGACAGAAGAGCGATTCGGAGAAGTGCGCGTCGAGCGCGCCTTCCTCGGATAACAGTACGGGAATTGAGTGGAGGAGGTTGAGGGCGGAGATAAGCTGCGTGACGGCGGTCTCGTCGACGGGATGTCGGCGCGCGAAATCTGCGTAATCCAGGATGAATGAATTAGATATGAGGTTTAAAACGACTCCGGCACCTCCCGTGATTGTCTCGTACAATTTACGAGCAAGCTCAGTGGCGTGGAATAAAACTAACGGCGAGGGAGTCAGATAAGTCGAAGTGTATTGTGTGCTCACAAGGCTGGACTATCGTGAACAGCAGTTGCAGTTTGGCCTGTTTTCTGTCCGCGACCAAACTCTGGACAGAGGCAACATAGATTTCCAACGACGGCGGTCCAATTCCTGTGAGGAGAAGTTGATCGTAGTGCGACCTGCGGATATTGAAAAACGTTGAAGGTCAAGGCAATGTGTGAATTGGAAACGAACACTAATATAGGTCGCCGGCAGTGAGTTGCCTCCAACACTTCCAAGAGCTGTAAATAGTCAGGACGAAAAGGTGACGACCTGCTTTCAAGCGACGTACCAGGAGCGAAGTCCACACCGAAAGGGTGTATTCCGACAGTACGCGCGACGGTCCCCACGATTCGGAAATGGCGCGGATGTGGGACAGATGTGCTACTGCCCACGGCCGAGATCTCAAGTTTTTCTCTGGAGTTCGGTGAGTTGAGGACGTGTCTATAGCGTCGCTTACCTACCATTCTCGAGAAATTGCAAAATGAAGCAAGACACAGCGTTATCCTCTGATGGTTCCAGAAGAATACCGACCTCACATGCGAGTCGGAGGGCTTGAGCGCAGAGAGCGTGATACATCGAGGCGCGTCGCACCCCAAAGTCGCGGAGGTCGGCACGGCGGGTAAATACAGAGGGATCCGTGAGGGACGCCGGCTTCGGTCCTGGGCCGAGGAATGAGAGAGTCAAAAGATATGGAGGAACCGAGGGCGCTGAATCAACAGGTTGGGTTGGTGGATTGACAGCAAGTTATTCGCTTACCAGATACAATGGGCGAGCACTTTCATCTCGGGCGGAAGCTTGATGTATTTTCCAGGAAACCGAGCAGAGCGCGTCGCGGAGAACGACTCCGCGGAACATAGGATGGTTGTAGTGAGGCAAGTGCATGAAACCTTCGAGGTACGTGAGTAGACTTGGAAAAAGATCACGAATGAGCCCGTACAATCGAAAAGGTGATGGACCAGCTCTGGTGGAAGCTCTGGATCCACGTTGGACTGGTCCGAACTTGAAGGCACTTCAGAGGTCGATCGTGCACTTGGTGCAGGTGGCGGAATGCCCTTGACTCCCAGATATGGTTTCGGTGGCCTGCCGCGGGCCACGGGGGTTGTGGTGCACCTAAATGAAGCTCGTATAGCGTTTTTTGAGCGTGTCAGCGCGACTCACGCTGTGCCTTTCTCGCGACAGCGCGGACAAGGCGTCCCGTCCGTTGTGGGATGGCAGAGTACCCGTCGCGCCTTGCAGACATCACAAGCTGGCGGCTTCCTCTTCTTCTTGACGATTTCCTGTTGTCTGGGGCTGCTCCTGGTGTCTGGCATTGAAGGAAGGAGGTGTTGACTGCGGTGGAGAACCAAATGATGGTGACGTACACCGTGGGATATTTGTTACACGAGGTCACAGCTAAGCTTCTCCTCCTTCCTCCTCCAGCCTTTTCCTTAGCTCAATCGGCCCTGGACGCGTTACCGCAGGAATGTCTATGCGCTTGAATTCTTCATTGGGTTTCTGCGCTCCGAGTGTGCCGGGTCCAATTAACTGGGTCAATTGGCTTAGGCAACTCGCTGCCGACGGAGATTCACTTGTGCAACACCACCGATGCCGAAGCATCCGCAGTCTGGCACTCCCACATTTGACGCCGGGATCTCCACTCGTTTACGTTCTCATACTGCGCTCGATGACTGCGGTCTGGATGAACAAGCCCCCAACGCACTGCCCCGACACTTCACATGTCGATTCCTGTCGATCTTTACTACGGGGACCAGACCCAGGGAAGTTTTTGCATGGCAAAAAAACTGACCGCCAACTCGCGGCCCACGCTTTGAGACTCTACTTATGTTCTGTTATCTCCTGCGTTCAGCTAAGTAATCCCCCGATTTTTCCGTAACGAAAATGGTCAATGCTTCTTGATTAATCAAACAGACTTCACCACCACCGCTACGATGTGCGATATGCCACTAGACATGCTTATCTTGAGCCTTCAATTGTGGGTCACCGCGTCAATCCCTTCCACCGCATTTGGTCAATAAATTTTGGAATCTGCCCTTCGGGTATCGGCACATGTGCACTGCCTTGAGTCCTACCGACTATACCGCATTGGTCGCTTAATCTCGGTCGTTTCATCCCTGATTCAAGATGCAGGTTTGGATTCAAAATCGCGGACGGGATCGTGATGCTCTGCTCGACTTCCAAATTTCGTGCCGACCCTGTTGCATGCAAGATTGATCCAAGCGGACCTTCTTTTCTCCCTCCCCTCCCTTTACAGTTCAAACGACTCAGGATTGGAATAATCGTTGGCTACGGCACTCAAATATTTGCCTTGAAAGGAAGGGTCCTCGCCGGTCAAATATCAAGGGCTAACGCGACCCCGCTGTTCAATTCGAATTTCTCGCCTCCGGATATCGCTTTATTTCGAATTCCTGAAGGTTCAGGCTACGGTCGTCGACATGACTGCGATCCGCTTACCTTGAGGCAACGGAGGAAACTCAGGAAAATAACAAGTCAAAGAATGCCAATGCTCATGGCTGTGATACCCCTTCTCGTCTTCACTGGTCCTTCCGACGCGGATACACAGGGCCCTCCTCATTACACCCAGCTTCTGTTCCATTTTCTACGTTGTGGGTCCCCAGCACCCTCACATCAAGTTCGTTCTAAACTTGTATGCAAGCGAAGTGTCAAACATGTCAAGGACCAACCCGACCAACCCGAAGTATACCTTATTGGTGGACTCCTCCGTCCCCGGCTAGCGCTTTATTTTCAGATCTTCACGAGGTCGAATCTACGGGCGTTGACACAACTACAAGCTTTGAACGGAGGCGACCTGTACAGAGTGAATGACGTCGCGCATGCGAAGAGCTGTAGTACCTCTTCTCGTCTCGCCTTCGGTAGGCCGCACCCCAAAAGCTTCTCTTGATGCCCCCAAGGCTCCATTTTTCCTTTGGTGGGTCCCAGCGCCCTCATATCGACTTCATCATTCTCAACTTGTGTACGTTCCCCGACTTCGTCGATGTACGGGACTGGGCTATAGCGTGGAATCATGGCAACCCGAAGGTCCCGAACTTGTACGCGTCATCCCCAACCCGCGTCCAACCTCAACTCGGCGGAAAATCACGGCGTTCAATTCTGCCAAACCCGGCGTTTAATGCTCCACCACTGCATTAAATATCGGAAACCCGTTAAGATTCTCCAGGTAAACTGCCCCCGACCTTCGGTAATCAGATGGATAGTCCAGCCTTCGTTTACCTCGACCTATCGCTTGTCGAATTTCTGAAGCATTTCAGGCTCGGACCCTGCTCAGTGGGGATAGACACTTGGACATCAAGTGATCACCGCCGGAACAAGCTTGGTTCTTCCCACCATAGCGCGACCCGAAACACAATAAGCGCCACCGCTTCCGACCTCTCTATTGTTAGCACGCAAGACGCAAAACAATAGCGAGATCGCCGACAGTATGTAAAGCGGACGGTGCTCTGACCGCCGTCTTGTTTTTCCTCCCTCCTCCTTACGTCCGTCATCACCACCTCCGAGCAAACTCCGTCCGCGATGTCCTCGTATTGGCTCCCCCCCGCGCAACGCATTGCGGATGAAACCATCCTCGCCGACGCGCGGTTAACAAACTACCTCGCTGGTGCGTATACCGTCCTCCACCTCCCAACTTCTGGCAGCTGATTGTAAGCGCAGCGAGCGCGATCGCCATATTAGTGTGCGTTCATTCGCTCCCTCCATTCCTCTCGCTCTCAAACTCATGCACTGTGCGCGTAGGGCCGAGTATCTTGGCACGATCGACGACGAGGTGTGTACATGCATCGTTTGTAGGTCCTGCGCATCCGTTGAATGGCATAATTAGATCGAGTTTGTGTGGAATCGGCGATGGAGCATACCTAGCTTTCTCTATGTGCGTTACTCCTTCCATCCCACCGCCCGTACTTACTTTTTGCCACCTCGTAGCTCTGGGTCCGTGCCACTCATCAAGTTGCTCTGGGATTTACTGAACGGAAATCTTCAGAACCGTTATATGACGGTCTTCACCGTTCTCTCCTGCTCCTTGTGTGAGTCTCCACCGACCGTGTTCGACACCAAGCTGACTGGAGTATAGATATGTTCAGAGAAATTGATTCGAACAACGTATGCATCTCCGTTCTCTCCCCCCGAATAACTCTGACTTACCCTTTCCCCTAGACGTACGTCTACCCGCAATCTCTCGCGTTGGTACTGAAACCACCGTTAGATGTCGAGCCTTCATCGTTGTGCGCATTCATCCTCCGTGTCGTGTTCGCGTGTTGTTCAATCCAATTCTCTCAACAGGCAGAAGGCCTCGTGTCCACACTTCTGGTCGTCAGTCTCGACCTCATGCTCACATTACGGTGCGTCCCCAGATTATCATAACCAGCAAACTATAGACTGACTGGGCTTCCAAGGGTGTGGGTACTGTACGGAAAGACCCGCCGAGCGGCTTGGCTATTATTCCCGCTCCTGATTGGTACGGTCGTATTCTTCGAGTCATCCTCGTCTTGAAGCTCAATATTTATGTCACTTGCAGCGGAATTGGGCTCTATGTACGCTCTCCATTTGGTCTGAACTTCCGATCTTGACTGAACCTTGTATAGGCTAGTAATATTACTCTTGCCCGCGACGTACCTTAACGGTGAGTACTCATTCAATCTACAGTCCCATGCGTCAGAGGTTTAACGCTCTGTTGCAGACTTCGTCCATCTTGGGTACGCCGCTCACCGATCAACCCTCGCTATATTATATTAACACACATCCGCAAATTCAGACCCACCCTCCCTGGTTGCTATTTCACGAGTCAGTCCCTTACGCTCTCACTCTTCTCCTCGCTAAATTGTATGCAGTCCCGGTTATGCGCGGCCCATACTTCGCCCTCTTCGCCGTCCCCCCACTCTTCGTCGTGAGCCTTCCCCAATTCTACTCTCTATTCTCGCGTGCTCACTGATTTAACTGCATTTAGACGTTCCTAATGTTCATCCTCACCGTCTACAAGTGCAGCATGGTCCTCACGAAGGACAAGTCGATCGATATGCCAATAGTGACTCTGTTCATGCGGGACGGGATTATTTGGTTTGTCGTCGTCTTCGGTGCGTATTACCATCCCTCCTTCGTAGTTCCTTCTAAATAATCTGGTGACTAGGTATCGACGGCGCACAGCTGGTTGTCTGGGCCATGGGCCGAGCGACGCTCACGCAGGTCTTGATCATGTAAGTGCTCTCAACCCCACGACTGCCTCCTAAAACTAACCGATGTTACCTACCAGTCCCTCCCTTGTGTGCGCTCATTATCCGTTCACACATTTGCTCAGAATCTTACAGTTCAACTCACAGTTTATATTCCCTGGTATCCTCCCGCGTCCTCCTCAACACCAAGTCCTTATCCGGGACGAGCACTGCCGAAGACGACGTAGAGGCGCAGACGGAGAAGCTACTACCAGACAGCCCGGTTGAGAGCGACGAAGGGGCGTCGCCGTCGGTCCACCAGCGGTTGCTTGGACCCGCCTCTCGGCCCCGGGGAGCGACATCATGACCGTAACGAACTTGCCTACGATGGACTGTATTATCATAAGTATTCGATTTATGTGTAGATATAGAAATAACGCGCTGAGCGTGAACCTCGAGAATTTCTGCGGGCCTGGGTTGAATAACCACTCATCCTAAGCAGGTTATGTTGTATTTATTCCCTCCTCCGCACGCGCACAGTGGCTGTGGCGCGTGGGAAAAAGTCCGCCAATCATTTTCTTTGTCCTCCCATTTTTCCCGACTCCTTGCCACTCAACTTTCATTGAACCATGGACATGGAAGCCATGCTTCGAGCACTGCAGGGTACCACGGGAGGCCCAGGCACCATCCGCCGGAAGCCCACCTTCATCCAACTTGCCCCGAGCGACGACGGCTCATCTCTGCCTGATGCTTTTTTCGAACGTGAGCCAACCTTTCCTCGTTCCTGCGTCCTTGCTGGATTCATGCAGATCCTGACACGTACACGAAACACGTTGGCCCGGACGGCCGAATTAGGTCCTGGGGTTTGTATCCCGTACGCTCCGTTTTCAATCAATCCCTTGGTCCCGCTCCTCATCCACGAAACAGTACATTCCGATGGGCCAACAAGGTGGTGGACATGAAGATACAGGATTTCCTATGGCTAGGAAGGTGCAGCTCATTCCGCTGATATAAAATTCGTGGTCTGATACTCCTCCGGTGCAGATGATGCACCAAATGACATACGGGCCTCTCAACGCATCGACCAAACTCCTGCGCCCTGAAGATCAATTCATGAATGCGATTATGGCGCGAAGGGTGCGTGTTCGACGAAGAGTCTGTGAACAGCACGCCAACGGAATGAATTAGAAACGCGAGTTGAAGCAAGTCGCGTTGGGTGATCCTGACGCGCCGCGACTACGTCCTCCGAGTCCATATGCCGTGAGTCCAGGACGGTCGTCTCTGCGCGTTACCATTGAACGTCGCATACAGCGAAATAGCTACAGCTACCGGCGAAGACCGCATCTGGAGACGCTTCGTCGTGAGCGGAGGAATGTCGTTGGGTGTGTTCCAGGACAAGGTTTTGGCGCCGCTGATGGGATGGTACGTGCTTCCTCTCCTCATGCGTGATGTCCAACGGCTTCCTTGTCCCACAGGGTCCGCAATTTCCATGCGCACATCCTGACTGATTATCGCGACGGGACCCAGTACGGGCCCAAGGTGTGTTCACTCACCATTGATTTATGTCCCTGAACTTCGTCCAGAAAAGCGGCGCGATCGACATGATGCATATCGACGCTGTAAGTCGTCCTTGGTCCCTCGTAAACTCCTCCTTAAGTTCTTTAGTCTGGTTACGATTTCTTGAACGAAGACGATTATTGCTTGGCCCACGTCATGTCCAAAATTGGGGACGCATGCAAATACGAATACGACCTCGGAGACCACTTCTGCCACGATATTGTCGTCAGTGCTGTTCTATTGTCTACTCAACGTTCCCCGCCCATGATCCATTATTCCAGCTGGAGAAGATCGCCCCACTCGAAGAGAGCTACAACCGCGTCCAAATCCTCGGCGGCTCTGGCATCTGCCCGATGGAAAACGGCAACGGCAACGTTAGGTGGGCCGAACGTATCGAAACCCTGACCAAAAAATCTGGTACGGCTGCCGAACGCCGCGAGCTCCTCTCCGAGATATACTCCATGCCCAACTACGGCGACCGCGGGTGGAACCGCCTCCCCAAGTTCGACCCCGACTACTTTGATCTCGCGGAGACTACGCAGGCGGTGATGAGCGCCCTGGGGACGAAGCTGTCGTACGCCCCGGCGCGAAGGTGTTCACCATGCCTCTAAACCGGAGGCGCTCCTCGGCGGTGCTTTGCGGGCGCCGAGTACGCGTAAGACGACGCGGGAAGTCACCTCGTCCGAGAATGCCGACTCGTTTGGATTCTTTGAGGAGCTGAAGAAGGATGGGCGGGACAGCCGGCGCGCGACGGCGTGTGCTGCGTGTGGGAACCCGAATGATCTGAAGGCGTGCTCGGGGTGTTCGCAGAGATTCTATTGCAGCCAGGCTTGCCAGAAGGTTTGCGTCGACTTGCTCCCTGTCTTTGGGCCGATACTCATCATTTGCTAGGCTCATTGGAAGTCGACGCACAAGCGGGAATGCGCGGACATGAAGAAGGAAGCCGCTGCTTGAAGTTCAAAATACGCATATCTCTTTCCCTACCGTTCAAAATAAATTCCGTGTATAGGATCCCGCAGAGATATTTTCCGTGCACTTTCTGTTGCCCTTCCACTCAATTCGTTCAAGCCCGGCCGATTTTTGTTTGAACTTTGGTTGAACCTGGAATCGGAGTTGACCGGAGAGTCCAGTCGGAGCGAGCCGGGTATCCCGGTGGCCGCATTTGGTAAATGCTTCTCTTCCTCTCCTTCCGTGGCGCTGAACTCGAGCCAGGGCTGTCGTATTCATGCAACCTCCAGACCGATGCTATGCCCGACTGTCGTATTCCTGCTTTCTACTTGCGATCGACGGCCCCCTAGAGTCTTCTGAACCTGGCAACCTGAAGGCACTGGGGGCGGCGTCCGCCGTAGACGTCTTGCCTACAGTCTTGAATCAGACCTTGTTAGACAGCGGATCCAAGTCGGCGCGGCGATTCGAATAAGTACCGCTGATGAGGCACCCACAGCACCCGACCTGACTCTTGCTCTTCCCACCACTGACCAGTAGCGACCACTCTCGTCATCTCAATCATGTCTCCTGCATTCAACGTCCGTAAACTCGACCCCTCCACCGCTGTGAACGCTTCCGACCCAGGAAGTATCCCTGAAATGGATGCCGTGGAGGGCGTCTTGAGCAGAGCCTTCACCGGCGGTAGGCTCACCTCACCTCGCCGCTCAGTGGCATGGCCTTCTCATTCACGATCTTCTAGATCTCTTCACCGCCGTCGTGACGGGACACGCTCTCGACGACCCCGACACAGCTTACATCGGCCCCTTCTGGAAGTCGACTGTCGTTGCGGGTCTGCTTGGCGGGGAAGTCTACGTCGCGGAGACCGTCGACACGAAGAAGATAATTGGGTGCGCGGTGTGGTTTGGGCCGGGGCATACCATGTATGATACGTGAGTCCTCTCATTTCTTCTTCCCTCTTTCCGGTTTGATAAAACTCTGTAGGCCCGAGCAACAACAACACTCTCTGGGGCCGCTCATGGGGTCCTTCGACAAGGACCTCCAGGCCTGGTGGATGACTACCGTACGTATCTCTCGCTCACTTGTTCACTTAGACTCATTGTGAATATAGTTCCTCCCCAAATACGACTCCTTCCTCGCAGGTCCACCGATCGGCGAAGGCACCAAACACGCCGCATGGCACCTGCCAGACCCTCGGCGTAGACCCAGAGTACCAACGCCAGGGCGCCGGCAGGCTCCTCGTCAACGCCATCGTCGAAAAAGCCGCGCCCACCAAGACCGCGCTCTGCGTCGAGTGTGCGACTGAGACCAATGTACGTGCATGTGCAGACCCATTTGGTTGTACTCGTCCTGAATAACGTCTCCCTGCAGATTACGGTCTACACCAAGATGGGGTTCCACTTGATGCCGAAGGATAACAGCGGTCCAGAGAGCTGCAAGGGGACGTACACTGGGGTGAAGGGCGACATTGTGCCGATGTGGATTCTGGTGATGAATTGAGTTGCGGATCTTGCAAGTGCTGGATGAACTGGCGAGCTTCACTGAGTAAGTTTCCATGCTCGTCACCTTCACTATAACTTGATATCTGGCCGTAATTGTTCTACGTTGAATTGGATTGCTATTTACTCTGAAAATTCGATGTTGTATTCACGAGGTACCGAGCCGTTTCTCAACCGTTGCCCCAGTTTCCGAACCATGGGGTGTTGGGGTTTCGCGAACAGTGCCGCAGCAGGAGATACCGGCCTGAGGATGCCCCCACCAGCGTGCGGTCATGCGCTGGATAAGGAGAGTCGGTTTGCACCCGGTTCTACGCAATATTTACGAAGGCTCTACTGGGGAAAAGACGAAGACCCCGTACTTCCGGCTCGTTTACAACCGGTGGCTATTCCGTGAACAAGATTTTGAGGTTCGCAGCTAGAAGAGTTGAATTTCAGCTACAGACAGGGGCGTGTGCTCGTTGAACGCACCGAACATCTGGGGGACTTGAAATTCTCGATCATGCTCGTGGTTTTTGGTTGAAAGAAAACTGGACGGAAGGGAAGGCATCCTTGTATGTCGCTTGGGAGATTGAGTTGGAGCCAGCGATGAAAACTTCGTCTACTAATCGGCAGCGCGAGTTTCGGAGGAAGGACGTCAAGGAAGCGACGGGATCGGGGAGGAGGAGCGACTCCGGGATACGGAGGGTAGAGAGAGCTGGGACGGTGAACGTCTCGAGGTAAGCGATACCGGGCTTGTTCCCAGATATTACCAATGAACGCAAGTGGGGAAGTGTTTTGTTGGGCTCGACGTGGATGTGCGGATCATAGATTAGGTCCAGGTCACAGTGGATTAAGCTCGGTGTTTGCTGTAGGATTGAAGCGATGGTCGAGAGAAAGCACTCTCGCAGAGTAAGAGAAGTCAATCGGGCCCACGGCAAGCTGATGGTCAAGGCGGCAAACTCGTCGAGGATCGCCGTACGCAGGCGGGGTACCTCGGCGAATGGAGGGACGTCGAGCACCGGATGATCATCTCCAAGCTCCATGTGGAGGTGACGTAGCAACGGCATTGGGCCTCCCGGGCCCAAGTCTGCGAGAATGCCGTCGAAGAGCTTGACTTTGAGGTACTCCCATCGGGCGCGCTGTTCAATGACTGCCACGCATTGAGGCATGAGCTCGATGCAGCCCTTGTCCGTAATCCGGATATGAAGGGGACAGCAACTGGATCTGTCGAGCCATAACTGAGCTATACGGCGCTCCAGAGCGGAGCGGGAAGTCCTGCCAACGGATATGGCCGTCCAGAGCGTGGGGATGGAGATCGCAATTTCGCGCCATTGACGACAAATTTGGGTTAGGATAGTTGGTGAAGAGGTTCCGGTGAGGGGCGGGAATGCGGGCAATGGGGGAATGAAGTGTAGAAAGATCTCGGAGGTGATTTCGTTGGGCAGCGTCAAGACAGGATATTTGTATGAATCAAGTCGTTGTTGGGTGCGGAGCTGATCTGCGCGCAAGAGGGAGAGGGTGCGCTCGAGGGTCGTGATTTCGGCGGTTACGGTTGCAAAGAGCGCGCGATCCGCATCCAACGTGAGCGGCTCAGTCATAAGTACTGGCTCGACGCGGGGGGAAATAATACTTAAGTCCTGGGGATGCCAGGTGCAGCTATAGGGCGATAAAGTAAGTACATGCACAAGATAATAGCAGCAAAGACACCTTTGAGCTTCGAGGAAGGGCAGGGCTTGCGAGCAGTGTGGTGGCAGGAAGCTGAGATCGAGGTGACAGCCGTAGCCATCACGCGTTGTGTGCGTGTGTTATTTAGTCTAACCATCGCCCTCTCGTCGCGCTCCTCACCTCTCGATTCTCGATTCTCCGCTCAGCCAGCCTCCGCAGAGTCTGCCTGCTTGCGACCATTTGAGGCCCCCAACCAGTTCAAAGCCACTTCCACTCACGGCAGGGAAACGAAAACCACGAAGCGAGGAGCACTTGCCGCCACATTCTGTCATTCAGTGATCACCGACTCAGTCTGACGGTGTGTGCGCACGAATTACAGAGATTTTACGGCACTTACCGGCGTTGCAGATACTATACTTTGTCCAACACCACCCCGGACCACGCCGCGTCCAGGAATAAAGCAACGCTACGGTGCGTATTGGCTAAGTTCATGTCATCTCTGTAGACTGACACAACTTGTGAAAATGGCCAGTCCATGCTTTCTCACCTGCAAGCCGATCGGGTCCGCGCCTCAGCCTTGGGTGCCCAAATCAGGGATCTCGAGCGTGCGCTCTCCATATTGCGCGCCGCGAAGGTCCTGGTCCAAGATCGGCTCGATTCCTACAAGTACCCCGTCCTGACACTACCGAACGAAATCATCAGCCGAGATATTCTTCCACTTCCTGCCAGTTTATCCTGCCTGCCCACCTCTCGATGGAATTCACTCGCCGACTACTTTGACTCATATTTGCCGACAATGGCGAGAAATAGCGCTCACCACTCCCATACTCTGGAGAGCCATAGATTTGACCTCCACCGATGCGCCCTTTCCGCGGCAACTCGACCAATTCGACATCTGGCTCACTCGGTCTGGTTGCTGCCCCATCTCCCTCGAAATCGGAGAGGGCCAATCCAACTTCTCCCTAGCCCAGTCCGCCCGCTGGGAGGTCTTGAAGATCGCACTGGCTTTGACCCCCCTTCCGATTGTCGCCACCTCAATGCCTGCCCTCTGTCACCTGGATGTAGCGATTAACGACGGAGACGTCGGCGATGAAAGCACTGTATTTGGGGGAGCACCTCTCCTACGCTCCGTCATCCTCAATGATGTTGCGGCCCGAGAAATCATTCTCCCCTGGGCGCAACTTACTTCACTCCGCTTGGACCGCGTGTACCCCAGCGAATGTGCTCCCGTTCTGCAACAGACACCGAACCTGATTCACTGCCACTTGGCTCTCGTGCGCCAGCTCCCGCCGGACCCTTGTCCCAGGGTGACGCTCCTGCACCTGGAATCCCTGTTCCTTCTGCCGTACGACGGAGAAGACTGGGCGGCTCCTGAGCTGGCAGACTACATGCAGACGTTCGTTGTTCCTGCCCTTCGCCATTTCACGACTTCGGAACGGTTCCTTGAGAACCCCATTCACGCCTTGACATCTTTTATCTGGAAATCTGGGTGTAACCTGCGGGAGATCGCGATACTTTGGGCACGGTCCATCTCCCCGAGCGTCTACCGCAAGGCGTTCCCTTCAATCCAGCTGTCTCTAGACGGGGTATATGCCTCAGAGGACGATATCGACGATGCCGGCTCGGAGCATGTCCTCTGAAGGAATGACGGTTCTGGAAGTCGCGATGTACGTTTAGACTGTGTCGTACTTCTTCTCACAGACAACTCATGTTTTGGCAGTAATTCATAGGAATTTCGGCGGGAAAAAAAGCAGTGAATACCCTTCCCCGACATATTGTCCCCCGGAGTCATGTATTCCCCTTCCTTCTCTATTTTTCCTCAAGTATTGATTAAGTATGGCTATGATTGGCGAGTGACAAGTTTGGTTCCGTTTGTCACGGTGCTCTTTCCTCTTTACCACCACAGTATGTCTGGAATTCGGTCTCTGAACGAATATCTTTTTGTTCTCGTATGCCTGGAATTAGAGCTACCGGACGTCCTGTCCCTGCGTCGAGTGAGTTTTGCGCAGGCTCGCGTCCACGCCTTGCGCTAATGGCTGATATTAGGTTTGCCGTTCCTTCAACCGCGCGACACGCGCCAAATTACTCTGGATTAAGCAACTCAAGCTCATAGCCGCCACAGACGGTCATGTTCTTCCCCAATATCTCAAACCCGACGACATCCTCGACGGCAGCGCAATGGAGTCTCTCGTCGTCCGAGTCTCTCAGCTGGCGCAGAAGTGGCAAAAGCAAGACTTGTGTCCTGTGGATGTCTGGCGAATGAATCTCCCTCACTCTATAACTTGGCTTCGTCTTGTGGCAGGTGACTGGTTATTTGTGGCGTCTTCCGACCACGACGTCAGCAAAATCATCTGCTGGGATTTGTCTTTGCTCTTTCAAGGCTACACGGACCCCATTGCCGAAGCGTACCTTCCTGGTCAAGTCGAAACGGCCCAGCTGGAACTACAGGATGGGGGCGTCGCTCTGGCCCTCGGCGTCGCGGGCTCCCAGTGCGTAATTGACTGTTCGACGCGGGCTTTCGCTGAAGCTTCTCAAAGGTCCGCGTCAGTCCGCATCATCACGTTGCAGCAACGCTCAGGCTCTCACTGCTTCGTGGAGCTTTTTTATGTCGAAGGATCCTCCGACGTCCTTATGTTGCAGGGTCAATACGTCGGTTGCGCAGTGCGCGACGGAGCTGTCGTTCCACACATCATAGATTGGGTGGCAAACACAATCTACGACCTGCCACCTCCTGTGGGTGGCTTCGACACGCCGGAGAGGAGGGTGAGTACTTCGTTCGCCCCGACCAGTCGTAATACTTATACATATTCAGTGCACGCCTCATCTCTTCGTCATCTGGAACAAATTCGTAGTCGTCGTGCGCCACCAAATTCTGGACGTATACACTCGACCATCGGAAATTTGCAAACCTCGCTACATCAAATCTCTTCGTACCATTCCTATTTCGGAGGTTGTAGTTCTGAATCCGCTCGTCTTGCCTTCTGAGTCTCCACTAAGGCTGTTGGTGATTTCCGGCCGAACTGTCCAGCTCATAACAGTGGACCTGGGCCTAATGCTCGACGACGGCGCCTCATGTCCCCACGCCCTCCTGGCCGAACCGTCTGATCCTATGCATAGGGACCCTTGGTACCACCTCCGCACCAGCGGAGATGGAACCCGGGCGCATTGGCTTGGAGTCGGTCTCATTGATGTCCCTCGTGCGACGCACTATCCACACATCATCTCCATTGTTATTCCCCCGGAGCCGTCAGAAACGCTGGCGCCACTGATCATGTGGATGAACGATGTCCCACCGGATGCGGGCCTATGGGCGTTCCCTGCTATCGACTTCGATGACGCCCTGGGATACACTGTCGTCGGAAATCATTTTGGCGAGCTCGCTATCTACAGCCACGCCCCATCCGCCCCTTTGGCGTGTTGTGGACTGGCACCCGACTTTACATACCAGCCATCCGCACCTGGAAAGATACTCTCACTCGTTCGTACTGTTATCTCTGTTTCTCCATCGACTCATGGCCGTTGTAGGAACCCATCCCCCTCCGCCTACGGCCGATACCTGACTCAGATTTGCACACCATGGATCCCGAAACCGCCGCAGAACTCACCGCAGACTGGGCGGACGAAGACCTCCCCTTCCATCCAAGTACCTGGCGGACGGACTGGCGTCACGAAGCCTGTTACTCCTGGTATGATTGGCTCGATCTTATGGGCAACAAAACCTGGCTTCTTCGGCACGCATTCCACTTCCCGGGTCCCGTTACGCCCCAGGCGCACGGAAAGTACCACGACATGGATGACGAGCATTTCCTGCTGCGAGTGGGACAGCGACACCTTATATACTCGCTTAAGAGCGACCCCTCGCGAATACTCCGGAGCTTTCCTCTCGGTGCTTTCGGTCTAGTAGGGTCCGCAGAACCCCAGCCATGCATCCAGCCGACGGCATATACTGTCGCCATGGTATATGGCAAGACGATGAATCGGCGTAGGATGTTGGCTGAGTCGCAACATTACCACCGCTCACACTTGTAATTGCATACTCGGTCATATGTATATTTTTTCGAGTAAACTATAATCGAGCCCTAATCGAGCCTCACGCATTCTGTCAAAACCTCCGCCCACTGATATTCGGCACATGCGCCAAAACCCTCTTCACCTCCCACATCAACCTCTCCAACTCAGCCTCCGGCCACGAATACTCTTCGACCAGATACGGGTCATCCGCGCGAGGCGCGGCCTTCGCGTCGACCCCAAGACTGAACCTGACCCGAGCAAGGGCGGGAAAGAGCGCGAGCCAGGGCAGCGTCATCAACCCCATGGCCACCGACACGCAGGTTATCGCGACGGACGAGATGCAGCGGAGGGTCCGCGCGGTGGACGCGACGTCGCCTTCGGGGGCAACATCCTCGTAGCTCGAGTCAAATGAGATCGTGAGCTCGAGGTGCGCGTCGACTGAGCGCTGCGCGATGCGGCGGAAGGCGGGGGTGAGGCTGCTTAAGCTCGACGTGAGCGTGAACGCGAATGTGTCGAGGAGCGGGGAGAGATGCAGGGCGTCCAGAGCGGGGCAGATGCTCTCTGCGCCGCGCGCCTCGATCCTACTCAGCGTCGGATGCGCGAGCGGCGGGCTAATGAGCGGACCAGAGGGTTTCTCCGTGAGGAAGCGCAGCTCGCGCAGCTTGGTCTGTCGTGCGAGGAAGGCGCCCAGCACGGCTGGGTCTATGCCGGCTCGCGATATCATCAGTGTTGCGAGGAAGGGGAAGGTGAGGCCCTCCAGGGCAGCGTTCAATTGCGGGGCAGGGACGAGCGGATCGTCGAGATCAAGCAGGGTAATCGACCAGCCATTGAAGACGAGCAGGGTGTGAGCGATCCCAGGCGCTCTTTGCACCTTCACGTCGACGTTCCGTATGTCCTTGAGGACCTGCGCCCGAGTGAGGGATCCCCGCTCCCCACCGCTATCTCCCACCACGGTCTGGAGCGAGAGCTGGGGCACTCTTCCTAGGAACTTCGTCGCGAGCGACGTCCACTCGGCCCGGGCCTCAAACTGCAGCCAGTCCATCCTCCACCCCCCGATGTCCTCCGGGCGACACGTGAACATCGCAAACGGGCCCATCACGAGCACAGGACTGGCTTTAGGGGCCCTGCACGCCATGGCAGAGAGCACGCCGCACAGGACGCCCATGACGTCCCGCGACGAGTACTCGACGGGGCGCTGGTCGTAGCGGTGCGCGTAGAACAGACTGGCCGCAAAGCAGAGTTCGAGGTCTATCAGGTTCTGCGCCCGAGGGACAAAGCGGCGCAGTGCGAGGAGATCGCGACGGACATCGAAATGGCGGAAGTCGCAGGTGAGATGCTCGACTGCCAGCGGTACGCAGGAGCGGGCCATAGCGCGGACGAGGTAGGTTGGGCCGGATATCTCCTTCGCGGTCGCAGAGATGTGATTCCTGGCCAGATATTCGCTGATCGCAAAAGCATTGAAGGTGCTGGACACTTCAGACATCCGGAGAAGGTCCTCGTCCGTTAGCTCGTGGATGATGATATCCCAGAGCTCTATAGGTAGCGCGGCCCTTGACGAGTCCGAACGCCCGTCAACGACTCGTTTCTGAAAGCGAGAGCCCCATTGCGGGAGGGAGAGAGCGAGTGACTTCATGGCGATTGACTGGCGAGCTCGCAGCTTGAGGGAAAGCGCTTTCATGGTAATGGAAAGCGTTGGGCTGTAGTGTGTAGCTCAAGAGAGTGCGGTCGAAAGGAGTTCATGAAATGCTGTATCATTCAGGTCCAGGACGAGGCGGTGGACGTTAAGGTCAAATTCAATCGTCACAATGTGACCCCGACCAGAGATTGTGGGAATCCAGTGAGAAGCTTTTGTATTCAGTGGGAGCCCAAGCAGTAGTAGTATGGACAAGCAGCCCGATGGTAAAATACACGCAGAGGAAAAAAGAACAGAAGGAAGAGAGGTCGTGAATCGTCATTCGTTTATGCGTCCTTCTCCCGCTATCTACTGGTTCTTGTACGCCTCCTGGAGCACCCGTCAGCACCGCTGGATAACCACAACATGATGAAATGAAGGCGTACCTTAATCTCGCTATCAAACTTCTTCGCAATGGCCGACCGCTGGATCTTCTGCGCCGCAGTAACGAGCCCAGTCTCCGGCGTCCACTCGTCCGGCGTCAGCACCACCGCACTCAGCGTCTCCATCGCCTTGAACCCGTTCTTCTTCCCCACCGCGTTACACTCCTTCAGCACCAGCGCCGCGACCTTGGGGTGGACGCACAGCTCCGCAAGCGGCTTGCTGTGATCGACGCCGTCCTCGTTCTTGAGCGCGCCGCGCAGGTTCTGCTCGTGCGGGATGATGATGGCGATAGGCGCCTTCGCGTCTTGCGTGGCGTGCACGCAAATGTTGGCGACATAGTTGCACGCCTTGTACGTCGATTCGAGTTGCTCGAGGGCGATGTACTCGCCGCCGGCAAGCTTGACCAAATTCTTGATCCTAGGAGATACACGTCAGCAAGCACGGATGGCGGCATATGTCTCAAGGAGGCAGCGGAGCGTAGATACACCGTGAAACACCAGCGCTCCGCCTCGACCGCACCAAGGGCAGAACGCCGCGTCGGACGGGCATCAAGACCGCGGTATCATGCCCCTATAGCCCGAACCCGAATCCGAGCTACACGTAGCACCACTCTCTGCTCAAGACCACCACCCGCGAGGGCGAAGGGTGGTCGTCATGACTCTGAGCCCGAGACCGAAGCCGGCGCCTCAGCGTCGACTACCAGCGCATCTACCTCTCATGCACCCGCGCCACAAGCGTCGCCTCATCCCCGCAAAAAAGCCTAGCAGCACGCCACTCACCGATCAATAAGCGACAACGTCCCATCGTCGTTCCACCTCCCCACATCCCCCGTGCGCATCCACCCGTCGCCCGCAAAGATCGTCTCGTCGCTGTTGAGGTCGGGGCGCTTGTAGTACCCGGAGATGACGGACGGGCCGCGGATGCAGACCTACGTGTGCGTGTTAGCGAATGTCAAAGAGGCAAGGAGGAAGAAGAAAATTAGGGCAAAGAAAGCGTCCAGTAGCATCCAACGCAAGCGGGAGCGCGTGTCAGGTCCGACGACGTTGTGGACCAGCAACACTAAGCTCTGACCACGGCCCGCGGGGGGAAGAGGGGTAGCTACACTGACGAAGCGACAAGGACAGGCGGTACCGCTTCCCCCACCCCAACCCCGCACCCGACATCCCCTCGCGGCACCACTCCTGCCGATGTCACAATCTCGTCCCCAAAGAAAGCGTGCTGCGCCCCAAGACAAGACAAGCTGTCTCTGCTCCTCGTCCGACCGCCAAAGACGTGTAGGCCGCCGCAGGGTACGAAGAAGGAGCGGTGGGACAATCCGCTGCCACGCCATGATACGCCAACCGCTGACCCACGACATAGAAGCGTCGCAAGGGAACGGAGAGCAGGGCCGTACCACCTTCCACGACCACCGCTGCCCTCGACTGGGGCGATCGTCGGAAGGAGCAGACGTCCGCATGCGGCGCTTTGCCACTCCCCGGGGCCAATCGTTCTGCAAGACATGAAGGCGAGGGCCGCATGACTGCGGCATATCGATCTCCCACACCGCTCGACGCGGACGAGGGCACAAGAGTGGATATCCCGCACACTCAGAGCCGCCCAAAAATCGGAATCGCCAGAAGCGAAAAAAGCAAGACCGACGACGTGAAGAAAGACAGGAAGAGAGAAAGAGCAAGAAAACACCAAACGCACCTCGCCCCTCTCCTCCGTCGCGCCCTCCCGCCCGCACGAGAAGTATCCCGCCTCGGGGACGTCGCGCAGCTGTTCCGACGGTCGTCAGTACAAGTGGTGCATGAAGAGGCGCAAACGCACCTTGATCTCGATAGACGGCATGGGCAGCCCGACGGTGTCATAGCGGAAGACCTCCGGCGGCATCACCGCACACATGCCGCACGACTCGGTCATTCCGTAGCCTAAAAAAATCGACATCCGTCCGTCAGTCCCGACTCGACACCGCAGGCAGGCAAGCAGACCCACCCTGCAACAGCATAACGAGCGCCACGCTCAAAAACTCCTGCGTCTCCCGACTAATCGCCGCACCCCCGCTCATCCCGATCCTCAGCCTCCCCCCCGTCGCAGCCCTGACGCCGCTCAAGATGACGCTATCCGCCAACCGCCCGAGCCCAGGCGTCCCCCGCTTCTTGGCCTCCACCGCGCCGCGAAACACACTCGACCGCACCGCGCCCCCCGCCTGCACCTTGCCCACGATCCCCTTCCGAATTTGCTCCCACACCGCAGGGACCCCGACCATCACACTCGGGCGGAACGCCTTGATGTCGCCCTCGCAGTTGCGCACACTCGCATCCGTGAGCGTCTTGATGCGCCCAAAGCCCGTCGGCATCCCGACGAACAGCATGCACAGCTCGACGATGTACTCGAGGATGTGCGCGAGGGGGAGGTACGCGAGGTACGCGTCGTCGGGCGTGAGGTGGTGCCCGAGGAGCGTGTACACGGCGCCGACGGACGCGATGAGGTTCGCGTGCGTGATGACGACGCCCTTGGGCGCGCCCGTCGAGCCCGAGGTGTACATGATGCAGCTCACGGTCTCGGGCTTCGGCCGCCGGCTCTCGAGGTCGACGTCCTTGGCCGCCTGCCCCCGCTTGCGCAGGTCCTCGACTGAGATGACGGTGATGTCCCCGCGCGCCTCGGCGAGCTGCGCGAGGAGCTTGGCGGACGCGTCGCCGTCGAAGACGACGGTCTTTACGCTGGGGGTGTTGGGGAGGACGGCGAGGAGGGTGGGGAGGAGCTCGGCGTTGGTGAAGAGAGCGGCGCAGTTGGGCTCGTTGAGCGAGTGAGTGAGACCGGCGGGGCCGAGGGTGTCGTAGGCGGTGGCAATGGTGGTGGAGATGGAGCCACAGGCGTGGGCCATTAGTTGCCAGTTGACGCTGTCGAAGGAGGATAATTAGCCATGCATTCTGTGGAGGAGGACACGAAGAAAATATGTAGATGGAGAGTGGACTTGAAAAGAAAACGCGGCGCGGCGCGAACGAAAGAGCCGCGCAAAAGTGGAACGAGCGCGCTCAGAAGAATCGCTCGATAATACGGACAGCATCCGACTGAGCAAAAGGAAGAGAAAAGAGAACACCCGATCCGCACAAAAGGAAACTGAGGAAAAGCAAAGCAACGACGGCTCGAGCATCGAACGACGCTCATACGGAGTACTGGCCCGCTCTGCCCACCAAATCGAAACAGAAAGAAAAGGAATCCTTTTCTATATGCGGTACGACCCGGCCCCATCCCATATGGCCAAAAAAACCGCGCAATACGCGTGCCTCAGCTCCACCAAAAGAGCAGGGAATGCGAAGGGTACGTCACCCCTGCAGAGAGTGCACACAGTTCCCGACCGGTCACTGGGCCGTGCCGCGTCATTCACACGAGGCAGACGTATGACGACGGTGTGAGTGGGACGAGGAAGCGTAGAGAAGGAGAGGAAGGGGAAACAATGAAGGGTAGCCAAAGTGGGGAAGGTCAGAGAGATAGAGGTCTCGTCCCAAGAAGGCATGGGTCTGGAGCGGAGATGCCTCAGCCACAATCCCGACGGGGCCGCTGCCGGGTCGCAGTCAAGACGCTGACGCGTCGCCGCCTCCGATGCGAGGCGGTGCAGCCCCCGAGCCCGCAGCCTCGTCGACCCCAGACCGAAGACGGTCCGCAGCGTCGTTCCCCAGCGGACGTACCCACTGCTCCACAGCTCCCCCAAAAAAAGACCACCCCTATTTCCCCCCAAGAAAAGCCTCCGCAGCAGTGCAGGACGCCACCCACGTCGTCCGCACAAGGCAAAGTCCATGCGACGGCAGAAAAAGACGGAAAAAAAGACAGAAGAGAAGAGGACACCCACCTCGTCGCCGCGTAGATGTTAAACACGTCCTCCGTGCCCAAGCCCAGGCCCACGAGCCCCTTCGCAAGCTCCTCGACCCGCTCTTGAAGCTGGACGTAGGAGATATACTGGTACCCGCTCAACTGGAAGTACTTCCACTTCTTCGTCTCTTTCACCTCCTTCCCATCCACGGTCTTGGTCACCTCCTTCGCCTCCTCCACCACGTCGACGATGTCGCGCCAGCCGAGCGCATCACGCGTCCCGTGCGTCTTGGCCGCGTAGCGCAGGACGTCAAAGACGGTGTCGATGCCGTCGAAGGGGCGAGTGACGAGCTTGTCGGCGGCGATGGCGAGGCGGCGGGTGGGGCCCTCGTTGGGCGCTGTGGGCTGGGCGACCTCGACGGAACCCTTGCCGTAGTATCCAGGCTTGTTCGTTCTGCAGCTGGCGCCGGGCGAGGACATGGTAGTTGCGAAGAAGGTTGTATACGTAATGCAGATCAACGGCTGTGTTCGAAGCGCCGGAGTCTGAAAATATTCAATACCCGCCATGCGTCGATCTTCGCTTTCCATACGTTGCCGAAGGAGAAGATTGAGAAGAAAGAAGGTGAATATACAGGTAGGTAGGTAGGTAGGGAGAATTACACGGCCGGTCTACAACATATCGAGGTACGAGATTTTCATGTCTGGGGCCCAGGAAGAGCCAGGAAGTAGTACATAAGTATCTGAGTGTACAGCAAGGTGTACGGGCACTAATGTACACAACGGTTCCCGGACTCCTCTGTCACCCCATAGACGAGCTCACGGACACAATCCAAGGACTTGCCGCCGTAGATCTAAAGAGTCAACAGAGAAGCAAAATTGGAAACCGATTACCTCGAAACAAGCTCGCGACACGAACAAAATACATCTCTTGGGACAACTTCAACATCGTCGCTCGACACTCAGCCTCTGGTCTGGAACACAACAGGAAATGTTCCTTTGGAATGTTGGAACACCGTCATGATTTAATTGTAAGAGCTGGGCTTGTCGTTATGCATAGGAATTATTCCGTGATTTGCATGGCCCCCGATTCTCCTACAAGAGTTATCCGACCTCGGCTTAATGTGGATACGTTCACTTAAGTACTTTGGTGCAAATTCCCCGAGAGCCGTTGGCTCGATCGAAAAGGGCAATTGTTACGACCTGTTTGTTGAATGCAAGTGGTTGTCCGTCCAAGACATAGTTGTCATGTGTGCAAACAGAGCTTGTCATTCAAGCATGTTGACTCCTAAACCATTCCCTTGATCGTCGAAGCGCGGGTTGAATTTATAGGATCGAGATACGCGCGGAAGATGAATCAATGTTGCTCGTAAAATGGCTGTTGTTGCCCCGATGCCGCGGCCAGGTTGTTCCCTGTATGCCACGGACGATGTCTCGGGGGTGGCAGTCCCAATCGGGCGGAGATGCGGAATGCAAGAAATAAATGTATTGTTCGTATATGCAGAACAAAACCAGCAGGATGAGCAGACAACGGAGACTGAAGGGTACTTTGAATGGGCGAGAAAGTATTCTCGAAGGGAGAGCTTGTACTCAAAGTGAATGAAAGTGGAATGGAAGTCCCATTGCAGCAGTTTTGACGGTCAGCCCAGGATTCAGGCGCAGCAGCCGCAAAGAAGTCACAGATCAGGCTGAGCAGCAAGAGGCGGGGTGCCTTAGGCTTCAACTAGCACCAGTAGTCACGTAGTCGATGGGTTCGGACACAATGCATGTTGTCCGACCTAGGGGGTGGCAGTGTTGGATGACTAAGTGAGTGGGCAGGGGGGCAACGACGACGAGTAGCTAGGGTGGCGGGAAATAGCTGAGGCCATTGGAAAGTAAACATCCGTGGGACGGCACACGCGAAGGAACGAAGCTTAGCAGTTGGGTTTGAGCCGGATGCGCGACCAACAACGTAGATGCGGTTTTTTTTGCCAAGTTTTTCGCGCGCAGCAAGTTTCGGCGGATCAAAAGCCTGGAAAGCGGTAGCGGATGGGGTCAGAAATCCGAGGAACGACGAACACACCCGGCACCACATGAGGGCGTCGAAGGGGAGGCATGAAGGAAAAGTGATTTTATTGTATTTTTTTTTGGTACACTCGAGGGCAACCGCACGCAGTCAGCAGCACTGTTTAGAGTGTGTGGAGGGGCAAAGCCAACCGCAGTGATGTTTGGGTTTTTAGACCCAGAACGACATGGTGGTCGGAACCAGTGGAACCCAGGAGTCTAGACAAAATATTTTTGAACGCTGGGACATTTATGTGAGTTGGGCGGGAAACAGTCGAAACGCACGCGGAACTCACAAGACAAGACCGGTATTCAGACGGCATCCACCGAATCGGTGTCGATCGTCGACCACTTGGACTTCCGCAGCCTGTCCAGTTCCTCACCATATCTCCCGTCAAACGAAATGTGGATCAAAGGGAATGCCTGACGGTAGGCGCTCGCAGTGATGGATTGTCGCTCCAACAAAATCGATATCGCCTGTGGCTTGCACCCAGATTCTGATATGAATGATTTTAGGGAATCAACGGGGTTCGACTTGTGGAGGAACAAGTCCACGGTGTGCAGTCGGCGAAGGGCAGGAACAAAGAAGGTCTCCAGGTAGCCCGGTATTATTTCGGGATCCCAGTCGCCTTTGCTGAAGGGCAGAAGGACCAATGACTCCAGGTGCAAAAGGGTCACCTCAGGCCAGTCGTTGTCGTCGTCCAGGGGGCTAAGCACACCCAAGTGGCAGTGAATCAAGTTCGGCGTCTGTTGCAGAACGGGAACACATTCCCTGGGGTACATGCGGTCTAAGCGGAGCGAAGTAAGTTGTGCCCAGGGGAGAATGACGACCCGGGCAGCAAAATAATTCAGGATGACGGAGCGCAGAAGAGGCGCTTCCCCGAATACAGTGAGTCCATTCGGCCCGCGGTCGTCGTCAATGGCCAAGTCCAGGTAGCGGAGGGCAGGCATGGAAGTTGCGATCACCGGAAGGGGGGGAAAAGGCACGGTGACCGTCAGAACCTCCCAGCGGGCGGACTGGGTTGGGGAGAACACAGACCGGCAATCTCCTTCTCCTTTGACTGTAAGGGAGATTGGGAAGCAGCCGGATCGACTTTGCCAGATATCGAGTTGGTGGAGTTGTTGTGCGGAAGCAGCGTCGTCTTCGTCCAACTCCAAAGATATTGCTCTCCAGAGCATAGGAGTAGCGAGCGCTATCCTCCGCCATTGACGGCAGATATGGGTCAGATTGGTCGGGGAGTGGATCCCTGTGAGAGGCGGACAGGCAGGATAGACTGGCAGGGAATGGACGAAGATCTCCGACGTAATTTCGTTCGGTAGCGTCAAGACGGGGTACTTATAGGAATCGAGCCGAGCTTGGATCATGTATTTTTCAGCGCGCAATACGGAGAGCGCACGCTCGAGGTCCCGGATTTGGGTCTTCAATTCCGACGCCCGGACGCGATCGGATTGCAGGTGAGACATGGACTGGGATCTCCACAAGTCGCGTCAGTTTACAAAATGATGTACCGAAGCTTGAGACGCACTAGTAGGACTGTGGTGAGTGGCGTTAGTGGCTTATCCGTTCGTTTGAGTAATTGCTTCTGCGACAGAATCAGTGGCTTGATACGACCATTGGAGTGTCCAGCGACGCAGAGCGACGCACCAGTGGCAAAGCGAGTCGTCGGGGACTCTATGCGGAAAGGAGTCCAGTCTCAGGTTCAAATGGCAAGGCAAGGTGCAGGAGAGCAAGAATCCAAGTCGAGCACACGACTGGGAAGTCGCGAGGAACTGTGTCTCGGCGCGTATGCGTCCTTGACCAGAAAACATGGGAGTCAACAAAAAGCGATCCTCAGTCCAACATCGGATCAAAATTCGTGCCATGCCGGCTCGCACGGTTGAATTGCCCTCACCCCACGTGCCACCAAGGACGGCTTTTGTCCCCCTTACGCTAAGTCACCCGTCACCAAGTCTCCTCCGTCGCCCAGGTTGGCTGAATATATCCTCGAGTGCGCGCGCACAGACCAGGCAATGTTTTATTTGGTCTCTGATACGCTGGTCACGAGCGACCTCGAGGATTTTGAGGCCCTCAGAGAGCCGTTTTCCCGGGGGTTTGGGGTGTACTAGTACTACAAGTAATTCTAGGGCTACAACTAATTTCTACGCCACCTTCGACGTCTTGACGTGTCGCAAAGCCCATGGTGAGTAAGTAGTGTACTGTAAGTCAAATGTACCCCAAGTCCACAAGCCGCGCAGTGAAGAAAATTTTGCCGGTTTGTGTGACTTGGGCTGAATATCAAGGCTCACTGTGGGACGCAGGACTTCCAGGCCCCGCAGGGAGAAAAAAAGGGAAATCTGCGCGCAAAAGGTCTCAGAAATGCATGGGAGGACAAAGGTAAATAGCGAACGCACTAAGGAACGCAAGTCTCCATCTAGCGTCGAGTGCAAGTTGTTGGAATGAAAGGAGCCACAGGCGGCGAGTAGTGGTGGTCGATCGAAGACTTGAGGGCCCGCAGGGAGAAAAAAAATCGAAATCTGGGGGCAAAAGGTCTCAGAAATGCGCGGGAGGAACGAAGAAAACAGCGGACATACCAAGGAACCCAAGTCTCCATCCAGCGTTGAGTGTAAGTTGTTGGAATGAGGCAAAGGTAAGGAACGGCGGTTGATTGAAGGGCCCCGCAGGGAAGAAAAAAAGGGAGGTATTGGCGATGGAGGGATGGGAAGTTGGGGGATGCTGGTCGTACGGGAAGAAGAGGTTATTTGTTTGGCTCCCTCGCGTGCTGGTTTTGTTCGTGGTTCGGCGAAATCAGAAATCACGTCGCTATGGAGTGAGTCAGACAGATTTCTATACGTCCGAGGGCATCGCAACCACACAGGTGTCAATGGCCAAGGGGACGATTTGGGACGGGTGGGTCTGGTAGGAAGTGAGGACAATTGAGTTCGAACTGAGGGAATACTTTTAACTACTTCTGCGGAGGTGGCGAAGGACCACGGTGGGACTCTGCAGTGAGGTTTCAACACTTCCCAGGGTATGAAACACCGGATGGCGATGCTCCGTGCGTGGGGAATGGAAGCGAACACAGGTAGTTTATAAATTTGTTCCGCAGCCCAGTGCTCTGAGGTGCGCGCTCAGATTTGACGCTGGTCACTTCGAGGGAGCTAGAGATCAAGAAACGCTTCGATAACGTGTCGATACTGGTGGGTATGAACACTGTTTGGAGCCATGTTGGACGCGTCGAAAGCGCGTCCGATGTTGAAGCCAACAGTGCCAGCTCGGGGAATAAGAAAGGGCCTGGAACGGAGTTGAACGGTTCCGCGCGCATTCCGGGCTGTCTGATTAATGCCAGCGCAGCGCTTGATTCGCGTCTCTTACATTCATGTTACACCGCAAACTCTATACAGTCTTAGGTAGCGCCGCTGCGCGGCGCACGTGCGGTGTGGAAGAGGGGGATGACCCGCTCTTCGCATTTCCCCTTTCCGCCCGTTCTGACTTACCCCTCGATGTCTTAGGTATCGACTCGTATTTATACTCCGTACGTACATTTGATAAGGGATCTTCTTTTCCCCCCGAACCACATCTATCGACGCGGCCAGTGACTTGAGTGCGCCAACGAGTGCACGCCGCCAGTGAACCCTGAGCATCCTTCCTCCTCATTCTCATCCTCTCCGAGCACAATCCGAGCCCGAGCCTTACTTCACGCCCACACGGCATTCGCCCCTATCCCCTCGCATTTTTACTCTACGCCTCGACGACTTTCCTGGGACCACCACCGCACTTTTTACCCCACCCTTGCTCAGCACCACGGACCTCCGACCCAACATTTCTGTCTACGTGACGCGAACTCGCTACTGCGACAGCGGCCTTCAACTTCAACCATGGCAGTGCCACGGTCTCTTGCGCTTGAGGCCACCGTGTGCCTGCCGGCGGCCAAACTATTTTCAAGCAGGGGGAGAGATATGCTCAAAAACAGTGCCTGGGGGACAATAAAATTGGGATGGAATCCGCACGGAAACCTTGCTCGCGGGACGTCGATACGTATAGTTATCGATGTTCCCGAGGGCGGCGGGAGTATGATATTCTGGCCTTGACAACACACGAGGGCATACCCACCGCGGTCCGCGCTCTCGAGAGGCTGAGCATTTAGCGCGTTCAACACGCGCTGTGCGAGTCTGTGGGCAAGGAGCGGGCATGCTGCCGCGCGTGAGAGTGAGAAGTCGCCTGAAGCCGCTTGGTTGCAGGCATGTTTCAGAACGTGAGACAGTCCGCATCATCGGTGCCGCTGCGCGACGCCAGACTCACCCTCGAATGTCAACCCCACGGCCTGTTTCCACTCAACCCCGCCGCATGCCTGCCGGCGGCCAAATTTTTTCGAGCAAAGTCCACATATTGGCATCAAAGTGCAGCTAGGATGCGAGATGAAATTGGGCTGGGTTATGCATTGAAACCCCGCTCGCGGGACGTCGATACATATAGTAATCGATGTTCCCGGCGCGGTAAGTGTCCTGGGCGGAATAGGTGGTTTGTGAGGCCTGGGCACAGCCATGATTTCCCGCGTGCATGAACGGTGCGACGGCGGAAGGGACCGAGCCTGTTACATTACGGGAGATCTCAGATTTCTTAGTACGGATCAAACCACGCAAAAGAAAAATCAGTGTTGAACCACACGCACAGGCACGGAGTATACAGTGGAGTAGTCCTACTGCTGTGTGCGACTCCGTCGGAGAGCGGAGTCCGCCTGAACGCACACGTATGGAATTGCGGCTGTATTTGAAAGATCAGCGGAAGTTGTGAGATTAAGCGACGCTGCCGCGCGTATGTGCTACCCCCGAAAGCAATGCTTCTCATGGTCAGATGGCGCAGTTGGATGATGCACTAGCTCACCTTTGGCGGTCTCTTCCTCTGCGTGCGTTCAAGTTCGCTGTGTGTCATTTTGTTTTCGCCAAGAGTTGAATATTCTTTTGCACCAGATTGGGGTCGAATTGTGAGCGAGAATACCCCTGAAGGCTCCTAGAACACGCCACTGAATGGGCTAGAGTCGAAATTCCTCGCCGGAGTCGGCCCACTTTTTTTTTTTGCCCGCGATCACAGCGCTTCCGGATTGGGAATGCGCTGCGTCTGTCGCCCAAAAAGGAAGGTGCGTTTTGATTTTCGTTCTCCAAGTCCAAGGTCGACCACAAAAATTCAGAGAAAATTCAGATTACGTACAGGACACTTGTTGACGCGTCAGGGGAGAAGGGATAGTCCCTCGACGCGCTCTAGCGCGCGCGATTCAGAAATCCTATCAAATTCTCGATTTACTGCTACATATTCACGAGGGACCCAGATGTCCGACTCCGCCGGAGAACTTACGTAAATAAATGCCTGGAAATTGTCACCCAAGGCTCTGGGCCTCGGGGAACGCGCGGGGAGCCACAGCAACCGGAAACGCGGAAACGCGTATTCCGCGTTTTTGCGGGCTTCAAGTGGAGCCTGAGAGTCGCGCCACCTCGGAAGTTAATATATGTCCCACGCCTAACGTTTCAAGGTGACAGCTTGCCGCTGAAAGTGCCTGGAGCTCTTCAGGGCTCGCATCTTCCAAAACTCATATTTTGCACTTACCTTTACAGGCACAGCACATACGCGGGATGTACAGAGGCAAAGTCAAGGACAATTGACATCCAAATTTTACCCAAAACTTTGCGCTTCCCCCCGCGCTATTCCAGCGCACAATTTCGGCAAAAGTCAACCAAATCTATTTTGGGCTACTGCCCATGTATAATCCACCGCACCTCCGCTTCTCACACCTCGGGAAATTCGTATTGCGCTGATTCATCATCGTACATTACCAAGCGGACGTGGGTGGTATAAGTACGGCGCCGCCTCTCTCATTCCTCAGTCAACCGCCACTTTCCCCCCACTTGCTTGTTCCTCCCCCTCCCCCCCGCGGCTCGAGCCGTTCCATCCATCCATTCATCCACCTCTGCACTCCCCCAGCACACATAATGCTGTCCTTGCGCCCTCGCCCTCAACTCGACCAACTTCAACTTTCCTCGGCACAACTCGGCCGTATCGTCGACCGTTCTCACGCCACCGCTTAACATCAACCACCACCTCACCACGACCAACTTGCGCGCAGATGGCCGTTCCACTGCAGGTATGGCTTGTTTCTTTCTCAACCACTTCCTAATTGCTTACCAGACTCTTTCTAGCCTGCTCTCAGCCTTCCACCGGCACTTCTACCCATCTTTGACACCGCGCCGAGGTAGGCTTCATTTATTCTTCCTCTTCGACATTTTAACCCTTTCTGTTCGTTTTTAGCCTAGTTCTTCGACCTCTCTGAACCCACTTCATGAATCCAGAATTGCAAGCAACTCAACCCACCTTCAAGTTTGCGCGCCGACCATCGAGTTTCGCCCGACTTCACAAAACAGCACTCGCGGAGACTATGGCTCGCTCCTTCTCGTCGTAATCGGTCTGTAACCCCTCCTTGCATGACAATGCCCACCTCTAACTCACATTTATGCATTTTAGACCCGAATTGACCTTGAACTCGCACCGCGAGTTCGAGTTTGAAGTTGGCTCAACTTGACGCAAGTTTGGCTCGACTTCGCGTCCTCTGTCTGACGTCTCAACCCCTTTAGATTGACCCCAAATCTCTGTCCGACCTTAAAAACCCTGGAAAACTCACTCAAGGCTAATGTCACGGTATGTCTTGGAATATTTTGCGCTTTTTTGAACCTTTAACTGACCTCTTTTCGCTCATCCAGGACTTCAACGCTGCGGTTCCTGTGCCTCCAACGCTATCTCCTCGACTGGGACCGACGTCCTGCACATTTACGCCGGAACTATCACTGCAATTGACTATTTTGGCGGGAATTTCGCTTTCAAGGTGAGTTATCATTGCGCCTCTAATCCTCTTATCCATCTAGAACTTCATGGATCCTATATCAGTCTCGGCTTGAATGTCGTCGAGCTTTCTGACCCGTATCTTGGTCCGACCTTCGAAGCACTGTAGATGTTATTCAACTGGCGTGAGACTGGTTTCTGCTTTTTTTTGGACCTTTAATTGACCTCTTGTCGCTCCTCAAGGACCTCGATGCTGCCACTTTACTACCTCCACCGGTATTCCGTTCAACGCGGACTGACACCCTGCAACTTTGCGTTTGAACTATCGTCGAAACTCGCTGTTTGGCGGGACTTGTACTGGGTGATTGGATCGGGCGGCAATTCCGGTTCCAAGGTGAGTTTTTGTCGCACCCCGTTGCTTCTCTCATCCATCTTGAACTCAATCCTTGCTCACAGGTCCCTCGGGTACGGTTCATTAGACTGGAATGTCGTCAAACTTTACCAGAAATTACGCTCAGATTTGACTCGGGCGGTCAAACAAGTGTGTTATCTCATCCTGTGATATTATGTATCCCTCTTCAAACCAACCTTCCTCTCCGTTCAGAGGCGCGATGCTCGGACTCCAGTGCCTCAACCGCGATTCCTTCGACGCGGACTGACACCCGGCAACCTTGCGCCGGAACTATCGTTGAAATTGGCTGTTGAGCGGGACTTGTACTGGTTGGTTGGTGTATCGGGTTCCAGGTGAGTTGTTATCCCGCCGTTACCTGTCTCATTCATCCCAAACGTCCTTTCATTCGCAAGTCCTTTGGGTATAGTCCATTAGACTTGAATGTCGTCGAACTTACCAGCAACTATTCTCGGGCGGTTGAACAGGCGCGTTACATTATCCTGCAATATTATCCTCCCTCATACTGACCTTCCTCTTCGTTCACAGACCCTTCAGCTCGCGGTCTCAGATCGCATCGTCGATGCAGACTCAAAGGCCTTGAAGGTAAGTTTGTTTAACCGTCTACGGCCCCCGCTTTCATTCCTAGGTCCCTCAAGTCAAGTCCCTTGAGCGTACCGAGTTTGTGGGATCCAGCTTGACTCGAGGGGGGGGATTATGGTCGAGTTTTTGTTGCCAGTTCAAGGTGTGTTTCTCTCTTGCTCTGTACCAATCGATACTGTACTGATCTTGTTTTGGTTCAAAGCTCTTCGACCTCAGTTGCGCGGAAACTATGGTAAAAAATTCCTGAGGTTAGCCACGGGTGCGTCCTTCATTGTCCTGTATATATCCCCTTGACTGACCCATTCATCATTCAGGTATCTCTGGAGTCGCATTACCGCTACTTCAACTCCGCCTGACTGGCTCCTGCGCTGACTCGACCTTGCGCGGGGGTTGAAGTCAAGATTGACTGATTCCCGGCGCGAGCACCATCCGCTGAGTATTCAAGTTCAAGGTGCGTTCGTATATCGCCGTCAATATTGGTACTGACCTTTGCTTTCGTTCGCAGGTGGGCTTCAACTTAAGTACCTCGGGTTCAAAAATTACTTCAACGTCGCGCCGCGCGGTTTGACTTGAAATGGGTGCGGTGCGCCCTCGTGTTCAAGGTTCGTCGAATTACACTCCGTGGGCATCGTATGCCCGTCCGATGCTGACGCGTACCCTCGTAGCGTTCTTCGACGCACGGTTCGCGGGGTTTGACAGGTGAAACCATGGTTCGATGGATTCGGGTGCGTTTCTTTGGTTCAGTTCCTGCTTCTTGAACGCTGAAACTTTTTAACAGGTTCGATTGAATTGAACCTCCTCGAGTGGTAGATAGATACCGAATCTATGCCTGTTCGAGTCTACTCTTCGACTACGTACCTGGATTGACTGCGATCCGAGGGGATTGAGTGCGAAAGGTCAGTAACCTTCGACTTCCGTTCCACCTCAACCAACTCACCGTTGGTCTTAGCCTTCTTATCCAACGTTCATCGTTCGATACCCAAACCAAAGTCTCGATGGCCGAGTTATGAATAATGAGAGTATGGTTCGAGGGCTTCACCGGGTGCGTCCTCAGTTTATTTCATTTTCACGGCGCCGCTGTCCTGACACTCAGCGCCCTACACAGTAATTTCAACTCCTGACCCGCAGTCAGCCTCCTCCGCGTCGTTCAGGTACCGAAACTATCCTTGGATGACCCCAGGGACTCACGTTGCGGTGCGTTGCTTCAAGGTTGAAGTTCAACCTGTGCTCGCTCGATGTGCGTTCAACTGCACCCGCACTCGATGTGAGTTGAATTTCGTCGTCTTGCATTGAGCTTCTGCTAACGACGCTTCGATAGGCCCTCGCACCTCCATCGCCCGAATGTATGGTTGGGTTGGGTGGGTCCAAGATTCCAGGTATGCTCTGAACACCCGCCGTTAGTTTGATTGTTCGATAGTTTGATTTGGTGAACTCAGGCTCTCACTGCAAGGCGCGCATACACACTCGTGTTGTGTCCTGGGCCCAAAACTTGAGGTGTGTATGCGTGTCTTTGTCTTCGTATCTTATACTCACACACACAATCCATCTCCCAGTCCATGCCTCTTCAAGGTTGTCAACCAAGTTGAGTTGAACATCACATACCTCGGACTCGATGTAAGTTCGTTCCTTCGCTTCATCGTTCATCCGTCCTCTACTGACGATTCCTAGCTAGCTCCTCGACGTCCGTCTGCTTGACGCCTACCTCAATCGGCGTATCTTCAAGTTCGACGTTCGATCGACATCCAGCTCCGGCCTCAAGTTTCGACCTCTGAGTCCGACCGGGGCTTCGCTCGGGAGCTCAAACCACCGCACTTCTCGTCAAATATCGGCATAATTATGTGCGTCTCAATTTCCTCTGCCCGAGTCCTTCACTGACCTATTCCCAACAGTCCAGGCACTCAAAACCTCGATTCTCGGCGCGCATGGTTCGAATATTCCCGCGTCGACGTCGCGCGGCGCGCCGGCTTGCTTTGGGTGGTTCAAGGTTCCCCTCACCTCAGGTAGGTTCTATGTATCCCGTTCTTACTTACAACTGTCCTCATCAAGAACCTTCAACCCCGAGCTTTCGCGTAACACCGTCCAATTTCGGCGCGGGTTCAAATACCAGGGTAGGACTCAGTTGCGTCTGCTCGCATTTTGTGACCTCGGCTCACCTGTTCTCAGTGATGCAGTGGGTCAACAGGTCAATTCTACTGTCGCGCTGCCGCTCTCACGGCCAACTGCTCGACCCACGGCGCCGGGTTGACTTTATATATGAACACCGTCCAGATGCTTGGGTGCGTCTCGATTTCCTCCACCCGTGCTTGTACTTGATCTTGATTGCCTGATTCAGCCCTCAACACCGCGACTCGAGCCCTCGCCGTCGTGACTTGACGCGCGCCCTCCCGCTATCCAAGCCTATCGGCCCGACTTGCGGTGTGGGCGCGGTTGGTATGTGGGTGTTGTTTACTTTCACCTCAAGTGCGTCCCTCCTCTTTAACCCCCATTATCGTTGAGTGGTGTTTGCAGTCAATCCAGAATGACGAATTATTTTGGGAGAATGCGGACGGAAACTGGTGGGAGTGTGTGGCTGCTTGAAGCGCACGCACGGTAGCGCGACGTCGGGGTCGGGGGCGGGATCAACGGCGAAACGTGCCCGCATCGGTATGGCGCTGCCGGCCAGACCATTCCGCACAAGGCGCAGGGCGTGCCCTACCGGGAAGGCGCTTGTTCAACTAACGCCGAAAGCGAGGTATGTGCTTGGGTGTGGTGCATCTGTGATCCAGCACTTACCGTGGATCTCTGCGAACGATTGGGACCCTTAATGCTGAAGTGCTGAACTTACCTCAAATCAGTGTTCAACTTTGCGCGATCCCCGACTCGGGCGCCGTAAAGGCTGCACACGACGGGACACTGGTGGTTTGAGGTTTGTGGTGCTTGTGTTGCGCGCGGTGATTGGATTTGAAATCAACAGGGAAGGAAATGAACGCGTCTCTCGAGGGCCCCAGGGCCGCGAATGCGGCGAGTGGCGGACACGCGCGACTGGGAAGCACTTCGAGGTAAGCCTTGCCTCGTGAGACTCGCAGGTGACTTGGAATAGGAATGTAGTGAAAAGATGTGGAGATGGGATGTGGCGCACAGTAATTGTAGTCTGCGTACGTACGTGCACTAGCAGCTGGGCAAACGGGAAGAGAGTGGGCGTGGGTGCGCGCCGTGCCGGGTGAAGGGAGTGGGGAAGGCCGCTGGGGCAGACTCCGGCGGTGACGTGGGGGGCGCTGTGGCGTGAATGCACGGCAGGGCGGGCGTGAGAGAGCGGGAGCGTGGTGGGACTGCGACGCCGAGACGCCAAGACTTACCGCCGCCCTATCAAAGAGCCGGTTGCCATAGTATCCAGGCTTGTTCGTTCTGCAGCTGGCGCCGGGCGAGGACATGGTAGTTGCGAAGAAGGTTGTATACGTAACGCAGATCAACGGCTGTGCTCGAAGCGTCGAAGTCTGAATATTCAATACCCGCTATGCGTCGATCTTCGCTTTCTACGTCGTCGGAGGGGCAAATTGAGACGGTGAATATACATGACGAGACACAATACTTTGCGAGAGGTATTCGACTGGATCTTTTTCTTTTGCCGAAATGAACACTGAGATTTTTATGTAGTGGCAATCCAAGCAAAGACAAGGGTGCGGGAGAGCAAGAATCCCAGCCGAGCACACGACTGGGAAGTCGCGAGGAACTGTGGCTCGGCGCGTCCCCTGCCAGAAAACGTGGGAGTCAACGAAAGTGATCAACCCAAAATGGATGCCGGAGCAGGTCGGAGAAGTTGTCGGAAATTTGGAATTGGCCTGTTCTCTCCAGTATTGCGGCAGAAAATTCAACCAGTAGTTCATTGGTAGAAGACAATAAGATATGGTGGGTTATTTCTCGTTTGATAGCCACAAAAGTCAACACAGGCTCAACAGTTGGCTGGTGCAGAACCGGGGTGCCGCAGAGTAAGATTCCACCTCGCGGAACCGACGAGAAAGCCGGAAGAGCTGTGGGTCTCGCGTCTTTTGTCAGAAAACGTGGACTCTGATGATCGGTCCTAGACTGCACTGTGGAGTCGGGAATTTATCCACAGGCAACCGAATTTACCTGCAGCTATTGCTGCAAGCGGTCGGAATAATCAAGTGGGGAACAGGTACAGTGTCATGTATGTTGAATCTGGGAATTACTAGCCACGAGATACTGAGGCCACCCTCGCCGCTCGCGCGACGAAGAGAAGCGAAGACAAGTTATCCATTTTGCAGGCACAAAAATCCGCTACAACGGCGATGCGTACTGTGCCACGGTTGAATTGGCTCAATAAGGTTCGGAATAAAATTAACGCGATTAGGCGGGACACGACATTGCCTTGCATGAATAGGATGGTGTCACAAAAATGTTACTCGAAACTCTCAACGGGTTTCAACCGAGATATCACAAACATTTATTACTGATGGGTGGATTAGTAGGATACCAGCAGTAAATTGAGCCTCTCACCAATCGACTCAGCACTATCGGCGTTTCCACGACAGGGACTTCCTTCGGCACCTCCGCCTTGGGCCGGCCAAACATCGCCTCAAAGGCCTAGTGTTCATCAGCGGGAGGATATCTTTACAACCCTATTACGGGCGAAATCGCGCCAACGGCTCACCTCTGGGTCCACGCGCCGCAGGTGCAGCCCGCACCTCGGGCGCGGCTCACATCCGGGGGCGAACTGCGGGTACAGAGGGTAGATCTTTTCCAGAACCACAGTTATTGTCGGCGACACCAACCGCAGAAGCACTCGGTCATTCTGTCGAACGGTCTTTTGCGACTGCGGAGAGGCCGTCTTGTCGCGGAAGCAGCTAAAGATAGCACGGGGGCCGAGCTCCCCCTTCAACATTGAATCGTGGAAGGCACGCAGTTTGACATTCGCTTTTTTGTGAAAGATTTTAGTAGTTGAACGACAGCGAGTATAGGAATATATGAAACAGAACTCACGGATGAGTCGAAGATTATTTGAGTCCACCGTGTCCCTGTCTTGGAGGTAGATGTCCTCAATTTTGCCATGCCGGCTCGCACGGTTGAATTGCCCTCACCCCACGTGCTACCAAGGACCACCTCTGTCCCCCTTACGCTAAGTCACCCGTCGCCAAGTCTCACCCGTCGCCAAGTCTCACCCGTCGCCCGGGTTGGCTGAATATATCCTCGAACGCGCGCGCACAGACCAGGCAAAGGTTTGTTTGGTCTTTGACACCCGGGTCACGAGCGACCTCGAGGATTTTGAGGCCCTCAGGCCGCCGTTTTCCCGGGGGTTTACGATACAAGTCTACTACGAGTAGTTCTAGGGTTACAACTAATTTCCACGCCCCTTCGACGTGTTTTGACGTGTCGCAAAGCCCGTGGTGAGTAAGTCGTGTAAGCCGTACCCCGAGTCAAGCCCACAAGCCGCGCAGCGAAGAAAATTTTGCCGGTTTGTGGGACTTGGGCTGTGAAATATCAAGGCCTAGGACGCAGGACTTCCACGCCCCGCAGGGAGAGAAAAATGGGAGATCTGCGCGCAAAAGGTCTCAGAAATGCATGGAAGGAAGAAACAAAATGGCGGACGCACCAAGGAACCCAAGTCTCCATCGAGCATCGAGTCTGAGTTGTTGGAATGGAAGGAGACGCAGGCGGCGAGTAGTGGTGGTCGATCGAAGACTTAAGGGCCCCGCAGGCAGAAAAAATAGAAATTTGCGGGCAAAAGCGCTCAGAAATGGGTGGGAGGAACGAGGAAAACAGCGGACACACCAAGGAACCCAAGCCTCCATCCAGCGTTGAGGGTAAGTTGTTGGAATGAGACGGAGGTAAGGAACGGCGGTTGATTAGAGGGCCCCGCAGGGAAGAAAAAAAGGGAGGTATTGGCGATGGAGGGATGGGAAGTTGGGGGATGGTGGTTGTAAGTACGGGAAGAAGAGGGTATTTGTTTGGCTCCCTCGCGTGCTGGTTTTGTTTGTGGTTCGGCGAAATCAGAAATCACGTCGCAATGGAGTGAGTCAGACAGATTTCTATACGTCCGAGGGCATCGCAACCACACAGGCCAAGGGGACGATTTGGGACGGGTGGGTCTGGTAGGAAGTGAGGACAATTGAGTTCGAACTGAGGGAATACTTTTAACTACTTCTGCGGAGGTGGCGAAGGACCACGGTGGGACTCTGCAGTGAGGTTTCAACACTTCCCGGGGTATGAAACACCCGATGGCGATGCTCCGTGCGTGGGGAATGGAAGCGAACACACGTAGTTTATAAATTTGTTCCGCAGCCCAGTGCTCTGAGGTGCGCGCTCAGATTTGACGCTGGTCACTTCGAGGGAGCTAGAGATCAAGAAACGCCTCAATAACACTAGTGGGTATGAACACTGTTTGGAGCCATGTTGGACGCGTCGAAAGCGCGTCCGATGTTGAAGCCAACAGTGCCAGCTCGGGGAATAAGAAAGGGCCTGGAACGGAGTTGAACGGTTCCGCGCGCATTCCGGGCTGTCTGATTAATGCCAGCGCAGCGCTTGATTCGCGTCTCTTACATTCATGTTACACCGCAAACTCTATACAGTCTTAGGTAGCGCCGCTGCGCAGCGCACGCGCGGCCTTCAACTTCAACCATGGCAGTGCCACGGTCTCTTGCGCTTGAGGCCACCGTGTGCCTGCCGGCGGCCAAACTATTTTCAAGCAGGGGGAGAGATATGCTCAAAAACAGTGCCTGGCGGGGACAATAAAATTGGGATGGAATCCGCACGGAAACCTTGCTCGCGGGACGTCGATACGTATAGTTATCGATGTTCCCGAGGGCGGCGGGAGTATGATATTCTGGCCTTGACAACACACGAGGGCATACCCACCGCGGTCCGCGCTCTCGAGAGGCTGAGCATTTAGCGCGTTCAACACGCGCTGTGCGAGTCTGTGGGCAAGGAGCGGGCATGCTGCCGCGCGTGAGAGTGAGAAGTCGCCTGAAGCCGCTTGGTTGCAGGCATGTTTCAGAACGTGAGACAGTCCGCATCATCGGTGCCGCTGCGCGACGCCAGACTCACCCTCGAATGTCAACCCCACGGCCTGTTTCCACTCAACCCCGCCGCATGCCTGCCGGCGGCCAAATTTTTTCGAGCAAAGTCCACATATTGGCATCAAAGTGCAGCTAGGATGCGAGATGAAATTGGGCTGGGTTATGCATTGAAACCCCGCTCGCGGGACGTCGATACATATAGTAATCAATGTTCCCGGCGCGGTAAGTGTCCTGGGCGGAATAGGTGGTTTGTGAGGCCTGGGCACAGCCATGATTTCCCGCGTGCATGAACGGTGCGACGGCGGAAGGGACCGAGCCTGTTACATTACGGGAGATCTCAGATTTCTTAGTACGGATCAAACCACGCAAAAGAAAAATCAGTGTTGAACCACACGCACAGGCACGGAGTATACAGTGGAGTAGTCCTACTGCTGTGTGCGACTCCGTCGGAGAGCGGAGTCCGCGTGAACGCACACGCATGGAATTGCGGCTTAAGTTGTGAGAATAAGCGACGCTGCCGCGCGTATGTGTTACCCCCGAAAGTAATGCTTCTCATGGTCAGATGGCGCAGTTGGATAGTGCACTAGCTCGCTTTGGCGGTCTCTCCCTCTGCGTGCGTTCAAGTTCGCTGTGTGTCATTTTGTTTTCGTCAAGAGTTGAATATTCTTTTGCACCAGATTGGGGTTGAATTGTAGATACCCCTGAAGGCTCCTAGAACACGCCACTGAATGGGCTAGAGTCGAAATTCCTCGCCGGAGTCGGCCCAATTTTTTTTTTGCCCGCGATCACAGCGCTTCCGGATTGGGAATGCGCTGCGTCTGTCGCCCAAAAAGGAAGGTGTGTTTTGATTTTCGTTCTCCAAGTCCAAGGTCGACCACAAAAATTCAGAGAAAATTCAGATTACGTACAGGACACTTGTTGACGCGTCAGGGGAGGAGGGATAGTCCCTCGACGCGCTCTAGCGCGCGCGATTCAGAAATCCTATCAAATTCTCGATTTACTGCTACATATTCACGAGGGACCCAGATGTCCGACTCCGCCGGAGAACTTACGTAAATAAATGTCTGGAATTGTCACCCAAGGCTCTGGGCTTCGGGGAACGCGCGGGGAGCCACAGCAACCGGAAACGCGGAAACGCGTATTCCGCGTTTTTGCGGGCTTCAAGTGGAGCCTGAGAGTCGCGCCACCTCGGAAGCTGATATATATCCCACGCCTAACGTTTCAAGGTGACAGCTTGCCGCTGAAAGTGCCTGGAGCTCTTCAGGGCTCGCATCTTCCAAAACTCATATTTTGCACTTACCTTTACAGGCACAGCACATACGCGGGATGTACAGAGGCAAAGTCAAGGACAATTGACATCCAAATCTTACCCAAAACTTTGCGCTTCCCCCCGCGCTATTCCAGCGCACAATTTCGGCAAAAGTCAACCAAATCTATTTTGGGCTACTGCCCATGTATAATCCACCGCAACCTCCGCTTCTCACATCTCCGAAGATTCTGAACTTGCACTGATTCATCATGATACATCGCCAAGCACACGTGGGTGGTATAAGTACGGCGCCGCCTTCCTCATTCTCATTCAACCGCCACTTTCCCCCCACTTGCTTGTTCCTCCCCCTCCCCCCCGCGGCTCGAGCCGTTCCATCCATCCATTCATCCACCTCTGCACTCCCCCAGCACACATAATGCTGTCCTTGCGCCCTCGCCCTCAACTCGACCGACTTCAACTTTCCTCGGCACAACTCGGCCGTAATCGTCGACCGTTCTCACGCCACCACTTAACATCAACCACCACCTCACCACGACCAACTTGCGCGCCGATGGCCGTTCAACCGCAGGTATGGCTTCTTTCTTTCCCAACCAGTTCCTAATTGCTTACCAGACTCTTTTTAGCCTGCTCTCAGTCTTCCACCGGCACTTCTACCCATCTTTGACACCGCGCCGAGGTAAGTTTCATTTATTCTTCCTCTTCGACATTTTAACCCTTTCTGGTCGGTTTTGACTTAGTTCTTCGACCCCTCTGAGCCCACTTCATGAGTCCACATTCCAAGCAACTCGGCACAGCTTCAAGTTTGCGCGTCGACCCTCGAGTTTCGGCCAACTTCAATACCAGCACTCACGAAGACTATGGCTCGTTCCTTCTCTTTGGGGCGTCGTAATCAGTCTGTAATCACTCCTTGCATGACAATCCCAACTTTAACTCATATTTATTCAGTTTAGACCCGAATTGACCTTGAACTCGCACCGCAAGTTTCAACTTGGCTCGACTTGGCGTGCTCTCAAGCCTTCTGTATTGACTTTGAACGTTTCTCCGACCCTCAGAGCCCTAGAAATAACATCTTAAGGTGACTTGCCTCAGACTAATGTATGTCTTCGAATATTTTACGCTTTTTTGGACCTTTAACTGACGACCTTCGATAGCGCAATCCCACTGATTCCCGGTACCTCCACAGCTATTCCTTGAACACCGGTTGACGCCTTGCGCCTTTGCGCCGAAATTATCGTTGAAATTAGCTGTTTGGCGGACAGTGTATCGGGCGGGAACTTTGGTCCCAAGGTGAGTTACAATCGCAAACTGTTGCTGCACTCATCCAATCACAGCCATTGACTCACATTTAGACCCGAGTTGAACTTGAACTCGCACCACGAGTTTTGGCTCGACTTGGCGTCCTCTGCCCGACATCTCTGCCCTCCTGGATTGACCCCAAAACTTTGTCCGACCTTCAAAACCCCGGAAACCTCATTCCAGGCGACTTGTCTCGAGGCTAATGTCACGGTATGTGTTGGAATATTTTGCACTTCTCTGAACCTTGAACTGACCTCTGCTCGCTCACCCAGGACTTCGATGCTGCGATTTCAGTGCCCCCACCGTCGTCCCTTCGACTCGGACTGACGCCCGCCCTTTGACGTCGGAGCTGTCGCTGAAATTGGCTGGTTGGCGAGACTTGGTACGGGTGCGGGTGGAACTTCTGTTCCAGGTGAGTTCTTATCGCTTGAACTTCATCATTGCTCACATATCCTTCAATTTCAGTCGTTCAACTTGGACGTCGTCGAACTTTACCAGAAATCATGCTCAAATTTGACTCGGGCGGTTGAATAGGTGCGTTACATTGTCTATCCTGTGATATTATCCTTCTTCAAACTAACCTTCCCCTTCGTTTAGAGGCGGGACTCGTACAGGGCGGCGATCGGGCGGGAATTTCGGTCCAAGGTGAGTTATTAATATTGTCGCGCTCCATTCCTCATTCATCCATCTTGAACTTCATCCTAGTGAACCCAGGTTCGTCGTTCTGTCTTTGAAATTCGGTAACACTTCAAAATTGTCTAGGTTGACCCCGTTCAGTGAACAATATCTTTCATTCCCAGGTCCCTCAAATCAAGTCCCTTGAGCGTACCGAGTTTGTGGGATCCAGCTTGACTCGAGGGGGGGGATTATGGTCGAGTTTTTGTTGCCAGTTCAAGGTGTGTTTCTCTCTTGCTCTGTACCAATCGATACTGTACTGACCTTGTTTTGGTTCAAAGCTCTTCGACCTCAGTTGCGCGGAAACTATGGTAAAAAATTCCTGGGGTTAGCCACGGGTGCGTCCTTCATTGTCCTGTATATATCCCCTTGACTGACCCATTCATCATCCAGGTATCTCTGGAGTCGCATTTACAACTCCGCATGACTCTGAAAGATTGACTGATTCCCGGCGCGAGCACCATCCGCTGGGTATTCAAGTTCAAAGTGCGTTCGTCTATCATCGTCAATATTGGTACTGACCTTTGCTTTCGTTCGCAGGTGCTCTGGCTTCAACTCACTTAAGTGCCTCGGGTTCAACAATTACTTCAACGTCGCGCCGCGCGGTTTGACTTGAAATGGGTGCGGTGCGCCCTCGTGTTCGAGGTGCGTCGAATTACACTCCGTGGGCATCGTATGCCCGTCCGATGCTGACCCTTACCCTCGTTTACAGCCAGACGCTCGCGCCATCGCGTTAAGCTGCGGGGTTGACCAGAACTCATCCGGCGCCGACAAGGTGAGTCAGTTTCGTGCAGTTTTGGGTCGGTTTTATAGGCTGACCTTTGACCTTAGCTTTCCCCGATGTGGGGTTTGGAAGGTGAAACCATGGTTCCATGGATTCGGGTGCGTCTCTTTGGTTCAGTTCCTGTTTCTCGGACGCGAAGACTTCTTAACAGGTTCGATTCAATTGAACCTCGAGTGGTAGATAGATACCGAATCTATGCCTGTTCGAGTCTACGTACCTGGATTGACTGCGATCCGAGGGATTGTGCGAGTCGAGCGAGGTCAGTAACCTTCGACTTCGGTTCCACCTCAACCGACTCACCGTTGGTCTTAGCCTTGTTATCCAATGTTCAACGATAGCACCACAACTGTGACTTACCAGACTTGAATTCGTGCTCATCGTGCTCAACCTCAAGTGGTTTGGTTAACGGTACCGACTCCATGTCTGTTTCTAAGCCGAGTACGTCTGGCCTACGGTTATGGCTTTTCAATGACTTTCGTTCCAGGTATCTTCAACCAGGCGCAGCTACACGCCGTGTTTTCGGTCTCCAAGGGCCGTAGGTATGCCTTCACTACATGCTGAACTGGGGTTCGGCAGGTCGCTGACTTAGCTAGAATATCTGTTGCTTCATTCATCGCGGCCCCCACGCAGGCTCGTTGCTCCGTCTGTTGAACTTCTACTGACCCTCGACTCGATTGTCAGACAGACATCTTGTCCAACTCACGGCGTCCCAGCGTTGAAACGAGGACCTTCCACTCGAGGTATGTTCGCCGGTTGAATCCGTGACATATCCAGCTAACCGGCCAATTTACAGGTGCATTCTCCACTTACCGTGGATCTTAGCGAACGATTGGAACCCTCGATGCCGAGGTCAGTGTAGGATGCAACTAAACATTTGTTGACCCCTAGATTTCACCGACGCGACGCGACGCGACGCGACGCGACGTCGTTGCGTTTAAATTTCCTGGCGCGTAGTTTGGTGAGTTCCATGTCATCGAACGCTGGACTTGGTCACTGTTAAGCCAGGATTGAATTCCACAGTTAACTCTGGGTGCTGAACAGCGTGCAAATTGACGCGATCCCCGACGCGGGCGCCATAAAGCCCGCACACGACGGAATACTGATGCTTTGAGGTTCGTGGCGCTCTTCCCTTCCCTTGTTGCGAGGCGCGTGCTGATTGGATTTGAAATCAACAGGGAAGGGAACGAACGTGTCTCCCGAGGGCACCATGGCCGCGAACTCGACGAACGGCGGACACGCGTTGAGCCGTGTGAATGGGAAGCGCCTCGAGGTAAGCCTTGCCTCGTGAGACTCGCAGGTGAGATAGAATAGGAATGTATTGCAAAGATGTGGAGATGGGATGTGGCGCACAGTAATTGTAGTCTGCGTACGTACGTGCACTAGCAGCTGGGCAAACGGGAAGAGAGTGGGCGTGGGTGCGCGCCGTGCCGGGTGAAGGGAGTGGGGAAGGCCGCTGGGGCAGACTCCGGCGGTGACGTGGGGGGCGATGTGGCGTGAATGCACGGCAGGGCGGGCGTGAGAGAGCGGGAGCGTGGTGGGACTGCGACGCCGAGACGCCAAGACTTACCGCCGCCCTATCAAAGAGCCGGTTGCCATAGTATCCAGGCTTGTTCGTTCTGCAGCTGGCGCCGGGCGAGGACATGGTAGTTGCGAAGAAGGTTGTATACGTAACGCAGATCAACGGCTGTGCTCGAAGCGTCGAAGTCTGAATATTCAATACCCGCTATGCGTCGATCTTCGCTTTCTACGTCGTCGGAGGGGCAAATTGAGACGGTGAATATACATGACGAGACACAATACTTTGCGAGAGGTATTCGACTGGATCTTTTTCTTTTGCCGAAATGAACACTGAGATTTTTATGTAGTGGCAATCCAAGCAAAGACAAGGGTGCGGGAGAGCAAGAATCCCAGCCGAGCACACGACTGGGAAGTCGCGAGGAACTGTGGCTCGGCGCGTCCCCTGCCAGAAAACGTGGGAGTCAACGAAAGTGATCAACCCAAAATGGATGCCGGAGCAGGTCGGAGAAGTTGTCGGAAATTTGGAATTGGCCTGTTCTCTCCAGTATTGCGGCAGAAAATTCAACCAGTAGTTCATTGGTAGAAGACAATAAGATATGGTGGGTTATTTCTCGTTTGATAGCCACAAAAGTCAACACAGGCTCAACAGTTGGCTGGTGCAGAACCGGGGTGCCGCAGAGTAAGATTCCACCTCGCGGAACCGACGAGAAAGCCGGGAGAGCTGTGGGTCTCGCGTCTTTTGTCAGAAAACGTGGACTCTGATGATCGGTCCTAGACTGCACTGTGGAGTCGGGAATTTATCCAAAGGCAACCGAATTTACCTGCAGCTATTGCTGCAAGCGGTCGGAATAATCAAGTGGGGAACAGGTACAGTGTCATGTACGTTGAATCTGGGAATTACTAGCCACGAGATACTGAGGCCACCCTCGCCGCCCGCGCGACGAAGAGAAGCGAAGACAAGTTATCCATTTTGCAGGCACAAAAATCCGCTACAACGGCGATGCGTACTGTGCCAGGGTTGAATTGGCTCAATAAGGTTCGGAATAAAATTAACGCGATTAGGCGGGACACGACATTGCCTTGCATGAATAGGATGGTGTCACAAAAATGTTACTCGAAACTCTCAACGGGTTTCAACCGAGATATCACAAACATTTATTACTGATGGGTGGATTAGTAGGATACCAGCAGTAAATCGAGCCTCTCACCAATCGACTCAGCACTATCGGCGTTTCCACGACAGGGACTTCCTTCGGCACCTCCGCCTTGGGCCGGCCAAACATCGCCTCAAAGGCCTAGTGTTCATCAGCGGCAGGATCTTTACAAATCGCGCCAACGGCTCACCTCTGGGTCCACGCGCCGCAGGTGCAGCCCGCACCTCGGGCGCGGCTCACATCCGGGGGAGAACTGCGGGTACCGAGGGTAGATCTTTTCCGGAACAACAGTTATTGTCGGCGACACCAACCGCAGAAGCACTCGGTCATTCTGCCGAACGGTCTCTTGCAACTGCAAAGAGGCCGTCTTGTCGCGGAAGCAGCGAAAGATAGCACGGGGGCCGAGCTCCTCCCCCTTCAAGATTGAATCGTGGAAGTCACGCAGTTTAACATTTGCTTTTTTGTGAAAGATTTTAGTAGTTGAACGACAGCGAGTATAGGAATATATGAAACAGAACTCACGGATGAGTCGAAGATTATTTGAGTCCACCGTGTCCCTGTCTTGGAGGTAGATGTCCTCAATTTTGCCATGCCGGCTCGCACGGTTGAATTGCTCTCACCCCACGTGCTACCAAGGACGACTTTTGTCCCCCTTACGCTAAGTCACCCGTCGCCAAGTCTCCTCCGTCGCCCGGGTTGGCTGAATATATCCTCGAACACGCGCGCACAGACCAGGCAATGTTTTATTTGGTCTTTGACACCCGGGTCACGAGCGACCTCGAGGATTTTGAGGCCCTCGGGGAGCCGTTTTCCCGGGGGTTTACGGTACAAGTCTACTACGAGTAGTTCTAGGGTTACAACTAATTTCCATGCCCCCTTCGACGCGTTTTGACGTGTCGCAAAGCCCGTGGTGAGTGAGTAGTGTAAGCCGTACCCCGAGTCAAGTCCACAAGCCGCGCAGCGAAGAAAATTTTGCCGGTTTGTGGGACTTGGGCTGTGAAATATTAAGGCCTAGGACGCAGGACTTCCACGCCCCGCAGGGAGAAAAAAATGGGAGATCTGCGCGCAAAAGGTCTCAGAAATGCATGGAAGGAAGAAACAAAATGGCGGACGCACCAAGGAACCCAAGTCTCCATCGAGCGTTGAGTCTGAGTTGTTGGAATGGAAGCAGACGCAGGCGGCGAGTAGTGGTGGTCGATCGAAGACTTAAGGGCCCCGCAGGGAGAAAAAATAGAAATTTGCGGGCAAAAGCACTCAGAAATGGGCGGGAGGAACGAAGAAAACAGCGGACACACCAAGGAACCCAAGTTCCCATCCAGCGTTGAGGGTAAGTTGTTGGAATGAGGCGGAGGTAAGGAACGGCGGTTGATTAGAGGGCCCCGCAGGGAAGAAAAAAAGGGAGGTATTGGCGATGGAGGGATGGGAAGTTGGGGGATGGTGGTCGTACGGGAAGAAGAGGGTATTTGTTTGGCTCCCTCGCGTGCTGGTTTTGTTTGTGGTTCGGCGAAATCAGAAATCACGTCGCAATGGAGTGAGTCAGACAGATTTCTATACGTCCGAGGGCATCGCAACCACACAGGTGTCAATGGCCAAGGGGACGATTTGGGACGGGTGGGTCTGGTAGGAAGTGAGGACAATTGAGTTCGAACTGAGGGAATACTTTTAACTACTTCTGCGGAGGTGGCGAAGGATCACGGTGGGACTCTGCAGTGAGGTTTCAACACTTCCCGGGGTATGAAACACCCGATGGCGATGCTCCGTGCGTGGGGAATGGAAGCGAACACACGTAGTTTATAAATTTGTTCCGCAGCCCAGTGCTCTGAGGTGCGCGCTCAGATTTGACGCTGGTCACTTCGAGGGAGCTAGAGATCAAGAAACGCTTCGATAACGTGTCAATACTAGTGGGTATGAACACTGTTTGGAGCCATGTTGGACGCGTCGAAAGCGCGTCCGATGTTGAAGCCAACAGTGCCAGCTCGGGGAATAAGAAAGGGCCTGGAACGGAGTTGAACGGTTCCGCGCGCATTCCGGGCTGTCTGATTAGTGCCAGCGCAGCGCTTGATTCGTGTATCTTACATTCATGTTACACCGCAAACTCTATACAGTCTTAGGTAGCGCCGCTGCACGGCGCACGCGCGGCCTTTAACTTCAACCATGGCAGTGCCACGGTCTCTTGCGCTTGAGGCCACCGTGTGCCTGCCGGCGGCCAAACTATTTTCAAACAGGGGGAGAGATATGCTCAAAAACAGTGCCTGGACTCGGAGGACAATAAAATTGGGACGGAATCCGCACGGAAACCTTGCTCGCGGGACGTCGATACGTATAGTAATCGATGTTCCCGAGGGCGGCGGGAGTATGATATTCTGGCCTTGACAACACACGAGGGCATACCCACCGCGGTCCGCGCTCTCGAGAGGCTGAGCATTTAGCGCGTTCAACACGCGCTGTGCGAGTCTGTGGGCAAGGAGCGGGCATGCTGCCGCGCGTGAGAGTGAGAAGTCGCCTGAAGTCGCTTGGTTGCAGGCATGTTTCAGAACGTGAGACAGCCCGCATCATCGGCGGCGCTGCGCGGCGCCAGACTCACCCTCGAATGTCAACCCCACGGCCTGTTTGCACTCAACCCCGCCGCATGCCTGCCGGCGGCCAAATTATTCCGAGCAAAGTCCACATATTGGCATCAAAGTGCGGCTAGGATGCGAGATGAAATTGGGCTGGGTTATGCATCGAAACCCCGCTCGCGGGACGTCGATACATATAGTAATCGATGTTCCCGGCGCGGTAAGTGTCCTGGGCGGAATAGGTGGTTCGTGAGGCCTGGGCACAGCCATGATTTCCCGCGCGCATGAACGGTGCGACGGCGGAAGGGACCGAGCCTGTTACATTACGGGAGATCTCAGATTCTTAGTACGGATCAAACCACGCAAAAGAAAAATCAGTGTTGAACCACACGCACATGCACGGAGTATACAGTGGAGTAGTCCTACTGCTGTGTGCGACTCCGTCGGAGAGCGGAGTTCGCGTGAACGCACACGCATGGAATTGCGGCTGTATTTGAAACATCAGCGGAAGTTGTGAGATTAAGCGACGCTGCCGCGCGTATGTGCTACCCCCGAAAGCAATGCTTCTCATGGTCAGATGGCGCAGTTGGATAATGCACTAGCTCACCTTTGGCGGTCTCTCCCTCTGCGTGCGTTCAAGTTCGCTGTGTGTCATTTTGTTTTCGCCAAGAGTTGAATATTCTTTTGCACCAGATTGGGGTCGAATTGTCAGCGAGAATACCCCTGAAGGCTCCTAGAGCACGCCACTGAATGGGCTAGAGTCGAAATTCCTCGCCGGAGTCGGCCCAATTTTTTTTTTGCCCGCGATCACAGCGCTTCCGGATTGGGAATGCGCTGCGTCTGTCGCCCAAAAAGGAAGGTGTGTTTTGATTTTCGTTCTCCAAGTCCAAGGTCGACCACAAAAATTCAGAGAAAATTCAGATTACGTACAGGACACTTGTTGACGCGTCAGGGGAGGAGGGATAGTCCCTCGACGCGCTCTAGCGCGCGCGATTCAGAAATCCTATCAAATTCTCGATTTACTGCTACATATTCACGAGGGACCCAGATGTCCGACTCCGCCGGAGAACTTACGTAAATAAATGCCTGAAATTGTCACCCAAGGCTCTGGGCCTCGGGGAACGCGCGGGGAGCCACAGCAACCGGAAACGGGGAAACGCGTATTCCGCGTTTTTGCGGGCTTCAAGTGGAGCCTGAGAGTCGCGCCACCTCGGAAGTTGATATATGTCTCACGCCTAACGTTTCAAGGTGACAGCTTGCCGCTGAAAGTGCCTGGAGCTCTTCAGGGCTCGCATCTTCCAAAACTCATATTTTGCACTTACCTTTACAGGCACAGCACATACGCGGGATGTACAGAGGCAAAGTCAAGGACAATTGACATCCAAATTTTACCCAAAACTTTGCGCTTCCCCCCGCGCTATTCCAGCGCACAATTTCGGCAAAAGTCAACCAAATCTATTTTGGGCTACTGCCCATGTATAATCCACCGCAACCTCCGCTTCTCACGTCTCCGAAGATCTGAATTGCACTGATTCATCATGATACATCGCCAAGCACACGTGGGTGGTATAAGTACGGCGCCGCCTTCCTCATTTCTCATTCAACCGCCACTTTCCCCCCACTTGCTTGTTCCTCCCCCTCCCCCCCGCGGCTCGAGCCGTTCCATCCATCCATTCATCCACCTCTGCACTCCCCCAGCACACATAATGCTGTCCTTGCGCCCTCGCCCTCAACTCGACCGACTTCCACTTTCCTCGGCACAACTCGGCCGTAATCGTCGACCGTTCTCACGCCACCGCTTAACATCAACCACCACCTCACCACGACCAACTTGCGCGCGGATGGCCGTTCCACTGCAGGTATGGCTTGTTTCTTTCTCAACCACTTCCTAATTGCTTACCAGACCCTTTCTAGCCTGCTCTCAGCCTTCCACCGGCACTTCTACCCATCTTTGACACCGCGCCGAGGTAAGTTTCATTTATTCTTCCTCTTCGACATTTTAACCCTTTCTGGTCGGTTTTGACTTAGTTCTTCGACCCCTCTGAGCCCACTTCATGAGTCCACAATTCCAAGCAACTCGGCACAGCTTCAAGTTTGCGCGTCGACCCTCGAGTTTCGGCCAACTTCAATAACCAGCACTCACGAAGACTATGGCTCGTTCCTTCTCTTTTGGGGCGTCGTAATCAGTCTGTAATCACTCCTTGCATGACAATCCCAACTTTTAACTCATATTTATTCAGTTTAGACCCGAATTGACCTTGAACTCGCACCGCAAGTTTCAACTTGGCTCGACTTGGCGTGCTCTCAAGCCTTCTGTATTGACTTTGAACGTTTTCTCCGACCCTCAGAGCCCTAGAAATAACATCTAAGGTGACTTGCCTCAAGACTAATGTATGTCTTCGAATATTTTACGCTTTTTTGGACCTTTAACTGACGACTTCGATAGCGCAATCCCAGTGCTTTCACAGCTATTCCTTGAACACCGGTTGACGCCTTGCGCCTTTGCGCGGAAATTATCGTTGAAATTAGCTGTTTGGCGGACAGTGTATCGGGCGGGAAGTTTGGTCCCAAGGTGAGTTACAATCGCAGACTGTTGCTTCACTCATCCAATCCCAAGCATTGATTCACATTATTCATTTTAAACTCGAATTGACCTTGAACTCGCACCACGAGTTTTAGCTCGACTTGGCGGACTCTGCCCGACATCTCTGCCCTCCTGGATTGACCCCAGAACTTTGTCCGACCTTCAAGACCCCGGAAACCTCATTCCAGGCGACTTGTCTCGAGGCTAATGTCACGGTATGTCTTGTAATATTTTGCGCTTTTTTGAACCTTGAACTGACCTCTTCTCGCTCACCCAGGACTTCGATACTGCGATTTCAGTGCCCCCGCCGCCGTCCTTTCGACTCGGACTGTCGCCCTGCCCCTTGACGTCGGAACTATCGCTGAAATTGACTGCTTGGCGGGACTTGTACTGGGTGATTGGATCGGGCGGCAATTCCGGTTCCAAGGTGAGTTTCTGTCGCACCCCGTTGCATCTCTCATCCATCTTGAACTCAATCCTTGCTCACAGGTCCTTTGGGTACGGTCCCTTAGACTGGAATGTCGTCAAACTTTACCAGAAATTACGCTCAGATTTGACTCGGGCGGGCGAACAAGTGTGTTATCTCATCCTGTGATATTATGTATCCCTCTTCAAACTAACCTTCCTCTCCGTTCAAAGGCGCGATGCTCGGACTCCAGTGCCTCAACCGCGGTTCCTTCGACGCGGACTGACACCCGGCAACCTTGCGCCGGAACTATCGTCGAAATTGGCTGTTGAGCGGGACTTGTACTGGTTGGTTGGTGTATCGGGTTCCAGGTGAGTTGTTATCCCGCCGTTACCTGTCTCATTCATCCCAAACGTCCTTTCATTCGCAAGTCCTTTGGGTATAGTCCATTAGACTTGAATGTCGTCGAACTTACCAGCAACTATTCTCGGGCGGTTGAACAGGCGCGTTACATTATCGTGCAATATTATCCTCCCTCATACTGACCTTCCTCTTCGTTCACAGACCCTACAGCTCGCGGTCTCAGACCGCATCGTCTATGCAGACTCAAAGGCCTTGAAGGTAAGTTTGTTTAACCGTCTACGGCCCCCCCTTTCATTCCTAGGTCCCTCAAGTCAAGTCCCTTGAGCGTACCGAGTTTGTGGGATCCAGCTTGACTCGAGGGGGGGGATTATGGTCGAGTTTTTGTTGCCAGTTCAAGGTGTGTTTCTCTCTTGCTCTGTACCAATCGATACTGTACTGACCTTGTTTTGGTTCAAAGCTCTTCGACCTCAGTTGCGCGGAAACTATGGTAAAAAATTCCTGGGGTTAGCCACGGGTGCGTCCTTCATTGTCCTGTATATATCCCCTTGACTGACCCATTCATCATCCAGGTATCTCTGGAGTCGCGTTACCGCTACTTCAACTCCGCCTGACTGGCTCCTGCGCTGACTCGACCTTGCGCGGGGGTTGAAGTCAAGATTGACTGATTCCCGGCGCGAGCACCATCCGCTGGGTATTCAAGTTCAAAGTGCGTTCGTCTATCATCGTCAATATTGGTACTGACCTTTGCTTTCGTTCGCAGGTGCTCTGGCTTCAACTCACTTAAGTGCCTCGGGTTCAACAATTACTTCAATGGGTTTGACTTGAAATGGGTGCGGTGCGCCCTCGTGTTCAAGGTGCGTCGAATTATACTCCATGGGCATCGTGTGCCCGTCCAATGCTGACCCGTACCCTCGTTTACAGCCAGACGCTCGCGCCATCGCGTTGCGCTGCGGGGTTGACCAGAACTCAGTCCGGCGCCGACAAGGTGAGTCAGTTTCGTGCAGTTTGGGGTCGATTTTATTGGCTGACCTTTGACCTTAGCTTTCCCCGATGTGGGGTTTGGAAGGTGAAACCATGGTTCTATGGATTTGGGTGCGTCCCTTTGGTTCAGTTCCTGTTTCTCGGACGCGAAGACTTCTTAACAGGTTCGATTGAATCGAACCTCGAGTGGTAGATAGGTACCGAATCTATGCCTGTTCGAGTCTACGTACCTGGATTGACTGCGATCCGAGGGATTGTGCGAGTCGAGCGAGGTCAGTAACCTTCGACTTCGGTTCCACCTCAACCGACTCACCGTTGGTCTTAGCCTTCTTATCCAATGTTCAACAATAGCACCACAACTGTGACTTACCAAACTTGAATTCGTGCTCATCGTGCTCAACCTCAAGTGGTTTGGTTCACGGTACCGACTCCATGTCTGTTTCTAAGCCGAGTACGTCTGGCCTACGGTTATGGCTTTTCAATGACTTTCGTTCCAGGTATCTTCAACCAGGCGCAGCTACACGCCGTGTTTTCGGTCTCCAAGGGCCGTAGGTATGCCTTCACTACATGCTGAACTGGGGTTCGGCAGGTCGCTGACTTAGCTAGAATATATGTTGCTTCATTCCTCGCGGCCTCCACGCAGGCTCGTTGCTCCGTCTGTTGAACTTCTACTGACCCTCGACTCGATTGTCAGACAGACATCTTGTCCAACTCACGGCGTCCCAGCGTTGAAACGAGGTCCTTCCACTCGAGGTATGTTCGCCGGTTGAAATTGTGACATATCCAGCTAACCGGCCAATTTACAGGTGCATTCTCCACTTACCGTGGATCTTAGCGAACGATTGGAACCCTCGATGCCGAGGTCAGTGTAGGATGCAACTAAACATTTGTTGACCCCTAGATTTCACCGACGCGACGCGACGCGACGTCGTTGCGTTTAAATTTCCTGGCGCGTAGTTTGGTGAGTTCCATGTCATCGAACGCTGGACTTGGTCACTGTTAAGCCAGGATTGAATTCCACAGTTAACTCTGGGTGCTGAACAGCGTGCAAATTGACGCGATCCCCGACGCGGGCGCCATAAAGCCCGCACACGACGGAATACTGATGCTTTGAGGTTCGTGGCGCTCTTCCCTTCCCTTGTTGCGAGGCGCGTGCTGATTGGATTTGAAATCAACAGGGAAGGGAACAAACGTGTCTCCCGAGGGCACCATGGCCGCGAACTCGACGAACGGCGGACACGCGTTGAGCCGTGTGAATGGGAAGCGCCTCGAGGTAAGCCTTGCCTCGTGAGACTCGCAGGTGATATAGAATAGGAATGTATTGCAAAGATGTGGAGATGGGATGTGGCACAGTAATTGTAGTCTGCGTACGTACGTGTCACTAGCAGCTGGGCAAACGGGAAGAGAGTGGGCGTGGGTGCGCGCCGTGCCGGGTGAAGGGAGTGGGGAAGGAGGCCGCTGGGGCAGAAGACGGTGGTGACGTGGGGGGCGCTGTGGCGTGAATGCATGGCTGGGCGGGCGTTGGAGAGCGGGAGCGTGGTGTTGGTGTGGTAGGGTGGGCGGGACTGCGACGCCGAGACGCCAAGACTTACCGCCGCCCTAGCAAGAGCAACCGGTTGCCATAGTATCCAGGCTTGTTCGTTCTGCAGCTGGCGCCGGGCGAGGACATGGTAGTTGCGAAGAAGGTTGTATACGTAACGCAGATCAACGGCTGTGCTCGAAGCGTCGGAGTCTGAATATTCAATACCCGCTATGCGTCGATCTTCGCTTTCTACGTCGTCGGAGGGGCAAATTGAGACGGTGAATATACATGACGAGACACAATACTTTGCGAGAGGTATTCGACTGGATTTTTTTCTTTTGCCGAAATGAACACTGGGATTTTTATGTAGTGGCAATCCAAGCAAAGACAAGGGTGCGGGAGAGCAAGAATCCCAGCCGAGCACACGACTGGGAAGTCGCGAGGAACTGTGGCTCGGCGCGTCCCCTGCCAGAAAACGTGGGAGTCAACAAAAGTGATCAACCCAAAATGGATGCCGGAGCAGGTCGGAGAAGTTGTCGGAAATTTGGAATTGGCCTGTTCTCTCCAGTATTGCGGCAGAAAATTCAACCAGTAGTTCATTGGTAGAAGACAATAAGATATGGTGCGTTATTTCTCGTTTGATATCCACAAAAGTCAACACAGGCTCAACAGTTGGCTGGTGCAGAACCGGGGTGCCGCAGAGTAAGATTCCACCTCGCGGAACCGACGAGAAAGCCGGAAGAGCTGTGGGTCTCGCGTTTTTTGTCAGAAAACGTGGACTCTGATGATCGGTCCTAGACTGCACTGTGGAGTCGGGAATTTATCCAAAGGCAACCGAATTTACCTGCAGCTATTGCTGCAAGCGGTCGGAATAATCAAGTGGGGAACAGGTACAGTGTCATGTACGTTGAATCTGGGAATTACTAACCACGAGATACTGAGGCCACCCTCGCCGCTCGCGCGACGAAGAGAAGCGAAGACAAGTTATCCATTTTGCAGGCACAAAAATCCGCTACAACGGCGATGCGCATGCGTACTGTGCCACGGTTGAATTGGCTCAATAAGGTTCGGAATAAAATTAACGCGATTAGGCGGGACACGACATTGCCTTGCATGAATAGGATGGTGTCACAAAAATGTTACTCGAAACTCTCAACGGGTTTCAACCGAGATATCACAAACATTTATTACTGATGGGTGGATTAGTAGGATACCAGCAGTAAATCAAGCCTCTCACCAATCGACTCAACACTGTCGGCATCTCCACGACAGGGACTTCCTTCGGCACCTCCGCCTTGGGCCGGCCAAACATCGCCTCAAAGGCCTAGTGTTCATCAGCGGCAGGATCTTTACAAATCGCGCCAACGGCTCACCTCTGGGTCCACGCGCCGCAGGTGCAGCCCGCACCTCGGGCGCGGCTCACATCCGGGGGAGAACTGCGGGTACCGAGGGTAGATCTTTTCCGGAACAACAGTTATTGTCGGCGACACCAACCGCAGAAGCACTCGGTCATTCTGCCGAACGGTCTCTTGCAACTGCAAAGAGGCCGTCTTGTCGCGGAAGCAGCGAAAGATAGCACGGGGGCCGAGCTCCTCCCCCTTCAAGATTGAATCGTGGAAGTCACGCAGTTTAACATTTGCTTTTTTGTGAAAGATTTTAGTAGTTGAACGACAGCGAGTATAGGAATATATGAAACAGAACTCACGGATGAGTCGAAGATTATTTGAGTCCACCGTGTCCCTGTCTTGGAGGTAGATGTCCTCAATTTTGCCATGCCGGCTCGCACGGTTGAATTGCTCTCACCCCACGTGCTACCAAGGACGACTTTTGTCCCCCTTACGCCAAGTCACCCGTCGCCAAGTCTCCTCCGTCGCCCGGGTTGGCTGAATATATCCTCGAACGCGCGCGCACAGACCAGGCAAAGGTTTGTTTGGTCTTTGACACCCGGGTCACGAGCGACCTCGAGGATTTTGAGGCCCTCAGGCCGCCGTTTTCCCGGGGGTTTACGATACAAGTCTACTACGAGTAGTTCTAGGGTTACAACTAATTTCCACGCCCCTTCGACGTGTTTTGACGTGTCGCAAAGCCCGTGGTGAGTAAGTCGTGTAAGCCGTACCCCGAGTCAAGCCCACAAGCCGCGCAGCGAAGAAAATTTTGCCGGTTTGTGGGACTTGGGCTGTGAAATATCAAGGCCTAGGACGCAGGACTTCCACGCCCCGCAGGGAGAGAAAAATGGGAGATCTGCGCGCAAAAGGTCTCAGAAATGCATGGAAGGAAGAAACAAAATGGCGGACGCACCAAGGAACCCAAGTCTCCATCGAGCATCGAGTCTGAGTTGTTGGAATGGAAGGAGACGCAGGCGGCGAGTAGTGGTGGTCGATCGAAGACTTAAGGGCCCCGCAGGGAGAAAAAATAGAAATTTGCGGGCAAAAGCGCTCAGAAATGGGTGGGAGGAACGAGGAAAACAGCGGACACACCAAGGAACCCAAGCCTCCATCCAGCGTTGAGGGTAAGTTGTTGGAATGAGACGGAGGTAAGGAACGGCGGTTGATTAGAGGGCCCCGCAGGGAAGAAAAAAAGGGAGGTATTGGCGATGGAGGGATGGGAAGTTGGGGGATGGTGGTTGTAAGTACGGGAAGAAGAGGGTATTTGTTTGGCTCCCTCGCGTGCTGGTTTTGTTTGTGGTTCGGCGAAATCAGAAATCACGTCGCAATGGAGTGAGTCAGACAGATTTCTATACGTCCGAGGGCATCGCAACCACACAGGCCAAGGGGACGATTTGGGACGGGTGGGTCTGGTAGGAAGTGAGGACAATTGAGTTCGAACTGAGGGAATACTTTTAACTACTTCTGCGGAGGTGGCGAAGGACCACGGTGGGACTCTGCAGTGAGGTTTCAACACTTCCCGGGGTATGAAACACCCGATGACGATGCTCCGTGCGTGGGGAATGGAAGCGAACACACGTAGTTTATAAATTTGTTCCGCAGCCCAGTGCTCTGAGGTGCGCGCTCAGATTTGACGCTGGTCACTTCGAGGGAGCTAGAGATCAAGAAACGCTTCAATAACACTAGTGGGTATGAACACTGTTTGGAGCCATGTTGGACGCGTCGAAAGCGCGTCCGATGTTGAAGCCAACAGTGCCAGCTCGGGGAATAAGAAAGGGCCTGGAACGGAGTTGAACGGTTCCGCGCGCATTCCGGGCTGTCTGATTAATGCCAGCGCAGCGCTTGATTCGCGTCTCTTACATTCATGTTACACCGCAAACTCTATACAGTCTTAGGTAGCGCCGCTGCGCAGCGCACGCGCGGCCTTCAACTTCAACCATGGCAGTGCCACGGTCTCTTGCGCTTGAGGCCACCGTGTGCCTGCCGGCGGCCAAACTATTTTCAAACAGGGGGAGAGATATGCTCAAAAACAGTGCCTGGGGGACAATAAAATTGGGACGGAATCCGCACGGAAACCTTGCTCGCGGGACGTCGATACGTATAGTGATCGATGTTCCCGAGGGCGGCGGGAGTATGATATTCTGGCCTTGACAACACACGAGGGCATACCCACCGCGGTCCGCGCTCTCGAGAGGCTGAGCATTTAGCGCGTTCAACACGCGCTGTGCGAGTCTGTGGGCAAGGAGCGGGCATGCTGCCGCGCGTGAGAGTGAGAAGTCGCCTGAAGTCGCTTGGTTGCAGGCATGTTTCAGAACGTGAGACAGCCCGCATCATCGGCGCCGCGCAGCGGCGCCAGACTCACCCTCGAATGTCAACCCCACGGCCTCTTTGCACTCAACCCCGCCGCATGCCTGCCGGCGGCCAAATTATTTCGAGCAAAGTCCACATATTGGCATCAAAGTGCGGCTAGGATGCGAGATGAAATTGGGCTGGGTTATGCATTGAAACCCCGCTCGCGGGACGTCGATACATATAGTAATCGATGTTCCCGGCGCGGTAAGTGTCCTGGGCGGAATAGGTGGTTCGTGAGGCCTGGGCACAGCCATCATTTCCCGCGCGCATGAACGGTGCGACGGCGGAAGGGACCGAGCCTGTTACATTACGGGAGATCTCAGATTTCTTAGTACGGATCAAACCACGCAAAAGAAAAATCAGTGTTGAACCACACGCACAGGCACGGAGTATACAGTGGAGTAGTCCTACTGCTGTGTGCGACTCCGTCGGAGAGCGGAGTCCGCGTGAACGCACACGCATGGAATTGCGGCTAGTTGAACATCAGCGGAAGTTGAGATAAGCGACGCTGCCGCGCGTATGTGCTACCCCCGAAAGCAATGCTTCTCATGGTCAGATGGCGCAGTTGGATAGTGCACTAGCTCACCTTTGGCGGTCTCTCCCTCTGCGTGCGTTCAAGTTCGCTGTGTGTCATTTTGTTTTCGTCAAGAGTTGAATATTCTTTTGCACCAGATTGGGGTTGAATTGTGATACCCCTGAAGGCTCCTAGAACACGCCACTGAATGGGCTAGAGTCGAAATTCCTCGCCGGAGTCGGCCCAATTTTTTTTTTTGCCCGCGATCACAGCGCTTCCGGATTGGGAATGCGCTGCGTCTGTCGCCCAAAAAGGAAGGTGTGTTTTGATTTTCGTTCTCCAAGTCCAAGGTCGACCACAAAAATTCAGAGAAAATTCAGATTACGTACAGGACACTTGTTGACGCGTCAGGGGAGGAGGGATAGTCCCTCGACGCGCTCTAGCGCGCGCGATTCAGAAATCCTATCAAATTCTCGATTTACTGCTACATATTCACGAGGGACCCAGATGTCCGACTCCGCCGGAGAACTTACGTAAATAAATGTCTGGAATTGTCACCCAAGGCTCTGGGCTTCGGGGAACGCGCGGGGAGCCACAGCAACCGGAAACGCGGAAACGCGTATTCCGCGTTTTTGCGGGCTTCAAGTGGAGCCTGAGAGTCGCGCCACCTCGGAAGTTGATATATATCCCACGCCTAACGTTTCAAGGTGACAGCTTGCCGCTGAAAGTGCCTGGAGCTCTTCAGGGCTCGCATCTTCCAAAACTCATATTTTGCACTTACCTTTACAGGCACAGCACATACGCGGGATGTACAGAGGCAAAGTCAAGGACAATTGACATCCAAATCTTACCCAAAACTTTGCGCTTCCCCCCGCGCTATTCCAGCGCACAATTTCGGCAAAAGTCAACCAAATCTATTTTGGGCTACTGCCCATGTATAATCCACCGCAACCTCCGCTTCTCACATCTCCGAAGATCTGAACTGCACTGATTCATCATGATACATCGCCAAGCACACGTGGGTGGTATAAGTACGGCGCCGCCTTCCTCATTTCTCATTCAACCGCCACTTTCCCCCCACTTGCTTGTTCCTCCCCCTCCCCCCCGCGGCTCGAGCCGTTCCATCCATCCATTCATCCACCTCTGCACTCCCCCAGCACACACAATGCTGTCCTTGCGCCCTCGCCCTCTACTCGACCGACTTCAACTTTCCTCGGCACAACTCGGCCGTAATCGTCGACCGTTCTCACGCCACCACTTAACATCAACCACCACCTCACCACGACCAACTTGCGCGCCGATGGCCGTTCAACCTGCAGGTATGGCTTCTTTCTTTCTCAACCAGTTCCTAATTGCTTACCAGACTCTTTTTAGCCTGCTCTCAGTCTTCCACCGGCACTTCTACCCATCTTTGACACCGCGCCGAGGTAGGCTTCATTTATTCTTCCTCTTCGACATTTTAACCCTTTCTGTTCGTTTTTAGCCTAGTTCTTCGACCTCTCTGAACCCACTTCATGAATCCAGAATTGCAAGCAACTCAACCCACCTTCAAGTTTGCGCGTCGACCCTCGAGTTTCGGCCAACTTCACACACCAATGTGACACTCACGGAGCCTCTGGTCCGATTTTCGCTCTCCTCTGTGGCGGTAATCGTTCCTTGCATGATAATTCCAGCCTCCAACTCACATTGATTCATTTAGACCGGACGGAATTGACCTTGAACTCGCACCGCAAGTTTCAAGTTGGCTCGACTTGGCGTGCTCTCGAGCCTTCTAGATTGGCTTTCAACGTTTCTCCGACCCTCAAAGCACCGGAAGACGACGTCCAAGCCGATCTGCCTCAAGACTAATGTATGTTTTTGGAATATCTTACCCTTTTTTGGACCTTTGACTGACGACTTCGATAGCGCGATCCCACTGATTCCCGGTACCTCCACAGCTATTCCTTGAACACCGGTTGACGCCTTGCGCCTTTGCGCCGAAATTATCGTTGAAATTAGCTGTTTGGCGGACAGTGTATCGGGCGGGAACTTTGGTCCCAAGGTGAGTTACAATCGCAAACTGTTGCTGCACTCATCCAATCACAGCCATTGACTCACATTTAGACCCGAGTTGAACTTGAACTCGCACCACGAGTTTTGGCTCGACTTGGCGTCCTCTGCCCGACATCTCTGCCCTCCTGGATTGACCCCAAAACTTTGTCCGACCTTCAAAACCCCGGAAACCTCATTCCAGGCGACTTGTCTCGAGGCTAATGTCACGGTATGTGTTGGAATATTTTGCACTTCTCTGAACCTTGAACTGACCTCTGCTCGCTCACCCAGGACTTCGATGCTGCGATTTCAGTGCCCCCACCGTCGTCCCTTCGACTCGGACTGACGCCCGCCCTTTGACGTCGGAGCTGTCGCTGAAATTGGCTGGTTGGCGAGACTTGGTACGGGTGCGGGTGGAACTTCTGTTCCAGGTGAGTTCTTATCGCTTGAACTTCATCATTGCTCACATATCCTTCAATTTCAGTCGTTCAACTTGGACGTCGTCGAACTTTACCAGAAATCATGCTCAAATTTGACTCGGGCGGTTGAATAGGTGCGTTACATTGTCTATCCTGTGATATTATCCTTCTTCAAACTAACCTTCCCCTTCGTTTAGAGGCGGGACTCGTACAGGGCGGCGATCGGGCGGGAATTTCGGTCCAAGGTGAGTTATTAATATTGTCGCGCTCCATTCCTCATTCATCCATCTTGAACTTCATCCTAGTGAACCCAGGTTCGTCGTTCTGTCTTTGAAATTCGGTAACACTTCAAAATTGTCTAGGTTGACCCCGTTCAGTGAACAATATCTTTCATTCCCAGGTCCCTCAAATCAAGTCCCTTGAGCGTACCGAGTTTGTGGGATCCAGCTTGACTCGAGGGGGGGGATTATGGTCGAGTTTTTGTTGCCAGTTCAAGGTGTGTTTCTCTCTTGCTCTGTACCAATCGATACTGTACTGACCTTGTTTTGGTTCAAAGCTCTTCGACCTCAGTTGCGCGGAAACTATGGTAAAAAATTCCTGGGGTTAGCCACGGGTGCGTCCTTCATTGTCCTGTATATATCCCCTTGACTGACCCATTCATCATCCAGGTATCTCTGGAGTCGCGTTACCGCTACTTCAACTCCGCCTGACTGGCTCCTGCGCTGACTCGACCTTGCGCGGGGGTTGAAGTCAAGATTGACTGATTCCCGGCGCGAGCACCATCCGCTGGGTATTCAAGTTCAAAGTGCGTTCGTCTATCATCGTCAATATTGGTACTGACCTTTGCTTTCGTTCGCAGGTGCTCTGGCTTCAACTCACTTAAGTGCCTCGGGTTCAACAATTACTTCAATGGGTTTGACTTGAAATGGGTGCGGTGCGCCCTCGTGTTCAAGGTGCGTCGAATTATACTCCATGGGCATCGTGTGCCCGTCCAATGCTGACCCGTACCCTCGTTTACAGCCAGACGCTCGCGCCATCGCGTTGCGCTGCGGGGTTGACCAGAACTCATCCGGCGCCGACAAGGTGAGTCAGTTTCGTGCAGTTTGGGGTCGATTTTATTGGCTGACCTTTGACCTTAGCTTTCCCGATGTGGGGTTTGGAAGGTGAAACCATGGTTCTATGGATTTGGGTGCGTCCCTTTGGTTCAGTTCCTGTTTCTCGGACGCGAAGACTTCTTAACAGGTTCGATTGAATCGAACCTCGAGTGGTAGATAGGTACCGAATCTATGCCTGTTCGAGTCTACGTACCTGGATTGACTGCGATCCGAGGGATTGTGCGAGTCGAGCGAGGTCAGTAACCTTCGACTTCGGTTCCACCTCAACCGACTCACCGTTGGTCTTAGCCTTCTTATCCAATGTTCAACAATAGCACCACAACTGTGACTTACCAAACTTGAATTCGTGCTCATCGTGCTCAACCTCAAGTGGTTTGGTTCACGGTACCGACTCCATGTCTGTTTCTAAGCCGAGTACGTCTGGCCTACGGTTATGGCTTTTCAATGACTTTCGTTCCAGGTATCTTCAACCAGGCGCAGCTACACGCCGTGTTTTCGGTCTCCAAGGGCCGTAGGTATGCCTTCACTACATGCTGAACTGGGGTTCGGCAGGTCGCTGACTTAGCTAGAATATATGTTGCTTCATTCCTCGCGGCCTCCACGCAGGCTCGTTGCTCCGTCTGTTGAACTTCTACTGACCCTCGACTCGATTGTCAGACAGACATCTTGTCCAACTCACGGCGTCCCAGCGTTGAAACGAGGTCCTTCCACTCGAGGTATGTTCGCCGGTTGAAATTGTGACATATCCAGCTAACCGGCCAATTTACAGGTGCATTCTCCACTTACCGTGGATCTTAGCGAACGATTGGAACCCTCGATGCCGAGGTCAGTGTAGGATGCAACTAAACATTTGTTGACCCCTAGATTTCACCGACGCGACGCGACGCGACGTCGTTGCGTTTAAATTTCCTGGCGCGTAGTTTGGTGAGTTCCATGTCATCGAACGCTGGACTTGGTCACTGTTAAGCCAGGATTGAATTCCACAGTTAACTCTGGGTGCTGAACAGCGTGCAAATTGACGCGATCCCCGACGCGGGCGCCATAAAGCCCGCACACGACGGAATACTGATGCTTTGAGGTTCGTGGCGCTCTTCCCTTCCCTTGTTGCGAGGCGCGTGCTGATTGGATTTGAAATCAACAGGGAAGGGAACAAACGTGTCTCCCGAGGGCACCATGGCCGCGAACTCGACGAACGGCGGACACGCGTTGAGCCGTGTGAATGGGAAGCGCCTCGAGGTAAGCCTTGCCTCGTGAGACTCGCAGGTGATATAGAATAGGAATGTATTGCAAAGATGTGGAGATGGGATGTGGCACAGTAATTGTAGTCTGCGTACGTACGTGTCACTAGCAGCTGGGCAAACGGGAAGAGAGTGGGCGTGGGTGCGCGCCGTGCCGGGTGAAGGGAGTGGGGAAGGAGGCCGCTGGGGCAGAAGACGGTGGTGACGTGGGGGGCGCTGTGGCGTGAATGCATGGCTGGGCGGGCGTTGGAGAGCGGGAGCGTGGTGTTGGTGTGGTAGGGTGGGCGGGACTGCGACGCCGAGACGCCAAGACTTACCGCCGCCCTCTAACCGGTTGCCATAGTATCCAGGCTTGTTCGTTCTGCAGCTGGCGCCGGGCGAGGACATGGTAGTTGCGAAGAAGGTTGTATACGTAACGCAGATCAACGGCTGTGCTCGAAGCGTCGGAGTCTGAATATTCAATACCCGCTATGCGTCGATCTTCGCTTTCTACGTCGTCGGAGGGGCAAATTGAGACGGTGAATATACATGACGAGACACAATACTTTGCGAGAGGTATTCGACTGGATTTTTTTCTTTTGCCGAAATGAACACTGGGATTTTTATGTAGTGGCAATCCAAGCAAAGACAAGGGTGCGGGAGAGCAAGAATCCCAGCCGAGCACACGACTGGGAAGTCGCGAGGAACTGTGGCTCGGCGCGTCCCCTGCCAGAAAACGTGGGAGTCAACAAAAGTGATCAACCCAAAATGGATGCCGGAGCAGGTCGGAGAAGTTGTCGGAAATTTGGAATTGGCCTGTTCTCTCCAGTATTGCGGCAGAAAATTCAACCAGTAGTTCATTGGTAGAAGACAATAAGATATGGTGCGTTATTTTTCGTTTGATATCCACAAAAGTCAACACAGGCTCAACAGTTGGCTGGTGCAGAACCGGGGTGCCGCAGAGTAAGATTCCACCTCGCGGAACCGACGAGAAAGCCGGAAGAGCTGTGGGTCTCGCGTTTTTTGTCAGAAAACGTGGACTCTGATGATCGGTCCTAGACTGCACTGTGGAGTCGGGAATTTATCCAAAGGCAACCGAATTTACCTGCAGCTATTGCTGCAAGCGGTCGGAATAATCAAGTGGGGAACAGGTACAGTGTCATGTACGTTGAATCTGGGAATTACTAACCACGAGATACTGAGGCCACCCTCGCCGCTCGCGCGACGAAGAGAAGCGAAGACAAGTTATCCATTTTGCAGGCACAAAAATCCGCTACAACGGCGATGCGCATGCGTACTGTGCCACGGTTGAATTGGCTCAATAAGGTTCGGAATAAAATTAACGCGATTAGGCGGGACACGACATTGCCTTGCATGAATAGGATGGTGTCACAAAAATGTTACTCGAAACTTCTCAACGGGTTTCAACCGAGATATCACAAACATTTATTACTGATGGGTGGATTAGTAGGATACCAGCAGTAAATCGAGCCTCTCACCAATTGACTCAGCACTGTCGGCATCTCCACGACAGGGACTTCCTTCGGCACCTCCGCCTTGGGCCGGCCAAACATCGCCTCAAAGGCCTAGTGTTCATCAGCGGCAGGATATCTTTACAACCCTATTACGGGCAAGATCGCGCCAACGGCTCACCTCTGGGTCCACGCGCCGCAGGTGCAGCCCGCACCTCGGGCGTGGCTCACATCCGGGGGTGAACTGCGGGTACCGAGGGTAGATCTTTTCCGGAACAACAGTTATTGTCGGCGACACCAACCGCAGAAGCACTCGGTCATTCTGCCGAACGGTCTCTTGCGACTGCGAAGAGGCCGTCTTGTCGCGGAAGCAGCGAAAGATAGCACGGGGGCCGAGCTCCTCCCCCTTCAAGATTGAATCGTGGAAGTCACGCAGTTTAACATTTGCTTTTTTGTGAAAGATTTTAGTAGTTGAACGACAGCGAGTATAGGAATATGAAACGGCACTTACGGATGAGTCGAAATACTATCCACCGTGTCCCGGTCTTGGAGGTAGACGTCCTCAATTTGCGTGAACCGATCGATGTTCTTGATGTTGGCGAGGGCCATTTGGACTTGGAAACTACCGTGAAAGAGGTGGGACTCTAAGAGCCATCCCGGATCGGGCTTCCCCTTCTCGTCCGTGGTGTTGAAAATTCTGTTGAAAGTGGTCGGGTCGATAGCGTCGGCGAGGCGCCAGTGGACGTAGGAGTGCATCGCCTCGTGGATGAAGGTGAGAGCGATGAGTGTTCCGAGGAGAGCACGCCTAGAAAGGAGTGTATCCTCAAGCTGTTCGGCCGTCTTCTTTTCCTCCGAGCTGAGGCCGTCCGGCGTAAAATCGTCGTCGTTCACAAACTACGTTCATTCCCGACTGGGAGTCAGTTACCGTCGAAATATGGATGGTAGTAAATCACCCACAGTGTTCTCGTACTCCTCGCACATCGCCCAGTTCAAAACGGGGATGAGCCATCCGAGTTCCTCCTCCCTATCCCGACGATCATTGACCATGCCCCAAATAATCGCTCCAGAGCCCGGTTGGCCATGGTCGGCGAGGGATGCGATCGCCACACGGAACGCGCCTCGCTCGAAGAACTGTTTCGCCTTGGGACCGTCCCACCGCCTGCTCACCTGAAGTCGCTCAATGTCTAGCTGCGTAGCGTCGGGGGTCTCGATGTGCGACACGTACGCTGCCCGCGAGATGGTAGAGAAAGCCATGTCGTAGTGGGTCATGATCCATTCGGTTTTGTCGACGAGCAGGGCGGAGAGGACCCCAGCCAGCAGGTGGGATGTATGGCGGAATGCGGAGGAGGCGGTGGGCGCCGGAGAGGTCAGCTCCGAGCCAGTATCGTCGGTGGACGCCGGGAGGAGGGCGAGGAACTCGACTGCATGTGTTTCGACAGCATCAGCGCGAGGGAGGGAGGACGTCGAGCCCATTTGGTGGTAGACCTGGGTGGTTCTGACCAAGTCGAGGAATAGGAGGAGTCGTGGGAAGGTATCACTGTTTGATCTGATCGCTGCGGACTCGGTCTTAACCTGGGTCCTCACATTCTTCCACAAACAGGTCGAACCCACATCCACAAACCGGGTGAAGCCACATTTGCATGCTCTCGAACTTGAAAATTTCATGAGAAGCCAAGAGACGCGGTTCAAATTTGAACTGATCATCGGATGCTGTTTGTTTTCTTTTATCACTGTTGAGGCGGGGCCCGTGGATTAGACTCACCGCCGGTCTGTATTGATGTGCTCCCAGGGTACTGTATGATGTGCTACTTTTTTGCTTCTCGTATCCGGCGAGTTTCCACATAATTCAACTGTGGGAACGGGGTCAATATGCACCTCGAGAGTCGAAGTCCAGTTCACCGAACGTGGCACATACTATAGAGACGCGCAGTTTAACATTTGCTTTTTTGTGAAAGATTTTAGTAGTTGAACGACAGCGAGTATAGGAATATGAAACGGCACTTACGGATGAGTCGAAAACTATCCACCGTGTCCCGGTCTTGGAGGTAGATGTCCTCAATTTTGCCATGCCGGCTCCCACGGTTGAATTGCCCTCACCCCACGTGCTACCAAGGACGACTTTTGTCCCCCTTACGCTAAGTCACCCGTCGCCAAGTCTCCTCCGTCGCCCGGGTTGGCTGAATATATCCTCGAACGCGCGCGCACAGACCAGGCAAAGGTTTGTTTGGTCTTTGACACCCGGGTCACGAGCGACCTCGAGGATTTTGAGGCCCTCAGGCCGCCGTTTTCCCGGGGGTTTACGATACAAGTCTACTACGAGTACTAACTAATTTCACGATGTTTTTCAACAGATTTCGACGCGTTCAACGCACGGGTGCAGGCACAAAAGTACGTTGAAGGGCACTTGCCTGGTAGGCCTGCGACTGAGCCCCAGCCGCGTAGCGAAGAAAAAACCGCGGTTTGAGGCAGCGTGAGGACTTGACGGCCCCGCAGGGAAAGACAAAATTGAGATCTACGGCGCATGGTTAGATTCAATGTAGGGAGTGCGACAGGAAGGAATTGGTACGTCCACGCCCACCCTTGTTCGTTCACCGACCCAGAACTCGACGCCCCGCGAGGAAGAAAAAATTGAAGAGTTTGACGACAGCGAGGGGGAGGGAAATGCGCTATGAATGTTGAGGACGTGAAAGCCCCGCAGGGAAGAGAAAAAATGGCAGAATCTAGTGTGTGCATAGGGAGTTAGCATTGCATTATAAGGAGGCACAGGTGAGAGACAACGCACCGAGGAACCCGTGTCCATCATCGCTCGGTCACCTATGCCGCCCCGCAGGGAAGGAAAATTTGAACATCTTGAGCCTTGAGGCGGGGAGAGGAGAGGAGATGGAGATGGTGGTGGTACGGGAAGAAGAGGAGAGGGTGTTTGTTTGTTTGGCGCCTGGTTTTGGCGCTCGGCGGAATCAGAACTTATCAAACTAAATTACGGCGAGGACATCGCAGCCCCTTGATGAGTACACGTATACGTACGGATGGTAACGTGTCTGGGAAGTCTCGGGCGCGGCACGCTCTGAGTTCGAGAAACGGGGGCACTCTAGGAGTGGATGTGTACAAGGGGGATCCCAGATACAAGGGTTCTGGCTTGGCCAACTATTTCGACTGCCAACTGGTCAGCTATTTCGACGCGTTCAAACGCGTAGCTGGGCTATGGGCAGTGTTCGCCGAAGGTGGAGCGTACCACGTAAAAGTGCCAAGGGGAGAAACTGCTCTACAGGAAAAACGGCCGCCGAGTTGCAATTGCCAAGATAGTCCACAGGGAAACACAAAATGGTGTAACAACTTTGAACAGCTAACACGTCCAAAAGGTCTCCTGCTGGACGGACAGTACCAGTACCAACTTGACGCGCAAGACATGACCTGTGAGCGGGTATGCTGCCATGCGTGAGAGTCGAGTCAAAGTACTTCCGCGGCGCGCTTTACGGAATGACTGCAGTGATTCGCTTAGTGCATTCCACGTTTGTTTCAGGTCGGCGCGCACATCTGGATTATCAGCGCCGCTGCGCGGCGCCGCATTCAACATAACTCAACCTCGCCACGGCTTCCTGCGCTTGAGGACGCCGCCGCGTGCCTGCCTGGGGCCAAAATATTTCGAACCAAGTCCAAATAATGGCGCTAAAATGTGAGTCAAGTACGAGATAAAAGTGGGCCTGGGATGTGCATTAAAACCCCGCTCGCGGGACGTCGATACATATAGTAATCGATGTTCCCGACGGTGGCGGGAGTATTCTGGCCTCGAAAGCATACCCACTGCGGTCCGCGCTCTTGGGAGGCAACACGCCGTGCGAGTCTGTGAGCAAGCAACGGCTTGGGAGCGGGCATTCTGCCGGGTGTGAGAGTGGGAAGTTGCTTATCTCGCTTGCTTGCATGCATGTTTCAGGAAGTGGGACAGTCCGCATCATCGGCGCCGCGCAGCGGCGCCTCCCTCATCCTCGAATGCCAACACACCGGCCTGTTGCGCTCAAATCTGCCGCATGCCTGCCGGCGGCCAAATTATTTTGAGCAAAGTCCACATATTGGCATCAAAGTGCGGCTAGGATGCGAGATGAAATTGGGCTGGGTTATGCATTGAAACCCCGCTCGCGGGACGTCGATACATATAGTAATCGATGTTCCCGGCGCGGTAAGTGTCCTGGGCGGAATAGGTGGTTTGTGAGGCCTGGGCACAGCCATGATTTCTCGCGCGCATGAACGGTGCGACGGCGGAAGGGATCGAGCCTGTTACATTACGGGAGATCTCAGATTCTTAGTACGGATCAAACCACGCAAAAGAAAAATCAGTGTTGAACCACACGCACAGGCACGGAGTATACAGTGGAGTAGTCCTACTGCTGTGTGCGACTCCGTCGGAGAGCGGAGTCCGCGTGAACGCACACGCATGGAATTGCGGCTGTATCTGAAACATCAGCGGAAGTTGTGAGATTAAGCGACGCTGCCGCGCGTATGTGCTACCCCCGAAAGCAATGCTTTTCATGGTCAGATGGCGCAGCTGGATAATGCACTAGCTCACCTTTGGCGGTCTCTCCCTCTGCGTGCGTTCAAGTTCGCTGTGTGTCATTTTGTTTTCGCCAAGAGTTGAATATTCTTTTGCACCAGATTGGGGTCGAATTGTGAGCGAGAATACCCCTGAAAGCTCCTAGAACACGCCACTGAATGGGCTAGAGTCGAAATTCCTCGCCGGAGTCGGCCCAATTTTTTTTTTGCCCGCGATCACAGCGCTTCCGGATTGGGAATGCGCTGCGTCTGTCGCCCAAAAAGGAAGGTGCATTTTGATTTTCGTTCTCCAAGTCCAAGGTCGACCACAAAAATTCAGAGAAAATTCAGATTACGTACAAGACACTTGTTGACGCGTCAGGGGAGGAGGGATAGTCCCTCGACGCGCTCTAGCGCGCGCGATTCAGAAATCCTATCAAATTCTCGATTTACTGCTACATATTCACGAGGGACCCAGATGTCCGACTCCGCCGGAGAACTTACGTAAATGAATGCCTGGAACTGTCACCCAAGGCTCTGGGCCTCGGGGAACGCGCGGGGAGCCACAGCAACCGGAAACGCGGAAACGCGTATTCCGCGTTTTTGCGGGCTTCAAGTGGAGCCTGAGAGTCGCGCCACCTCGGAAGTTAATATATGTCCCACGCCTAACGTTTCAAGGTGACAGCTTGCCGCTGAAAGTGTCCTGGAGCTCTTCAGGGCTCGCATCTTCCAAAACTCATATTTTGCACTTACCTTTACAGGCACAGCACATACGCGGGATGTACAGAGGCAAAGTCAAGGACAATTGACATCCAAATTTTACCCAAAACTTTGCGCTTCCCCCCGCGCTATTCCAACGCACAATTTCGGCAAAAGTCAACCAAATCTATTTTGGGCTACTGCCCATGTATAATCCACCGCACCTCCGCTTCTCACACCTCGGGAAATTCGTATTGCGCTGATTCATCATCGTACATTACCAAGCGGGTTTGACTTGAAATGGGTGCGGTGCGCCCTCGTGTTCAAGGTGCGTCGAATTATACTCCATGGGCATCGTGTGCCCGTCCAATGCTGACCCGTACCCTCGTTTACAGCCAGACGCTCGCGCCATCGCGTTGCGCTGCGGGGTTGACCAGAACCCGTCCGGCGCCGACAAGGTGGTCCGGCGCCGACAAGGTGAGTCAGTTTCGTGCAGTTTGGGGTCGATTTTATTGGCTGACCTTTGACCTTAGCTTTCCCCGATGTGGGGTTTGGAAGGTGAAACCATGGTTCTATGGATTTGGGTGCGTCCCTTTGGTTCAGTTCCTGTTTCTCGGACGCGAAGACTTCTTAACAGGTTCGATTGAATCGAACCTCGAGTGGTAGATAGGTACCGAATCTATGCCTGTTCGAGTCTACGTACCTGGATTGACTGCGATCCGAGGGATTGTGCGAGTCGAGCGAGGTCAGTAACCTTCGACTTCGGTTCCACCTCAACCGACTCACCGTTGGTCTTAGCCTTCTTATCCAATGTTCAACAATAGCACCACAACTGTGACTTACCAAACTTGAATTCGTGCTCATCGTGCTCAACCTCAAGTGGTTTGGTTCACGGTACCGACTCCATGTCTGTTTCTAAGCCGAGTACGTCTGGCCTACGGTTATGGCTTTTCAATGACTTTCGTTCCAGGTATCTTCAACCAGGCGCAGCTACACGCCGTGTTTTCGGTCTCCAAGGGCCGTAGGTATGCCTTCACTACATGCTGAACTGGGGTTCGGCAGGTCGCTGACTTAGCTAGAATATATGTTGCTTCATTCCTCGCGGCCTCCACGCAGGCTCGTTGCTCCGTCTGTTGAACTTCTACTGACCCTCGACTCGATTGTCAGACAGACATCTTGTCCAACTCACGGCGTCCCAGCGTTGAAACGAGGTCCTTCCACTCGAGGTATGTTCGCCGGTTGAAATTGTGACATATCCAGCTAACCGGCCAATTTACAGGTGCATTCTCCACTTACCGTGGATCTTAGCGAACGATTGGAACCCTCGATGCCGAGGTCAGTGTAGGATGCAACTAAACATTTGTTGACCCCCTAGATTTCACCGACGCGACGCGACGCGACGTCGTTGCGTTTAAATTTCCTGGCGCGTAGTTTGGTGAGTTCCATGTCATCGAACGCTGGACTTGGTCACTGTTAAGCCAGGATTGAATTCCACAGTTAACTCTGGGTGCTGAACAGCGTGCAAATTGACGCGATCCCCGACGCGGGCGCCATAAAGCCCGCACACGACGGAATACTGATGCTTTGAGGTTCGTGGCGCTCTTCCCTTCCCTTGTTGCGAGGCACGTGCTGATTGGATTTGAAATCAACAGGGAAGGGAACGAACGTGTCTCCCGAGGGCACCATGGCCGCGAACTCGACGAACGGCGGACACGCGTTGAGCCGTGTGAATGGGAAGCGCCTCGAGGTAAGCCTTGCCTCGTGAGACTCGCAGGTGAGATAGAATAGGAATGTATTGCAAAGATGTGGAGATGGGATGTGGCACAGCAATTGTAGTCTGCGTACGTACGTGCACTAGCAGCTGGGCAAACGGGAAGAGAGTGGGCGTGGGTGCGCGCCGTGCCGGGTGAAGGGAGTGGCGAAGGAGGCCGCTGGGGCAGAAGGCGGTGGTGACGTGGGGGGCGCTGTGGCGTGAATGCACGGCAGGGCGGGCGTTAAAGAGCGGGAGCGTGGTGTTGGTGTGGTAGGGTGGGCGGGACTGCGACGCCGAGACGCCAAGACTTACCGCCGCCCTCTACCGGTTGCCATAGTATCCAGGCTTGTTCGTTCTGCAGCTGGCGCCGGGCGAGGACATGGTAGTTGCGAAGAAGGTTGTATACGTAACGCAGATCAACGGCTGTGTTCGAAGCGCCGGAGTCTGAAAATATTTAATACCCGCCATGCGTCGATCTTCGCTTTCCATACGTCGCCGGAGGAGAAGATTGAGAAGAAAGAAGGTGAATATACAGGTAGGTAGGCAGGTAGGGAGAATTACACGGCCGGTCTACAACATATCGAGGTACGAGATTTTCACTGTGTCCGGGGCCCAGGAAGAGCCAGGAAGTACATAAGTATCTGAGTGTACAGCAAGGTGTACGGGCACTAATGTACACTACGGTTCCCGGACTCCTCTGCCACCCCATAGACGAGCTCACGGACACAATTCAAGGACTTGCCGCCGTAGATCTAAAGAGTCAACAGAGAAGCAAAATTGGAAACCGATTACCTCGAAACAAGCTCGCGACACGAACAAAATACATCTCTTGGGACAACTTCAACATCGTCGCTCGACACTCAGCCTCTGGTCTGGAACACAACAGGAAATGTTCCTTTGGAATATTGGAACACCGTCATGATTCAATTGTAAGAGCTGGGCTTGTCGTTATGCATAGGAATTATTCCGTGATTTGCATGGCCCCCGATTCTCCTACAAGAGTTATCCGACCTCGGCTTCATGTGGATACGTTCACTTAAGTACTTTGGTGCAAATTCCTCGAGAGTCGAGAGCCGTTGGCTCGATCGAAAAGGGCAATTGTTACGACCTGTTTGTTGAATGCAAGTGGTTGTCCGTCCAAGACATAGTTGTCATGTGTGCAAACAGAGCTTGTCATTCAAGCATGTTGACTCCCAAACCATTCCCTTGATCGTCGAAGCGCGGGTTGAATTTATAGGATCGAGATACGCACGGAAGATGAATCAATGTTGCCCGTAAAATGGCTGTTGCCCGTAAAATGGCTGTTGTTGCCCCGATGCCGCGGCCAGGTTGTTCCCTGTATGCCACGGACGATGGCTCGGGGGTGGCAGTCCCAATCGGGCGGAGATGCGGAATGCAAGAAATAAATGTATTGTTCGTATATGCAGAGCAAAACCAGCAGGATGAGCAGACAACGGAGACTGAAGGGTACTTTGAATGGGCGAGAAAGTATTCTCGAAGGGAGAGCTTGTACTCAGAGTGAATGAAAGTGGAATGGAAGTCCCATTGCAGCAGTTTTGACGGTCAGGCCAGGATTCAGGCGCAGCAGCCGCAAAGAAGTCACAGATCAGGCTGAGCAGCAAGAGGCGGGGTCCTTAGGCTTCAACTAGCACCAGTAGTCACGTAGTCGATGGGTTCGGACACAATGCATGTTGTCCGACCTAGGGGGTGGCAGTGTTGGATGACTAAGTGAGTGGGCAGGTTGACGCTCTCGGTTGACCGAGGAACGAGTTCTGCCGAGAGCAGGGTTTGCGGATCAGAGACAGTCGAGACAGGGGCTCAATATATTTCACCTCTTGCTCTGCCCCCGCTCGACCGTCTGGCGCGACTCTAGTGCTCTCTCATACCCACTTTGCTTGCAACCTCACTCCATCCTCCCAAGTGTCGACATGTCCCTCACGGCTAACGGTAGCGGGGTCGTTCCCGCGCGCCTCCTATCCGACCCAAACCTCGCTATTTGCCCCGACTTCGCCTCTGACGACTACCAGGATGTCCGCGACACCATGGGCACCCTCTCGGAGGAAGCTGATCGCGGCGTGGAAAACGGGAAACGACAAGAAGAAAGTGCAATGGGAGCGCCAGTGTGCTGAAGATGCAGAGACTGAACGGGTCGCTGAACTGGAACGTCAGAAGAAAGCGGAGGAGGACGCAGTAGCAGCGGCCAAGTTGGCGGAGGACGAAAGGCTGGAAGCGGAGAAGAAGGAACCCAAACTGGGTGGATTTGATGCAAACAGAGAAGCACCATCCTTCCTCGAATCTCGCATCTCACCGTTCGCACAGAAGAAGCTCGAGGACAAGAAATATTGTCTGCTCTACCCGTTCACCCCCAGAGGCCTTGCAGAGGCGGCCGCAGCAGCGTTGTCTTCCAACGACGATGTTTCCTCGGTTCGACTCTAGGCTCGTTACCAGCCTGCCAACTACGGCATTACCAAGAGGCGAGCTCTTTGCCGTAGGCAGGCTGGTACAACTCGGGCTCGGCATGTGAGCTGGGCCGGCGATCAGTAGTTTTGGCTGAGCCATCACTCTGATCGACAATGCCGCGGCTGGCGATCACTGTCCTGCCATTTTTTCCACAGCATCTGGAGCGAAATAAAATGATTTAGTACAGTAGAAGTCAAGTTCAGGGTAGTTAGATGACCGATTTTCAAGAAAAGTGATGAATTCCCCCGGAATTGAGTGAAATATAGCCCAGGGGGAATCTGGTTTGATGGGCCCGCCCAGCACGGTAATCGAGTTCGAGAAGTACCAGCCTGCCTACGGCACAACGCTTGCGTTGAAGATTTGCCGTAGTTGGCAGGCTGGTCACGAGCCTAGTTCGACTCAGCCAGAACGACGAGAATCAACTCACCGTTCAGTCCGGACCGGCCGCCACTGCTCACAAGAACATGGTCCGCGACGACCAGCTGACTTGGCGCGAATTCGATCTCGGAAAGACCCGCTTCCTCAAGGAGATCATCCGCGCCCGCTGGCCCGCCACCCATGTCGAGGCTCTCAGCAAATTTTTCTACCTCGTCATGAACTTTGACTCCGTTCGCAACCGCCCTGGGGGCGAGCAGATCCTCATGACCTACGCTGACCGCATTCGCTACGACTGGCACCAGACGCTCGGAACTCCAGAGTCGTTCAACATCTCATTGATCAACGACGAGCTTCTGCGAAACGTTTCCGAGGAGGTGTTTAACTCGCGCCGAGAGAAGGCGTTGACTTCGTAAGCTCTTCATTCATATTTTCATCGTCCAGTACTGACTGCTCAATCACCTAATGCGCTTCTCGCTCCCGCCATTCACATTCTTTTCCGCATTCCCCGTTCCCGCCCCCCCGCATTTCCCACGCATTTCACGCATTCGCATCCCCACACCTCACACATCTCTCGCGCGCATCCCCGCATCCTTTTCCCGCTTCACGCACCCCCTGCACACGCATCCTCCCATTTCAACCTGCATTTCACGCATCTCCCGCACACGCATCCTCCCATTTCAACCTGCATTTCACGCATCTCCCGCACACGCATCCTCCCATTTCAACCCGCATTTCACGCATCTCCCGCACGCATCCCCGCATCTCAACCCGCATTACACGCATTCACCGCATGTCCGCCCCGCATTTCACGCATTTCCCGCACGCATCCCCGCACTTTCACCCTGCATTGCACGCATTTCCCGCACGCATTCACGGCATTTTCACCCCGCATTTCACGCATTTCCCACACGCATCCCCGCACTTTCACCCTGCATTCCACGCAATCTCGCATCCCCGCACACGCACGCATTTTCAACTGTAGCAGCAAACCTCAGTTCCACAATGGTGGAAACGGAGGCCGCGGAGAGCGCTCCGGGCCATTCCAACCTCCTGCGCAGCATAACTCTGGAAACGGTGGCCGAGGCGAGCGCTACGCGCCGTACCCCCCGCCCAACCTGCAGCAGTACCCTCAGCCCAATTTCAAGCAGGAAAATATGGGCGACCGTGTTTTTCAACGCGGCGCGGCAAGCGGATCCTTTGTCTGCGCCCTCTGCCTCGGGTCCCACGAGAACGTCGCGGGGTGCCGCTCCACGACGACCTGGGATGGCCGTCCCACCAGATGTCATCGCAACGCGAAGGGGAAGATCGCAAACCCGCAGGGCATCGAGCTCTGTCTCGACTTCCAACTCCCGCGCGGTTGCAACGGGAATCGCGGGCGCCACAACCATGTCCACGAATGTTCGGGTTGTGGCGCAACCGATCACGGAGCTTCGAGCTGCGCTTTCCGCGCGAGGCTCTAAGCCTCTTACCCC
>JARIHR010000270.1:0-12008 GCA_029281495.1 Mycena filopes
GAGTTCGTGGCAAGAGTTAGATCCGATGGCGGCCTGTAGAACAATATTAAGAATCGCGAAACCGCCCAGACCATGGAAAAAAAACTTACGGGAACAAAGGAGGGAAGACCAGAGACCAAGACCAGGGCGACGCATGCGATCGTCGTTATCTGCACCGCGGGAGGATGCAGGTAACTGGTACACAAGTCTATGACCGCAGCTGTGGGGAAGCTACGGCCACAGACGAGACGGTGAGCTGACTACAGAGGCTGTTGGGCAGCCAGGGCAGTCGCGGGTATCGAGGATGCAGAGCGAGCACAACCTGTATTCCGAAGGCCCCGGTGCCTCCAGGCCAGGAAGGAGAAACGATTTAGCGCCCAAGTCGGCAATCGCTCTCGTCGCCGTCCTCGACGTTCCACTCAGGTGTCGGCTACGCCGTACAGGCGTAGGTGAAGATGCGGCGTCGCCGGGGCTCTGGGGGGCCATTCGAGGTGCACGGCGGAAGATGAAAGCCCGCGCAAGTCTGTGGGAAACATCAGCTAGTGTCGAGCTTGGAAACACCCAAAACGAACCAGCGGATGACGGAGAATGAAAGTAGCACTCCAGTGAGCACTGTGTTGGCGAGCAGAGGCGGTCGCGGAGGTTTGGTGGACAGAGTACTCAGTAAACAGCAATATTTGATTGGAGGATTAGCTAATCAGACGCCTTGGGGCGGTCGACTTGTAATTCTGCTCACATACACACAATACCCATCTTCCTGTCTGCCGCCCGCCTTGCCGCCGACCGCGCTCACTGCTGCTCAACGCCCATCCGCTGTCTTATCTGTGCGGCGAGATTTCTTTCCACTCATAACATGGGGAAGAGAGCTGCCTATCGAGCGCATTGCATAGTTCTCGCCGAACTCAATCTCGCAGCGAAAATCCCCAGCGGCGGCGAGTCTTCAACGCAGGATGTGGAGATTGATGCTTCGAATCCGAAACGCGCCTATTTGAAACTCTTTCCCCTCATAATTCCCCCCCTCATCGACGTGGTCCGGCATGAACAACGACGTGAGGTTCGTATGCTGTCGCCACCTGCCATCGAACAAAGTTGCTGATACAAGCTCGTAGCGTATCGTTCGCTACCTCCAGAAACGGCCCGCTCTCGAGTACCCCAATTCCGTTACAGCCAACCTATTGATCAGGATGTGGACCGCTCTGGCTGAAAACCCACGATTGATCATTGCGGGCAAATGCAAGGTACGGCCTTGACTGTGCCGTTCCCAGTCACAGTCCTCATGGTTTACGCAGCTATGTTCCAAAGGCTCTGCTAGATTTGTTTTGGCCTGCAACTGTGTCTGTTCGCTCTATCACCAGGTATTTTATACCTTTATCTTATATCGTCTCATGACTCTATCTACCAGAGCTGCCTCCGGCGACTCCATTTGGAACGAGGAATGGACAACCTTCTTGAGTGTGAGTGCCACGTCGACCCCTGGTAGAGTCGCGTTCATCAACCGGTGCAGGTGGTACTTGCCACCTTTACACCAAACCACTGCACGTCAATTGGTTGATCACGTCAAGTCGAGAACGAGATGCACGTCGTAGCCGTCAACGCGAGAGTGCCAGAGCCCGCAGGGCGCGCGAAAGAAGGCTCGACCCCGTCGTTCGGGAAAGGAACGCGTTCGCAACGCGGACAAACTTCGGAGACGTCGGATGCGGCGAAAAGAGGAGAAGAATGCAGTCAAAAGGGCAGTCAAAGGGGCATAGGATGGACCTAGAGTTCGAAGTGGTTGTTCATTCTGACAGTGCTGGTGCATTCCGCTTCCCGACTCCCTCCATAGTTCGGATGTAGCTTTTATTGATATTTGTGCTTTCGAGCGAAATCGGTTCAATTGTAGTATTTCTGTTGATACTGGCGTTTGACTACCCGCGGACGAAATCAAGTTGAGATAGAAAAAAATATCACTATGAAATCACGATGCACTCGACGCCGGGTACTGCTGCTTTCTTGCCCTTGCCCTTTTTCGATCGAATCTTCAAAGTAACACGCCGGTATGCGTCCTCCTCCTGAGGATGAAGCCGCGGCGGATCCCCCCCTGATGCGCGCGCGACCTCTTCCGACGCTATTATCCTCTGCAGTTCAGCCTTCGGGAATTCGTCGCGGTCTAGGTGATGACGGACGAAGTTGTGGCAGAACTGCCACGCGTCGTCGGCGTCGTCTAGAGTGAATCCGCGGTCGGCCAGCAAAGTCGCGGTCTCGCGAGGATTCAAGGCCTTGACCATAGCAGTGAGCTGTGGGAAAGCGCATTCTTCGAGCTGTGGCAGGGGGCAAATACGAATGGCGTGGTTTTCAACGACTTGGCTGTATAGTCGGGGAACGGTCAAGATGCGAAGCAGGGCAAGAATGCAGAGCATTCGATGATCTCCAACGTGGTATGCGCTTCCTCGCTTGAAGTGGGGGACACGGGACAGCACTTTGGAGTATCCTCGTACCTCCCGGAGGTCTACTACGAAATCAGGTCCTTCGCGATGGATGCCTGGCAAGTCGACGTCCTCTCGATACTGGAGCCACTGCGCGATGAGGAGAGGATCCTCTTGCGGACCGGGGCGCGGCATGCTGTGGAAGTGGTTCCAAACGAGACGGAGATCCCCTGAATCCGAGTTGGGGCTCGAAAGTATAGCCTGCACCTCTTCGTTGGATATCACTCGCTGCTTTGCTGGGGGTTGATTCGACGCCTCCTCGTCCGCCGGGCGCTTTCGTTTTTTTTTCGTAGCGCGCTCCAGCTGTTGTACTTTTTTCTCCAACTCCTTGACCCTGAGCTTGTACGCCGCAAGCTCGTTGGCCGCATCAGGCCCCACCAACCCCTCCATATCCGAAGTTAGAGCGTCGTAGGCTCGGATGTTTTGCAGCAGCGACACATCTTCGAAGAGCGAGCTGCCCTCTTCGTCCTTGAGCGCCCATTCATCCAAGTGGTCGTGGTAGTTTCGGCAGTTGGTGCAGTCGGGCTTTAAAACACTTTATCGTGTTGTATATGCGGTGTAGCGTCTTGCCTTGGCGTGTGTAACAGTCTCGTAGAGGTCGGGCATCTTAGAATGCAGTGCGGTGAGCACGCGAGGGGGGGTTGGGAACCTTCGAGTCGGTTTTGCTTGCATGCAAGCGAGCCTGCTGGGTTGCGGAATGGGATCCATATTATGTGGGTCCACATGGCGGGGTAGCTTGCTGGACGATGCAAACGGTTGGTTCATGGACCTGTGTAAATGGTTCCTTCTCTTGGTCGCAATGAAGCCGCTGTTTCACTCACGACAACGAAGGCGCGCTGTTCATTGGTAACTGGTTCGCGTCAAACTGCACAGCCACCTTACTGGTCGTTTCTGGAGATAATTCGACAATTCGGATTTAAGTAGAACCAGGATCAAAAATACAAGGCAACTACTAGCGAAGATGGGTGAGATCGATGATTCCATTAGCGCTCAAAGCCCTGTGGCTTTCGACGAGGTCATCCTCGTCGAGGTCGATGATGTCCCGCCCATTTTCGTCGTCCGCGTCCCCGAAATCGTCCTTGGAAGCTGTGAGCACTTCGTGCCCGGCACCAGAGGACGCTCCTGTCTATTATCGGACGGGTTGGTCTTGTGATAATTCGTCGAAGGATGAGACGACCCACATTCGTAGAGTAAAGAAAGTTCAAGATAACTTGAGGGACAGACACCAGTTTTATGTCGCGCGCGGGTGTTTGCGGTAAATGCTCCAATCTTGCGAGCGCAGCAAAATGCTCGGTAGAAACCCGGACACGATATAGATTCAACTGAGCTGAATCCGTGAACGCCCTTCGGGAATCTTTGGTAACTTTGAGGATTTGGGCCTTGGTGGCGACGGAGGTAATATGTTCCGAGTCGTCCCTTCTGTGGTCGTAAGAGGCGTAAGGCTGAATGGAAAAATGATCCGTGAGTGAAGGAAGTCTCAGGCTTTGAATTCTGACTCACCGAGGACATCATTCTGAAGGCGACGCCGGGCCACACCGTCGCGTTGAGTTTTCTCAGCAGACACTCTTCCTTCCACCCAAACAAAGCCGAGCAAAGCCTGGACAATTCAGAGATAGCTGGTTCTTGCGACGGCCAAAATCCTGTGGGCACCGGGCCAGTATATGCAGCAGAAGCAGATGTCAGAGGGTTTAAGTACAAACGGGTGACTTGCAGGCTGGGGAAAGTATCGGGTATTTTCTGAGCCAAGGCGGGCCATCGCCGGCCGAGGGTGCCGGACGAATTCGTGCGCAACTCCTGGCGGACTGCATCTCGCCATGAAGCCAAAAATGGTTCAGCCGCCCGGTCGTCAAACGATGACACAATATTGACGAGCTCAGCGCCGAAGCCCAGTGCTGCGAGGGCATGAGCAATTGTCTGCCCAACGCCAGCGACACCTGAATCATAGTCTCCGCCCAGCAGGAGTGCGCAGAGAATTAGACCGGCTTTATCGAGAGACACCGAATCGGTGTTTTCAATGGAGTCCATGGTGTAGATCAAAGAGGTGTGTGCGGTTGATGGCCTAGAAATAAATGAGTCTGCGTGAATTAAATCCTGTAAGTTCAAAACAAACCCTTGTGTGCGGACTACAAGGCGTGCACCAAAGAGGAAGGCGTCACTATCTTCAGTGATAATGCCATCAATCAATCCCCTTTCATTGAGCTGCCCAAGCTCGGCTTCGGCCTCTCCGGGGGCCTTGAGGGATGAACTAGTTAGCTGGGCACATGCAACGCTAGACTCCTGGACGCACGTCGTACGAGTAATAGCCAAAAATGTGTGATCATCGTCTTCAGGGGGTCTGTGAACCCTGCTGGCCGATGAACCACCTTTGTACCGCGTTTGAGAGATGGCCGTCCGGGCCCATCGAAGACGAAGAGCATTGTGAGTGGGGCCAACGAGAAGTTGCAGAGCTGGTAAAACAGTTTCCGGAGAACCAATGCGTCACTCCGGCCGCCCGGATGGAAGAGGCCCGCGGTTTGCAGAGCAGCGACAACGGCACGGATTCGGATACTGCAAGGCAGCTTAGCCAAGTTTGAGGCATGAGTGACGGCCTACCTGATATCGACACCAATAATCAAGGATTTATGCGGCCGATTGCCTTGAAAGCCTTCCATTGTTGCGAGATTCAACAAAGACCTGTTTTCGGCCGCAGGCTCGAGGATCTGGGTTTTATCCAGTCGATGGAGCTTTGAGCAACCTTCCACTCACCCGCCACAATTTTGAGGTTCCCATCGTGGCTCAAAACAAGCGCTGATGCCCCCTGTCTCTGGTTGCCAGGCTGTGAAATTCACGGAATTAAATTCAGAAATCAGACGCCGCATCGCTTTCAGCCCTTTGAGGTTTTCATCGCGGAAATGCGTGAACGAGAGTATTCAATTTGACCAGTCTGATGAAATGGCCTCCGTCGAATTTCAAGATACAATGTTCTGGTGGCGCCAAAATCTGCCTTGCCTCCCTCTGAGCCCTTCACGCCCGCTCGTGTAGGTCCTGAGCGTCAGCGACTGCAATAATCCATGAATCGCGTCCTAATACCAACGTGAGAAAAGAGAGGAAGGGGACAATGGAAGTGCTTACGGTTTGGACAAAGCCTTCCAGGCCCCCATAGGTTTGAAGTCTACCAGGAACGTCCGAACGCCGCCAGTGCGTACAGTATTTCCACTGAAAAGGGTGGGAGGATTTATGAAGGAGTTGAGGGCCAATATCGGGCATTCGTCTTGCGGGAAGATTCATTACACTCGATTGCACGCCAAAACATACTGTTCGTTTCTTTGGCAGCCTAAACAAGAAACTTTTTCCATTCGTCGGCTTTGCATGAAGGTTCAGGTAAGACCCTTGCATTTGTAGATCTTGCGGTCGCAGTCGCTCAATTTCTTTCTCGGACAATGCCCGCGTATCGGTCGAGGAACCAAAACAGCTGCATCTTGTCGCCGGGGCTTGCGGTCTTGGCGATCTGAATGGGTTAGACTGGTGAGTCGACGAGGAGCAACGGAACACATACCAGGGCTTGAATTGCATTGATTTCGTGCTCTGAGTCCATGGTAGTAGCCATTGTAGAGGTGAGACAGAGGCAGTGTGGCGATCGAACGAGGGTCTTGAAAGTTAATTTGCATCCGATTTCGGCGGTGCGGGATTCAAATAGCTCGCTTTGATATCAGAACTAAGCCTCGTGTTTGCCTTCTTTTGGAAGGGAACGCTCAAGATCTTTTTGAGCCTTGCCACCTTGCTCTCGTTTCGGTTCTTGCTTTGCTGGTCTCGGTTGCCTGCAAGTTGTGTTAGACCCTGGATCTAAGGCCGTGGATATTAACCATCGCTTTGCTCCCTTCCTTCCTTGCGACCCATGAACTCCAACGACAAAGTCTCCATGGCGGCGACTCCTTGCTACGCCCCTCCTGCTGAACGCGCCTACCTCGCCACGAACCTATCGGATGCGGCGGCGGACGAGATTTCTGCCGGCGTCGTCGGGCCATTTGAACCCGTTCCTCCAGACAAACGAATTCGACGCAGAGGAGCAGTATCTCAAGGACTGCTTGGCGGCGATGGGCACCAAGATGAGGACGAAAGGAGGACCACAATCAGGACACCAGCGTCGGCGCCGGCCTGATCAACCCGTCGCCGACTGTATCCCTGCTTGGTTTTCGGACGAGATCATGGTGGCGGGAAGGGCCTCCAAGCGGATGAGGGCCGCGACGGCGCTCGCTTACGATGAGAGAGTCAAGCCAGTGTCATCGTGTCTTCCATTTGTTTATCGTTATTACCAGGATGGCCCGCAGCTTTGCGCGTACGTCCAGAAAACGTCCAATCCTACAATGGACGAATTCCTTGAAGCTCCCCCAAGTTCCATGGAACGGCTCATCGTTGAGTCATTGGGATGACGAAGAGTAAGCCCATTTTATTTCGCGATACCACAATCTTTTGACGCAACTATCAGGTGCGACCCCGTGGGCATTAGTAGGAGAACGAAACCTAAGGCGGCCACTGTATACAAGCGCCCCTAATTTTGGTGGCAGTGTCAGTCTTTTTTTTTCTCGAAATGAGCGCTTTGTTGCCTTTGAGCCCCTCTCCAATCGTTTGGATAAACCGCACATCGAGCGTTTGACTTCGGAGAAACCACGGTCGGGGTTGAGTCGAACTAGCCAATATTAATGCGTATCTGCGGAGGAGGCGGAGCAGGATTGTGCATTATTCGCACCGTTGGTAAGCGTCGGTAAATCAATGACAAATTGAAAAATACGACGTTGAAAAATACGACGTTGAAAAAAACGACTTAACCGGTCGCGCTGCGTTGGTCGCACTTGTCCCCGGTACTCGGTCAGTCAATTTACGCCTTCCTTCCCTGGGGTTTGGACTGGGGCTGGAAGCGCATAGAATCAGCACTTGGGTCTTGCTAGCCCAGCCTCCAGGCTAAATCTCAATTTATTATTGCCACTCCGTCACCAACGCCTTTCTGACTTTCCTGCAGTTCTTGTCATGCTTTGGATTCCGCTGGTACGACGGGGACCAAATACGCCCGAGACCCACTAATTTCTCAACAGACACGTAGCGGTGTGGACTTTTCCGCTTTGTCCTCGCTTGCGCCAAACCCCGTGTCGCCGCTAGATGCTCTGCAATCCCCCGATTTCGACTTCGCCGCGCTCATCAAACGACGCAGTCGACTCCCAGCATGACTCCCAAGAGGACCGCGAGGACGACGACACTCTCAACGACGTTGACGACGAGTGGCCGCCACCTGGACCCTCTCGACGGCGTTGACGACGCGTGGCCGCCTCCGCCCCCTCCGGATCCTTGGGACGACGTCGACGAGGATAACCCCCACCCTCAGAAACGCCGCCGCCGCGTCTCGTTCGATGAGGTCGTTGCGAGCGCGAGCCCACCACTTGCGGGCCCTCACCGTAGGCGTCCCGCTCCATCATCGTCCGTTGGTGCAGGCTCAAAGCAAACCACGGCCGCGCATGAGCGTCGCGCCGGCAAACCGTGCACGACGCCGGGCAGCCGCCGGCCTGCAACCTGCCAACCCAGCTCTCCTTGCCCACGTCCGCACTTCCAGCTCCCTTGCCAGCTCCCTCGACACCTCCTCTCTGCCCACAACCCACGGAGCCTACGCCGCCAAGGTTGAGGACAAGGCGGAGAAGCACGGGAGCAAGGTCTGCCGCTCCCTTTCAAACCTCCTTGGCCTCGGTTTCCAGCGCATTCAGTGGGATGGCTTGTGCGTCGTTCTCTTTACCTTTTTATACCTTATCTGACCCAATTTATAGTGTGCCTCGCCCGATCCTCGACGCGAAGGGCCGCATCGTCGCAGTTCTCGCCGGCCAGCCGCGCAACACCAGCTACGCGGCCGCTGCACACGGCGCCTTCCTCGCCATCTTGAATGCAGGAGCCAACGCCCATTTCCCTGCCGACATGCGGCGCCATCGACGCGGGCTCTTCGCCGCGATCAACGTCGGACTCTCGTATGGGAAGGGGCAGAAAGTCCCTAACTGGCTCGACAACAAGGCATACGCAGATCTCGCGGACGCACTCCTCGCAAACGAGCACATCAAGAGGCTCGCATGTTTTGCCGACCGTATGTTCACCTTCCCGTCTTCCCATCGTCCTTGAATAACGCCCATGTTCAGGATCCTTTGCCCTTTGGGCACCTCGCCTTTACGAGTACTACGTTGAGCACGACAAAAGGCTTCGTGAACGCCATCCTGGCCTCCGTCGACCCTTCGTGGGCTCGGTGTTCTTTTGCACGGCCTTCAACTTTGGGCCCAACGTCTGGACCTTCCGCCACCGCGATGTCCTCAATCTCGCCTTTGGGTGGTGCGCCGTTCAAGCGCTTGGCGACTTCGACCCCACAAAGGGCGGACACCTTGTCCTTTGGGACCTGCAGCTTGTTATCGAGTTCCCCCCTGGCGCCCTCATCCTTCTTCCCTCTGCGACGCTGGCGCACTCGAATGTACCGGTCGCCGCAGGGGAGCGACGTTTCCTTCACTCAATTCAGCGCCGGCGGGATCTTCCGTTACATCGATAACGGATTCCAGACCGTTGAAGAACTTGCAAGAAACGATCCGCAGGAACATGAACGCCTGATGGCGCACATGGCCAGTCGTTGGGAGGACGGACTGGACCTACTGAGTACTATAGACGAACTACTGGGGCCTCAATAAATCACTCTTTCATCACCTCGAAGTACAAAGCTGTCATTTCAAGTCGTGTGCTCAGCGTAGCAACCGCGAAGTTCGCGGTTGAAGGCAAACATCCCTTGTCTCCTCTAAACAAACACAGGATCTCGTACCTCGAATCTCCGCGACAGCAGCACGCTAGAATCGCTCCTCCACACACCTCCACGACGTACCCGTCGGTTTTCGCACCGCAGGCACCGCCCGTACATTGTCCCATCCATCCCGGCGCTCTACGCAATGTATCTTCCGCGACGGACATCTCTGCGAACGTTATGAAGTCCTCGAGGCATGCAAAACCGTGACACCGGCGACTGGTACATTCGGCAGGTACTCTTGCCGTCCGCACACTGGATGGCCCCGCGGCTCAGCACTCAGCTCATTCGACAGCATTCCCTGGATCCATGCCATATTTGCGGCCGAATGTGTTACTCCGCGTAATGTAGGGCTTGTACGACCGCCCTGGACGTAATTATAACTCCCTACTTTCACGGCAGCCGGGGATGAGGCGAAAACTTGAAGGTTACCTCGAGTTTCGCCACCAGGAAATGACGGCAAAGCAAACTTGGGACCCCCGCCACCTCGGCGCCCGTTTTCTAAATCCTTGCTCACCTAGACGCTGTGCTGCATATTTAAGCCGCGCCCGTCAATGGGTATATACAAATCGCCGCCGTGAACTACAACATGTGTTGTGAAGTACAGCATGTCTTGGAATATGATCGATGCACTCACTTGTGGGCGCAGGATCGACAACACGTATGTGAACACCAGTTCTTCATTATTTGCTGAAAACAGTTTCAGGTTGATTGCGGTCGTTCGAACTGTTCCCTCAGCAGGGAACATCTCCAGAACAAGCTGCATATTTGTCTCCACACTTGCATCCAAGAGTATGTACGTCGCGGCAGCCTTGTGACCTCTCAAATTTAAATTTCCGCAGCCTCGGTCCACCCATTAAGTTAACGAAGGCTCGATTGGCCAGAGCCTGCGACAAGTGCATACTACTTGCTTGACCTTGCGGGAGGGGCTGAATGCCGGAAAGGAATCGTACTGCGTACAGCTGGATAGCTAGAATTGTAACTACCACTCCGAGTCTATGATCACGTGACCGCGTTGAGCTGTGACCCTTGAGTCAGCTTGCCAATAACCTCAGGCGTGTCTTCCACGGTAAACATGCCCTTGCCTCAAAATCCTCCGGTGAAAACGTCTCGGCTTTTCTCCACCTGCTCGTCAGTCAGATGACGACTACTCCGTTGTCGTCCTCCGGTGCCTTGCACCACCGAGTTCGTCACCTCGAGCCCGCTATGTTCCGGCCCCTCCCGTGTCGCACGCAGAGCTCGTCCTCCTCCCTTGGCCGCGTCTTATATATTTTTAAGACCATCAATACCCTTTTTCGATAGGTCGAATCAAAATTCAACCGATTCAGACACCGTTATCGGGATTTTCCCTCCTATCCTCAGCACAAAAGCTGCGCGCTGGCTCCAAGCAGCGGGCGCTTTACATCGGCAAAGATGACGAGAAATACGAGACAGTTCGCTGCAGTTGGGATGCAGGCATGTCGTTCCTCCTGTGCCCATCTATTATTTAACGTTAACCCTTGCCTTGTCATGGCATCCAGTACCGTTTCCGCTATCTTTAGGCTAGTTTGGTCTTGAGACAGGGGTCATTCTCCTCCTCTCCACCCCGTTCTCAGGATGGGACCTCACAAGCTATGGGAGGTGAGTACTCGTTCAGGTGCTTGCAGTTTCGCGGCCTAACTCGACCCAATGGAGATTCTTACTCCTGCCGCCGAAACCAGATCCTTGCTGAATCTCGCAACGATTGAGGGCTTCGAAACAAATAACCGCGGGCTCAGAACATTCATAGTTGGGCTAGATATTAGGTGAGGGCTCACTCCTTCTTTGCTACTTCAGTCCAACATTTGGCAGCATTCGGATGAACGCTATCGTCGCAAGACTGCAAGCGGCAGGGGTTTTCAATCCAGGGCTTCCAGGCGAGAAATTGGTGCTTCAGAAACTGTTCTACCAACTTTGCCAATTATCTCTTGCCCCGCTCACAATCGTGTTCGTTTTCGATGGGCCTGGACGGCCGCCTATCAAACGCGGCACTCGGGTATTATACCGTCCTTCCTGGCTCGACCAGCAGCTTAAAGTGATGATCTCTGCATTCGGGTTTTATTTCTACGAGGCGAGTCGTGCGAGAATCCTTTGAAGCGACGCCTAATCAAAGCACAGGCCCCCGGAGAGGCCGAGGCTGAGCTAGCGCAGCTCAACAAGAATGGCCACATTGACGCGATTATCACTGAAAATAGTGACGCGTTCTTGTTTGGAGCACGATGTGTAATTCGTACTCCGGGGTTCGACTCATTCCACTTTCGCGAACGATGTACTGACCATGATTCAGCCCATCGGTTCAAGATAGTTCCCTAGTCTTCACTTCCCGTCCATCAAAGATTCGGTCTCGATGGACGAAGGCGGCCTTCTGTTGGGTGCTCTTCTTCTCGGTGGGGACTATGGTCCTGGTTTGACGGGAGCCAGCATTACCGTAGCTCAAGCGCTAGCCGCCGAGGGCTTTGGTGGCGACCTTATCGATATCCTCAGGGCCTGTGTCGGTGTCGAGCGCAGACAACGGTTAGCTGTCTGGCGCAATGGCCTTCGCGAGGAGCTCCGTACGAATTCGTCTGGCCGCCTTGGAAAGCGCCAACGAAAGCTGGCTGATTCGATCTCCGACAAGTTCCCAGATATCGAGATCGCGCAGTTGTATCTTACTCCCTTAACGTCCGAGTCCGCTGGATACACAGGCCCCATGCCGAACGGTCAACTATGGCACCCCTGGAGCCATCCATCATCGAACTCTCTGCATTGTGCTCGACCCA
>JARIHR010000271.1:2500-5000 GCA_029281495.1 Mycena filopes
GCTCGTATAGAAATTCGATTGACGAGGCGTACTAGACTAGACAACGACGGTGCCGCAGCGGTGTCGAAGCCCTGCTTTCAACCTCGAGGCCGTGTATTGCAACGACCGTGAAGATATATGACCTATACAGACGCGCCGACACATGTTTAACCATGCCCCAACCGCCCTTTCAGCCTTTCCCTTCATATAGTTGGAAATCTATCTTTTGAGATAACACCTCGAAAAAGGGTGAAACCAACGAGATCAATCGCGATACTGATTTGCGCAACTGAAAACCGAGGTTTTTCGCGCGTTGAAAGGTCGCAAAGTGGGTGGAGTATGTGCCCAAAGACCTAAGGAAGGGTCTGGAGGACGAGGGAGGGGCGGGGAGGGAGATGGGGGGCGGTCAAAGCAACTTTGCTAAAGTGCCGCTTTCAGGGTCCTTCCTTGTGCTTGAATAGGGTGCTAGTGAGGTGGGTGAACACCTTCAGAGGCCTAATGGACTCGGGGTTCAACTTGAAGGTGCGTGGCGGGGAGGGGGAAGGGGTGGGAGGCAGTTCGTGCCCTTCGATGGTGAGCGGTCACTGGGCTCTGAATGCCGTGGAAGTGGGTGTCCACAATGGACCTCCTGGAGCTTGACTATGCACCTTTGCAAGGTGGGACGGAGGGCGGTCGACGGGGGATCCAAAAATAGACCTCGGACCAAAGTTGTAGAGCTCGACGAGGGCTACAAGAGTCGTCTAAGGCCAATTTTCGATGCGGGGCCTCGTTGGCCCGCAAAACGCGAAATACTTTCCGAGAGCCGGCGATATGAGAGACTGCGATCACCGCAGGGAGCACTCACCCATCGGGGGGATGCTGCCAGGCAAGTGCCCAACCTCGTCGAAGGCACCCGGATGGTCAGCGAGGCCAGTCGAGACGAGCCGAATGGCCCAATAGGCAATAGCGCGCTGGCGAAGCTGCCGATGCCTTTGACCAAGGTGCCGTTGAGGAGCGCTTGGAAGGCCTTACAAGACAGGGCCACAACGACCTCTGGTTCCGATGGTGGCAATGTCCCAATAGGCGATTGCGCTCTGGCGAGACCGCCAATGTCCTCGACCGAAGTGTCGTTGAGAAGCACTCAGAGGGTCCTGCAAGACAGGGTCATCACTTGTCTAAGACACATATACTGTTTCAGGTCGGATGTCTCGCCTGGCTGAGACGGCTCTGTCACAGCTCAGAGACATTGCAACCAGCATGGCATGAGTGAGACAGACTGAAACCTTCCTTTGTTTTGGTTGGGCGACTGAGAACAAGGTCCCAATAGGCGATAGCGCGCTGGCAAAGCTGCCGATGCCTTTGACTGAGGTGCCGTTGAAAAGCACTCTGAAGGCCCTACAAGACAGGGCCACAACGTTTACCAAAACCTCTGCCTTGAAAGCACGGCAAGGTCCCAATAGGCGATAGCACGCTGGCGAAGCTGCCGATGCCTTCGACCGAGGTGCCGTTGAGAAGCGCTCGGAAGGCTCTACAAGACAGGGTCACAACTTGTCTGAGACTCTTTGGGATGTCTCAGACGCAGACTGTTTCAGGTCAGATGTCTCAGACCGTGTGTCTCGCTTGAATGTCTGAGACGTGAAGGCCCTGTTTCCAGGTCAGAGACACCCAAGGCACAGTTAGAGTGCACGAGACGGACCAAAACCTCTGCCTGAGATGAGCAACAAGGTCCCAATAGGCGATAGCGCGCCAGTGAGAGCCCCGATGCCTTTGACCGAAGTGCCGTTGAGGAGCCCTTGGAAGGCCCTACAAGACAGGGTTACATCGCCAATTGACACCTCTGCCTCGAAGGCACGACCAAACTCCCAATAGGCGATAGCGTGCTGGGGAGGCTGCTGACGCCCTTGACCAAAGTGCCGTTGAGAAGCACTCAGTGGGCCCTACAAGACAGGGTCATAACCTGTCTGAGACTTTGGCAGTGTCTGAGACATGTCTCGGACGCTGAGACATTAAGGCACTGTGTCTTAGACATGGACCTGAGACATAGCAAGCTCAGACATTAGATGTGAGACACACCCACTCAAGTGAGACAAGGTACAGACACTCAGACATAAGCTCAGACATCAGATGTGAGACACAGTGAGACAACCCACTCAGACATTCAAGTGAGACAAGGTACAGACACGAGACACTCAGACATTCAAGTGAGACACTCCTGGAGTTGGGTTTCCCATTACTGAGACTCAGACATCATTCATTAGAAATTGACCGGCCCTAAACAAGACTGCGTTACTGACTACAAACTTACCTATCCAAACCACCAAGTCGATATTGGTCCGGCCCTAAACTGAGCTGCGTTACTGACTACAAAAACTAACTAACTTAACCAAGTCAACCTTGGTCCGGCCCTAAAGCAGACTGCGGTCAGTAAAGAAAACGACTGCTGGGTTGATAACCCAAGTCTGACTGTCTCATCGTCGCGGGCGGCTTACTAGACTAGACAACGACGGTGGCCGCAGCCGAGTGTCAAGTTGCCTTGCTTTCA